>CM076578.1:666162658-666463948 GCA_034641835.2 Pinus albicaulis | reverse complement strand
TATTGTTTGACTTCAGCAGTTGGAATTAATTTCCAACAAAGTGAAGAGGAAAGGTGATTTCTAATCAAAAGAGAAGATGTGACATTGTAGAGCCATACCAAATTGTTATGGAATTTGGCTATTACGGTCAGCTAGCAGCGACAAGTTCCAATCTTATCCATGTTGTTAAGAAGAAGGAACCAAAATCGAAAGAACTGGCATTAGAAAACAATGTTCTGGATTATTCTTTTATCATCTACCAAGCTAATATAACATTTCCAATCCATGCAATTTCACCACTTAGCAATGCCAAGTGACTATTAAAACTTTCCAATCCATGTAATTTCACAACTTAGCAGTGCTAATTGACTAGTAAATTTTAACTCCAGAGCAAGGTAACTAGAATAATTATTGAAGTGCTTTTGATAATACTCACAATGCATTTTGTTTTATCATTCCCATTGGAATTACAGAGCTTAAAGAGGATTCATTAAAATAAGTGGGTATTAAGAATTTATTTTCCATTATAATAGCTTTGAAGTTTTATAAAGTTTTGGGATTGGAGGTAAGTTGTCAAGACATATTTAGGTGAACAATGAACCTAAATTGCTCATGAAAATCTCACATCAGCCACAACTCAACTGACAAAGGGTATTCAAAATTCTTGCACATAATGCATAGAAATTAAAATATGCGAGACTATTTACTCATTTTAACTGAGACCAAGTACACCAAATGCAGGAGACGGAATACAACTCAACTGATATCCAAAAAATATTCCTACATAATGCAGAGATATTAAAAAGGTGTTGAAATGCATTAAAAAGGCGTGGGGAATATTAACTCCTTTTCAGTGAAAGAAATAAGATGAAATACATCACATCCAGTAGACTATTCATGCCATATTTTAATGGAAGAGAATGAAGTGGCCCATAATTAAACTGAACGTGCCATTTTAGATAATCAATGATTTCTCAACAATAGAATAATAAATACCAAGCTACTTAGTAATACGTAGAATAAAAAATACCATATATTTTCGGATATATATAATTAGATTTAAAGGCCACAATGTTTACCCACAACACTGGCACAGTGTAATTGGACATACTATCAATGTCCCATGTTATTCAGTTTCATTTGATTAGGCAATAATCCCATGTTATTCCATTTCATTTGATCGGGCAATGATTTGAACAATCAGAGATGGTGGCTCTGGTGAATAGCATGTCGAATCAGAGTCAAATAAATTATGTACAAGTGCCCTGTTTATATACAATAAAAATCACGCTTAATAATTTTGTAATATCATGTCTAAAATGTTTATTTATCTGACGAGAAAATGACAATAAATGGAAATGCTTTAAGATCATACAGCGAGCTAGAAAATTGATTTCAAACAAGCCATTTCAATATGCACGGCAGCTCATTCTAAATACCCTTGTAAATATGCCATAAACTACTTGAGATTTGTGACCAAAAGTAGCAGATATGCAATTAATACACTCAATGGGTAAGCTCAAATGGTTCAAATGCACTGTTTCAGGGTGGAGTTCATCAAGAGGCCTCCAGTTCTAGTCTAGTTAAGATTCAAGTTTTTAGTTTACCTTTGTATATTGGACAGTGGTCCAAATAGAACACCTCCTCCTTCAGCATAGTAGCCTGTACATGTGCCCCTCTTCAACAGTCCATACAAAAGTTAAGAGGGCACACTAGTTTTTATGTAGGAAAGAGAAAAAGAATTAACCGAAAGCTCACAAAAACATTGTTGATTGCAAAAGTTTTACTTATAGAGCACTTTGTGACTATTTTTCATCTTGTCAACAAACAACTTTATTTATTTATTGATTATACAAAATTTTTGTTAAATATTTTCCTTTTGCTCAACAATTTATTGTTGAAATGGAAAACACATAGTTTGTTGTTTGAATTTCATCTAGAATGAATTCTGCAGTATCCTTGGATATAACAACAAACATCAGAATTAAAGCTTAAGTTCATCATGAAGTTTAGAAGATAGTACCTTTATTCTACTGGTAAGAATTTTGTTCATCTCTGGTTCCCTAAATTGTACACTCTATTGGTGTTGTATTTTTTATATCCAGATGTTTGCAATAGATTTTTCTTTGCTGCAGTTTATTTTGAGAGGAAAAACAAAAATAAAATTACCCCTGGACATTATGTTTCCTTATTTTTTGCAGGTTGTGAATCAAAATGGCAAAGAAATGGAAGGCTTTAATAGACCTTGAGGTGCAAGAACTAGTAAAAAATAATGAAATTACTGACTAGCTAACTAAAAATGTTAGTCATCGCAATGATTTCAAGTGAATTACTACTAAATTTGAGAAACTTTAAGTGATCGAACTAAAAATGACTAACTTAAATGACTAATTTAGTCTTGGAATAAAATATATGACTAGATAATAAGTAACTAAACTAAAAGCGACTAACTTAAACGACTAATTTAGTCTAGGGATAAAATATATGACTAGATAATAAGTGATTAAAGTAAAAGCAACTAACATAATTGATTAATTTAGTCTAGGATTAAAATATATCACTAGACAATAAGGACAAAATTAATAATGATTAATGTAAATGACTATTATAGTCCAAGAATAAAAATATGGCACCCAAATAACAAGTACAACAAGTATATGAATTAGTCATTTATGTCAGCAATTTTTAATTGTGTCACTCCATATATAGAAAATTTCACTTTTGGTACCGAAGTATTACATTTCACTATAGGTGTCTCTAAATCCATTTGCAGTGTTAAAATTTAGAGACAAAGAGGTCTCTGAATTTACAGTGTTAAAATTATGAATACTCTTTTGTCTCTAAAGTTTAACAGTGCAGACCACTAGTAAAAAATGATGAAATTAATGACTAAGTGACTAAAAAAGTTAGTCATCGCAATTATTTCAAGTGAATTACTACTAAATTTGAGAAATTTTAAGTGACCGAACTAAAAGTGACTAACTTAAATGACTAATTTAATCTAGGAATAAAATATACGACTAGATAATAAGTGAGTAAACTAAAAACGACTAACTTAAATGACTAATTTAGTTTAGGGATAAAATATATGACTAGATAATAAGTGACTAAACTAAAAGTGACTAACTTAAATGACTAATTTAGTCTAGGATTAAAATATATGACTAGATAATAAGTGACAAAAGTAATAATGATTAATGTAAATGACAATTATAGTCCAAGAATAAAAACATGACCAAATAACAAGTACAAGTATGTGAATTAGTAATTTATGTGAGTAATTTATAGTTGTGTCACTCCATAAATAGAAAATTGCAATTTTGATACCGAAGTGTTACATTTCACTACAGGGGTCTCTGAATCCATTTGCAGTGTTGAAATTTAGAGACAAAGGGGTCTCTGAATTTACACTGTTAAAATTTTGAATACCCTTTTGTCTCTAAAGTTTAACACTACAAATGGATTCATTTATAATTAACATAATTGCATGTATCATCTATCTACTTTACACTAATGCCTTCATAATAATTTTAGTAAAGATACTATTTAGATAGACAAATTAATATTTATATTTATATGTAATATTTGGCCATAAATTAGTTTAATTTTTAATCTTCATTGATTTACGTTAAAAGTGTGAGCTCATTTAAATCTAGTATTAAATAATCATATTTGCATTAGATAAATACTAAATAGATAAACCTAAAATATATATATTTATAGACGTATTTAGTAAATAAGTATGAACCTTTATTAATTTAGGCATGAACATTATTATTATTATTATTATTATTTTAAATGTTGTATGAACCTTTGTTATTTTGTAATTCAATGTTCTATTCATGTAGGAAAAAAGAAGCAAATAGTGCAGCTTACAAAATAGGTGGTCACACCCTGACCAGGTTTGCTAACCAAAATTTGCACCAGATGACAAAAATACAAAAAAGAGACTAGGGAAATTCTCCATAAATGGTTGGGCCAAAGGCACCAAAAAAAAGATAAAACATAAAGAACACCAGACAACATACTAGTCGTACGACGTGATGGTTGCAGGGTTGTCTGAGGCTGTTCTTGGAGGCGGTGGAGGACAAAGTCACATTGAATGTGCCCTTCAAAGTGCGCCAACCAAGTGTCCATATTTTTTACTTTCCCATGAGTGAGTTAATTTTGGCCTCGCCAAACCACTACCAATATCTTCTGGACTCGGCATTGTAAATAGTGCATTCAGTCCAATGTTGCCATCTACTCTGCATGCTCCTCAAACACATGGACTTGCATAAATTTTGGTGGGTAGCAACCACTAGTAAGTCTACACATTTACAATTTTACCCCTACACAAGTGTTGATAAGTCTTAGTAAATATGTTTAGTTACATCTTATTCCTATCCATTTTTTATGCATAGACTTGTTTAAATGATGGGAAGTAAAGGATGGTAAATATGTTATCTACTTCCTTCAAAGCTTAAGATTGAAAAATCACTACAAAAATATCTAAAAATAACACATAAGTTATATTACAACCATATCCATAAATTATGGCATAAAATATGTGAGTGAATCCACATGACATTATCTTCTCTAAATGCTGTAATAAGGCCAAATTACCGTCCAATCAAATGTTTGAAAAAATTCCTAATAATATTGAAAATATATATTTATTTTTCAAAGTTGAACATTACAAGTCACTACTAAACTAATAGTTGTCAACAAACAAATTGATTACTAGAGCTCTCCCTTGGTAGAGACTAATAAAGCATTGGACAACTTCTAAAAAATTATGGGTTGAAATAATTTGTCATCTTTATGACACCAAAAAGGTTATAAATAAATATTACTTTCTCTTGAAATGTCCTATACACACCCATATTAGATCACAATTCAAACTATCATTATTTTAACTTATTAATTCATCACAATTATAAATTTAGAAATACTTGTCTTTTATATATATATTTTTACAATAAAAAATTAAATTATATATTTAAAAATATAAACTAAATATTTAAACGCAAGATACCTACCATTATTTTAACTTATTAATTCATCACAATTATAAAGTTAGAAATACTTATCTTTTTTATATATAATTTTTTTTACAATAAAAAATTAAATTATATATTTAAAAATATAAAATAAATATTTAAACCCAAGATACCTACCATTATTTTAACTTATTAATTCATCACAACTATAAATTTAAAAATATTTATCTTTTTTATATATAATTTTTTTTACAATAAAAAATTAAATTATATATTTAAAAATATAAATTAAATATTTAAACCCAAAATACTACCATTATTTTAACTTATTAATTTATCACTATAAATTTATAAATATTTATCTTTTCATATATAATTTTTTTACAATAAAAAATTAAATTATATATTTAAAAATATAAACTAAATAGTTTAATGGAAGATATTAATGTAGCAATAAAACACAGCTTTTAAACCAAACTTCCCAAAAGGTGCTTTCTTTACAAATCTGTACACCCACTCAATTCCAACCCACATCAAAGAACACAATGCGCGGGAAGTCAATTCCAGCCCACATGAAAGAGCATAATGCGCGGAAGAAAATTTACAAACACAAAGAAAAGGGCACACTGAGCGAGAAGAAATTATACAAACACAAAGAAGAGAGCACACTGCAGCAAATTCCTGGAGTCCTCTTACTATCAAATTTTCTTCCATATTCTCGTCGGCGACCGCCACGGTCCAGAACTGCCTTGGAGCTTCTTTAGCCAAATTTAGAGGCAAGACGACCCCCATTTGCCCTCAACAACAATCCATAAATCATTGACGAAGAGGTAGGAGGATTCGATTGACAAAAAATTATAATCAAGGCGGATTGCCCCAAAGCGGAGATTTTTTTTATATCCAGTTCCAACCTTTCTTATTTCTTGATTCAAATGCAGGAAAAATAATCTCAGGAAATGCAGGAAAAAGAATCTCCGGAAAAAGACGCACCACTTTCCAGTGGATTCGTAACGGAAAGTCGTGGCAGGGATCAGGCACAAAATGGAGCGGTCCCATCAGGACCACCGCTGAATTTCGTTCCATCAATTCCTGCCAAAGAGCCCAATTCCTTGCCAACTGGAGAATCCCTCTGGAACAAGTAAGTATGCAAGAACCCAATTTTGTTTCTTTTTGAATGTCGGTTCAAATCCCGTTTTGAAGTGGCCTGGATAGATGCCCATCTAAATTTCAATAAATTTTTGAATCAGTTGTCTGTTAAGTTATGCAATCTGAATTTTTCCCAACATAATAGTCAGTGGGAATTAACTTAGAAGTTTTAAAGTTGGTTATGTTTAGATAAATTTCTTAATCATAATTTTCCAAGTTATATGGTGAATCCCTGAGCTGGAATTATTAAAGTAAATTTTTCTCATAAGAATAATGTAGCAACTCATCATAGCAAAATTATTTTACACTATCAGAGGCAAAATTTACAGCACCCAAACCCCCCAAGAATGCAAGAAATTTTCCATGTTATTTTTTTTAAGATATCCATTTGCAAAAACCTGGATATATGAAAAGAATTTCAAGCGCATTAACATGGAAAATGTCTTTCCTTTCCTAGGTATCCAAAGCTTTTGCAGCCAATTATGTGGACATGCCATACTTCTGCACACAATTATTGTAATATGCCAAATGTTTGCATCTTTTTATGTTAAGAGAAATGAAAAATCAGATATGTAAGTTGTTCCTAGCAACAAAGTAGAAGAGAAAGACACTCCTGAAGTGGATTTTCTGTTTGGAGCTGGTGAAACTTAGGGCTCAAACCTAAATCCATGATTATTAGGTATTAATGTTATAAATTTGTCTTGGAACGCCACTCATAACTTTTGATCAATGCCATCCATGCTCTTAGAATTTCGCTCATAGAAGTCTTGGTGCTCCGATGCATTGATGAATGGATCATTCTACATTGATGTGGCTTCTCTAACTAGTGACGAAACTAGTAATAATGGTAGCATTAGGTCAAGGCATTAATGCGAATGAGGAAAAAAAACGAAGTAGAACTAAATATCTACATGCACTAGCACTTCTTGACCACCCGTCAAGACAAAACTGATGCACTGGTACCACTTGACCACTTGTCAAGAAAAAACTGTGGCTATATGCATGTATTGTCACCGCTTGATTGTCTTCATCTACTAGCATCACTTACCATCTACATCTACTACCATTGCTTGACTTATACTGCCTCATTTATTTTTGATGTTGTAGGCTATGGATATTTTGGTTGTGATGGTCTATCTCTTTGTATTGCTCATTGTTGCTTGTTGTGAAGGTCATGAATGCTTCCTAAATGCTTCCTAATTAATTTTCCACAAGCCAGAGCCTTCTTCTATCTTGACCTCTGCTTACCGTAGAGGATATATTCTCGTAGAGGATGTATTCTCGAATAAGGAAGTGCTAAGCTGCTCCCATAATGCTGCATCCAACATGGACTCAGTGAAATCGAATTCTTCAGTCCCTGTAGCAACTTACTTTGAAGCTTTTGAATCATGTGGAGCATAGAGCATCTGAAGAAAAAATTTCTTTTAGGTATGTACCATCATTTAAATGTTTGTTTTACCCATGTATAAGTCCTTATTAGAACATCACAATAGTCTGCAAAATGTTTCACACCTCCACAAATGGAAAGATTAATTGTGGCTAAGTGAAAATGGGCAACAAATGGAATCCAAATCACATTTATTATCACTATTTTTAAAAGATGAATATATTTGAGTATACATATTTTCTATTTCTGGAAATTTCAACAATGGCATGATAAAAAAGATTAAATTCTAAATTTAAAAAATATTACATAGAAGTTACATAATATATATTTGATTTTAAATGGAGGACATATGGTTGAACTGACACAATTTAATACTCTGGGCATGAACACAATTATCAGGGCATGAATACAATTCGACAATATTGAAATAGATGATCAAGAAAAACTAAACCAACACACACTTGTTCTGTTTAATCAATAATTAAGATTAATTGGTATGAGCTTCCATTTATCATTATTAAATTATTGATATCCTTACCTCATGTTGCCTTCTATTTGGCTGGTGCATGCATTCTTTCAGTGCAGCAATCAATAACTTTCACGATGGGGTGGGGTGCTCCTGGACTGTCGGAGGTAAGCTTGTTGTCATATCATTAATATGAATGACTGCCCAATTTCATGACCTGTTTCACAAAAAACGTGCCTTACTGAAGATCCTGCCTTGGGGTTGTGTTGCCTAACCCGAGTCTAGTCTGAAAGGATCCTACCTACTTCACCAAAGCCTATTCTAACGTGAGTCCACCTGAAGGAGGTCCTTATAACAATGTGAAATATTAAGTATGGTGTATGGATCCCCCACTTCGGTGATAAGGCCTATTTTAAGTAAGGGTTGAGTTTGACAATAATCTTTTTGCTTAATAGCTGAACAGGGCGAGAATGTTACTTTCCCTCCAGGAGTATGGGCTGGGTGCAGAGGAAGATAAAGGTCACTTTCCCACTAGCCACATTCCAGCTTTGGGTTAACGTACAGTCTACAACCAGCTATTTTTTTTGGACCTTCCAAATCTCCCTTGCCTTCCGATTCTTGCAACTTCCTTCTCTCTAGATTACCGGAGGTCGATTTGTTTTATTATCCTCATGCTAGCAACAACGTAGGGGCGTATAGATAGAAATGCCAAAATCCACACAACCAACACTATGTATCGGAAATCAATTTGTTTTATTATCCTCCTGCTAGTAACCACGTAGGGGTGCATAGATAACAATGCCAAGAGCCACACAACCAACATTATGTACTGGAAATATTTTTTTTTATTCTCCCTGTGCTAGTAACCATGTAGGGGTGCATAGATAATAATGCCAAAAGCCACACAACCAACACTATGTACCTGATAATTTCCCATCCTTCACATGCGCAATGGAAAAACTCTATATACCTGAAAAACCCTCCAAAACTGCACTGGCAACGATGAGATTTGATATATTCACACTAGTTATCACGATTCAAGTGTCGTTTTTCTACTCTAAAAGGAGCGTTGTCTTCATCCTCCATAATTGACACCATGAGGTTATCTTGTTTTACTTCTGAACAAGTTTCAGCAAGGATACGATTGACTTCCAGGGGACTTTTTGCCAGATGATGGCCTGCTTCTGAGGCATTTTCATTTAGAATTCTTGAGAGTATATGAATGAAATGAATTTTGAGCCCTTACCTATTCATTAATGCAAATTATTGTCAAACATGGGTTCATTCAAAGGTTGTACTAGTAAGCGAGGTGGATGATCCAAGTATGGTAATGAATGGAGCACTCAATGGACATGTGAAATGCATGCAAGCTCCAACTCAAGTCTTTTCCTTCCATCATTTTAACACAAAATTACTTGCAAGGTGCCACGTTATATGCCTATCTCATATCCCTATTTGAAAAAAAGAATTGGCAATTCACTAAAAGTTATCCAATACACCAAAAATTGCATAAGGTCAAAAATAGATACACATCTTCATGATTGCAATACTTAGGCCATTAAATGAAACATCCATAAAAAATGTTGAAGCCTCCCCATAAAATTTCTACAATGGATGGGTTCTCCTACTCCCCGCCAATAAACGAGAAGTAATGATTTCTGTCATGGATGGGCACTATTAAAAGACATGTAAACCATCTAAATTAAAAATAAACTCTTATTAGGATAACAATGATGTGGGAGCTTTAAAGGTTGTAACATCCGCTCTTCAGGTCTCCTCCAAATAAACTAACAAACTCATAGTTTCTTCTGCAAGACAAAAGTACAACATGTGGCGATGGTATTACCCGGTAGAAAGACAAAAGCACAAGGTGAAGCTGCCTCATAAAGTTGTAGCGTATAATTATAAAACACAAGTAAAAATCCTACCACCCAATAATGATTTTAAAAGATCACGATATCTATCTCTCATAAGGACGAGGGGCGATCCTCCTATCATCATGATTAAAAGGTGTAGCTCCTCGATAAAGATCAATTATTAGAGACAAATGGGCAAAATCCCTAGGAATTCAGTCAATGAAAATCGCTTGCATGTTAAGTTCTACAATGTAGACTTAATTTAACTAAGAATGTATCAGCCTCAAAAATGAGTTGAACAATCAATTTAATGTCATTATTATAGTAAATTTCAGACAAAAATAAGCCTCTCAAAATTTAAAACCAAATATATCAAATTTCTATCCGAAGCATCCTCAAACAAACTAATTATATGTATTTTTGAGAGTAAAAACCTGAAAAAAAATGTAATGGATTTCTGAACAAGTCGATTAAGCCATACCTTTAAACAAACAAAGTTGAGATTTCATGAAGAGCTGATAACGATTTACAAAATAAATTCAAAGAAATTGAATAAATATTCATTTTGGAAAAAGTTAAAATACAGAGCAAAACAATTCTATATGTTAATAAATTGGAAAATCGCTTATCACTTCTGTTAGGGATTGGCTCGACATGAACCAAGTTGTTTCAACCCATTGCCAAGGGTGATAGAGAATAAGTATTTGCTCGAGGGACTCAAACAAAGTTACACCTCAAACAATAAAGGCCATCAATTTCCACAGGGGGTTGCTAGATTCATGATGACAAGAGAAAATGTCATCAATTGTCGTAGGGGGTTGCTGGATGGGGAATCAAATCGAGAACATATAAATGAATTGGGAAGCGCTCACTCAACAACCTATATGTCATTGATTATGAAGGGATAGAACCAGTAGCCCCATCAGTGGCACCTAATTTTGGGAGAGGAAAGCAGAAATATATCAAGGGTTAGAAATGAACTAAAGACAAAACTTCATGTTTTTGAAAAAAGTAGATCTCTCTTTGACGAGGGAGAAAAGAGACTGGATTTACTCATTTCAATACACAGTTGACACATAAGCTTCTCCCTTAGATGGAAACGTAATGAAAGCCATTCAATCTCATTTTAAGCATTGGGGTATCTCACCCCTTCCAATAAATGCAATGACTAAAAAGGGGGTCACATAGTTAGTTGTACATTGAGTAGCTTCTTTCTCTACGCAACTATTCAGGAAACAGTTGTGCAGTAGTGCAGGCAGATGCACTGACAATTGCATGGATGACAACATAGTTTTTGGTGAAACAACTTCACACCCTCCATGATTCCTTAGCAGACAATTTGGTGATGCACACAAAGCCAGCTGAAAAAGAATGGTACAATAGTTAGCATACTTTTGATGAACCTTGGACTCTATAGTACCTAACTCAACTCTTAAAAACTGAAATATTAAAGTTGACTTAACTAGCTGAGTAAAAAAATCAAAATATTAAAGCTGGGAAGATTGTTGATATAGCTTATCTACTCTAACAAGGAAATTGGAATATAGAGACCCATTTAGAATCTACATATTTCCCAAGAAGTTGAAAAAATTGCTCTAAAACCTTTAAAACCCCAAGCATTTCCATTGTTGTGGGTGTGATTGTGTTAATTTTGATTAACATGTTCTTCGCATAATACAATTACTTCAATGTTTCTTATAAGACCATTTATTAATCCACGCATGAAAAATCATATTATTGATTAAAACTGAAGAAAAAACATAAATTTTAACTGTAGAATACAAACCAAGACAAAATAACACAAAGATATGGCACAAGCCAGGGAAAAACCTCAAGGCGGGGAAAACCCTTGATCACTTCTTCTTATTATCAATATCCAATGTTCAACAGAGAGAGAGTACAATAATATGAGTCAAAATAGACTTGTTAAATTAGTGTTCAAAACAGTCCTGAAGCTTACTGCCTGGTTAGGGTTCCTAACAATCACTGAGTAACCTTATTCTAATGAATTGTACCCTTTGCAGTCCTTTACAAGATGTCCAACAATGCTGTAGGACTTGCGGTTCCTTTTCAAGGCATCCAACAACAGTCCTATGCTAACAGTAATAAGAAGATTCTCACAAATGAGGGTTAAACTCTTTGTTTACATTGTGTCCCTCTCTTATTGAATGAAGCTAGGGTAAAGGACTCAAATTAGGTCATGCATCCCTTACACACATGCTTTCACACTAGCTGTTGTAGCAGCATTTCTTGTGGCCTGAACCAGAATACAAAGCATGAACAAATAAACCCCAAAACTCACTTTTAAACCAGTGTCCTGACCTGTGGCTCCACAAAAATAATGCGACCTTCTCTTGAAGAGATTCACACCTAAAAACCATGAAGAAACATCACGCAAAATTTACCTCAAACTTGCAGCTAGCTGCCTGATCCTACTCGAACCTATGAGAGATCAATACAACACATCCTGCTTGCTTCTCCACGCTATGGTTGCCTCAGAAAGAATTACCCAAGATTTGAATGCACTCTTTTAGGATGATCTCTAATGAAGATGAGGGATCCCTATATATATAACAATTTGTCCTTATGGAGGTGAAGCTGACCTTAACACTTGGAGGCAAAATTTGAATTTCAAATTTTCAGTTTTCCCGCCTTAATAAGGTTATGTCTTGTGGAATTTCTTTTGAAATAAATAAATATTTTTCTCTTCCAAATTTGGTGATTTTAGGTCGATTTTGGTCCTCTCGAAAATAGGGATTAAATGGAATGATCATCTCCATAAATTGAGCAGATCTAAGTAGAATTTGGCCCTAGTTGCCAATTTTTGCACTCCCTCTTAAATAGGGAAAATTCCACCTGCCAGTCCATCTGCTGTCATAGATCATCATGCCATCCTGCCATTATGAACCATAATGAACCATCTATGTCTTCTTTTCTCTGCCCTACTGAGAACTAATGTGAATAATAAAAAAGAATTGATTGATAGTGATTCACAAGACCTTGCCACTCTTCACTGACAAAATTCAGTCCAGAGGTAGAACCTCATTTGATCCCAGATCAAGTAGATAAACACCAAGCACCCTAGCATAGAGAGTACGACAATACACAATGCATCCATCAGTAGTGCTATGGTATCTATCCTCATTTCCCAACTCATTGGCCAAATGAGAGGTACTTCCCATGAGTCCCAGACTTCATGGATAAGATGATGTAGAAACACCAGCAGGGAAAGATTATATCACATCCGTCTCATAATCACATGTAGGGAAAAGAGAAACCACATTCTACAAACACACATCACAGTCACATGTAGGGAAAGGATAAACCACCTCCTACATGCATGCAAAACATCGAGAGTAGGGAAAGGAATAATCACGTCCTACATGCATGCAAACCAACAATAGTAGGAAGGATCCCACACGTGGGGAAATTATGGACCACATCCCACCAATATGTCAACCGTCAATCGTAGGGAATGAGCATCCTACATGTGGGGAAAATGATGAACCAAGTTCGACTGACATTTTCACAACCATATGCCTGAATGCATCTCTCTCTGGGGTACCCACGAGAGAAGGTGGACCAATCATTTTTCTCATATGCCGTAGGGGAAGGTGAACCACTCATCCTATGCATATCTCATAATACGTATGGGAAGGTGAACCACTTATCCTACACACATGTCTGCAAACGTAGGGGAAGGTGAACCACTTATCCTACACACATGTTAGTTGTCACATGGAAAGGTGAACCACTAACCCTGTACACTGTGAACCTATAGGGGAAGGTGAATCACTCACCTTAGGGTCATTTATAGCTCAAAGAAGTACCCCGGGCCTTGAGGAGCTCCCAGAGCTCAATGTTCAACCGAGACCCTCATATTAGGGTCTTTCCAGGACACCCAACCTCTCTCTCTCTGAAGGAAGTTAAATTTGTCCTTACCAAGGGGTTTTGAGGGGATGTTGTTAGCCTGTACATCCATCCTATAATGTTGGAGCAAGATTGCTCCCCACTGTGCCATTTCAAATAAAATGGAACCTGATGTTAAGCAGTAGATTCCAACACATGCTCACATGACTCAAATGTCTTCATAATAGGCCATGCTAGCTGCTTCATTAGTTCAACCTCAACAGTGATCCCAAACTTTAGTCCTTCATTCATTCATGAAATAAAGGTGGATCCCAAGAGATATAGGATCTATAAGTGCTCTTTCCATTTATGATTCTGCCAATCCAAGAATTTTGGCAGAGTACTACAGATCACAGTTAAAATGGATATCTTATTGAGCATTAGAGCCTTCACAAATTGTATGCATTCAAATCAGCAACTTGTCCATTTTATTAGAATTTTAAGCTTTAGGAAGAAGTGCATCAAGGCTAAGACAACCCCTCTCACATCGAGAGGATCTTTATCTGTGGAAAAACATCATCAATAGATGTAAACTGACCATAGCTACCTCTGAAGATCATAAAAGTAACTTCGCCCAAACATAACTATTGGGCTATTTGCAACCTGCTATTAATCAAGGTCATTCAGTCATAGTCATTTGGCTTCTACAGATCAATGTCTTATGACATGGTATTTCTATTGTAAAAATCAATAGGCGAGAAGAGTTGACAATTCATTCTGCGAGGGATTCCATAGCTCCCTCTGAAGACTTAATTCAATTGAACATTCAACCTTTTTCAATATTCTCCTCAACTTTAAGATGAGACATTATCATGTTGCAACTATATCAGCAAACTTTCAATTACCAGACTTCAACAATGCACAAGTAAACTCTCTCACATATTCTTCCCGTTTAACTGACAGACCTCAACAACAGTATATCAATAGAGCCTTATCTTTGATTTCAGAAGTATTACTGATTGAATGAAGATACCAAGGGACTTGCACCATCCTCATCCAATCAAACCTTCTCTGCCACTACAAAATTCAAGCTAGTTTGATCTCTGAAGTGCAAATCCTAGCAATATTTGTAATGATAATGTTGTGTCACTGTACTGGCACACACCATATAACAGTAACACGCTAGCATTTGTATTAGAACATAAAATTATTAGACCATTCTACCTTTACCACAGTTCTTAAACTTGGACCAGAACTTTTTCCCATTTGAACAAATGCTACTACTGGTGATGCTTCTTAGGATAAATACACTATTGTACTTCAATTTTACTGATATACCTGATTGTATGGAGGTGCCAAGTGATTCACATCGAAACTTCCTTAGAGTGATTTGTTTTGAATTTTCTTTTTGTAAGAGGTGTGCTTCAGAATTTTACACACTTGATATAGATGACCTTGAAGAGAAGCCTTAAAGACCTCAAACCAACCTTCAACTATATATATTGGCTGTAAAGTTAGTACCTTTGATATGCTTCAGATCAACATACAATCAATATTCAAATTTTGAACCTTGGGAAATCTCAATCAAATCTGAATTTGACATGAATGATTGGCTTAGAAGCTCACCCTAAATGTTTCTTATGTAAATGTACTATCATACCTTAAATGCACATCCTTACAGAATTGCAAATCTGTCGTATAAGCTTCTAAGGAAGGGGCTTCATCTTAGTGAGTTTCAGATCCGATCACTAAATTTTCAGCATTAAATTTGTGCAATATTGTTCACTGGATACATCAAATTTGTCTAAAATAATATTGAAGACTTTTCCTTAATGAAATGCATCCTTCATATCTGATGCACAGATCAGTTATTGAAGGACGGATGGATGGCCTTTAAAATCACCAGAATATTAACCCTCAGATAATAATTCTTCAAGATTCAGCCTGAAGTGCTCCACAGAAATTTTTGAATGAGCATACAATATGTCTACAAATTTGTAGAATCAGTGTATTAGCCTAGGAAATTGCTACCTCAGGGTTCAAGCTCATAACTAAATTATTCTAGATGAGATATACCAACCCAATTATATATCACAGCGATACTCAAGTGATACGAATTGCTTTAGAATTTAACCTTTCAAGAATTACCATAGAGTTATGCATAACATATATAAAGAGCAAGTAGGTCACGAGAATTTTCCAAGATTGATTGAAATAAAAAAAAAACATAAACATGCTTTGAATAGGCACTATGCATGTAAGCTCCAAAAAGTTTCAAGACATGATCTCTGAATTAAGTTGAGATTTCTAAAGATATAAATTGACTTTAATTTGATAACTTTGGAAGAATGTCATGACCTTGTGCACATCTTAGAGCTTGTTGTGTTGAGTATCGGCAAGGTTGTGATTGTTGCAAGCTCCCACAGATTTTCTTCAGGACTCCATGCAGAGATTGAAGACTGTACAAGGGCCACAAAAGGAATAAATAGTTTTTTTTTCTTCCAATATTTTGGGAAAAGACCTCAAGCATACACTGGAAAAGTTCTGTACTTTGAGCACTAATTCAGGTGATGTTCTTCAATACATAACAAACGTCCAAAGATGAAGTGCCAATATTGTTGAGATGTGAGTTGAGGTATATACCATGATGGAGGAGCATACCATTGTCCGAGAGTAGAGTAGAAACATATGGCATGAATCTTATACCTTTAGGAGAGAGAGGTCTGAGACATAGGTGTCGAGAAACCTTAACGTTGTTCCATAATTCTTCTAACTTGCATATTTTCCAAATGAAGTGGCCCTAAAACAATCCTGGAATCTCGACCCTAAAAGATAATTACATGTGAATAACTTAGCAATTGCTAGAGATCCATCCTTACTTTTGTTGTAAATCAATTAGGCAGTCTGCACTCATAGTCCACCACATTTTGTTCAAACTTCAGGGAGGGAGGAGATCATGGATGCTTTGACAAAAAAATTATTTCAGTGATTTCTATCACATTCACTCTAGTCTTGGGCTTGTCCTCACCTGCCTATGATCTCATGTTAATTTTGATTAACATGTCCTTTGCATAATACAGTTACTTCAATGTTCCTTATAAACCCATTTATTAATGCACACATGAATTATCATCTTACTAAAAGTAACTGAAGAAAGAACATAAATGTTAAATGAAGAAGAAACGCCAAGACAAAATAGCACAAAGATATGGCACAAGCCAGGAAAAAACCCCAAGACGGGGAAAACCCTTGATCAATTCTTCTTATTATAAATATCCAATGTTCAGTAGAGAGAGTAAAATAATATGAGTCAAAATAGACTTGCTAAATTATTGTTCAAAACACTCCTGGAGCTTGTTGCCTGGTTAGGGTTCCTAATAGTCACTGAATAACCTTCTTCCAATGAATTGTACCCTTTGCTGTCATTTACAAGATGTACCAAAATGATCCAGGACTTGTTGTGTATGCTACCAGTAATAAGAATTTGCTCACAAACGAGGGTTAAAATCTTTGTTTACATTGCAGCCCTCTGTCCTTGAATGCAGCTAGGGTAAAGGACTCAGATTAGGTCATGCATCCCTTTCACACATGATTTCATACTAGCTTTTGTAGGAACATTTCCTATGGCCCGAACCAGAATACAAAAAGTGAACAAATAAACCCCAAAACTCACCTTTAAACCAATGTCCTGATCTGTGGCTCCAAAAAAAGAATGCAACCTTCTCTTGAAGATATTTACACCCAAAAAACATGATGAAACATCACCCAAAACTTTCCCTCAAACCTGCGGCTAGCTGCCTGCTCCTACTTGAACCTATGGGAGATCAATACATCATGTCCTCCTTGCTTCTCCAAGCTGCGGCTACCTCAGAAAGAATTACCCAAGATTTGAATGCACTCTTTTAGGATGATCTCTAATGAAGATGAGTGATCCCTATATATATAACAATTTGTCCTTATAGAGGTGAAGCCGATCTTAACACTTGGAGGCAAAATTTGAATTTCAAATTTTCAAATTTCCCGCTTGAATAGGGTTATGTCTTATGGAATTTCTTTTAAATAAATAAATATTTTTCCTTATCCAAATTTAGTGATATTTAGGTCGATTTTGGTCCTCTCGAAAAGCGAGATTCAATGGAACGATCATCTTCATCAACTAAGTAAATCTAAGTATAATTTTGCCCTAGTTTCCAATCTTAACAGATTGTTTTTTTCACATTCTCATTATTTTGAAGAAGAAAACATAATATTAGCAGTGCTTACGATACAGCAGACAATAGACTAAGTATCAATAACTAAGGATTTTGGAAGGAAATATCTCACTATTGATTAGTTTAGAGTACTCAAATGGTTGGAATCCTGTGGAAGATGAAGGAATAAGTTGTGAATGCTTCAGAGCTTTAGATTTAAGCTTGATGAGATTGAATCTGCAACCAATATTTCTTTGAAAAGACTTTGTTGAGGAAAAATAACTACTGTGCTGCTTACAAGGGGGTTATTGAGAGACGTGTCTTTTTCGGTTGTCAAAAGCATCAATAAGATGAGTTGCACGACGGAGGAATTATAATTCCAAGAGCGTCTCAAGACTCTTTCACATGATGAGGTTTAGAGGCTTTTGTTGTTCCATAGGCGGAGGTGAGTGCTTTCTTATGTATGATTTTGCACCCAATGATAATCTGTTGCAGTTTCTGGATGCAAAAGATGAGAGGGTACTCGACTGGCCTGATAGAGTAAGGATTGCACAATGTTGCGAAAGGTAAGTATCATTTCCTTGTTCATTTGCTTTTGGTTTGTTTTCAGATGTCAGTATGCTGATGAATCATACGTATTTTTCCTTAACTAACACATTCACATAGAAGAAATGGTGTTATAGCAAGCACAGTTTCATTATATAAAGCGTGTGGCTGGGAGTCCACTATAAATGCAAATAATGTTAAATGTGGGTGAAAATTCTTTTGCTACAAGACCAAATTATTCTTCTCTTATTTTCAAATTTGAGGCTCCAATTATTCACTTTTGGCTTAGAAATTATGTAACAAAGCCAACCTCAATAGAGGCAAATTTCAAGCAATTCCTTTCCTTCACAAAAAAAAATCAATGTTGAAGATCTTTCCCATCTACTTCTTTTCCCAGACACCAAATTTACATAGCAAAAATACTTTTCCATAGTCTAGAAGTAATCTATCGATGCTAAGCGCATGAACCAGAGAGAAAATTTCATGCACCAGAAAGAGCTTTCAGGTCATGAATGGATTCATAGCCATTTGAGTTGTGTCAAGAGGTGAACTAGAAATAATTTTTCTACCCTTCCAATTAGCCATGAAAAAGAAGCAATGGAGTCTACACCAGATGAGGGTGGGGTACTGGCTGTATTCACTGTGCCATTTCTGCACAATCAATATCAAACAAGTCAATGACGTTATCATTTACTCATAAATTACAAGAAATTCTTGGTCTACAGACAGAAAAATCACTACTGTAAAAACATTCAAGGATGATTGGTCTCTTTTTCTGGATAGTCAGAAGGGGGTAAATGGATGTAGGACAATGATTGTCATCCTCTTTACCCATACGAGCATGAAATCGACCCACATGTAGTTAGCACACAACACACAGTGGTGTTTGTCAATTGATGATCACAAGTTCATGTCTCATACAACCTCCCTATAGACAGGCACAGTGACAGATTATAAGTTGGCCTGGGAAAATGGGGATACAATCCTTACCGCCTGTTAGGGTTCTTCAAATTCAGTAACAAGAGGTATATCAGTCATAAATTTTTAGAAAATCAGACATAAAGGTGATAGGCTTCTGATCGCAGTTTTTACGATAGCGTAGATCCTAAACCCAACCTCCAATGTAATGAGACTCTAGTAATTTCTAGTCCCTAGGATTAGCCAATGAGAACTACAAGAATCACAAACCTGCTAATATTCAGTTTTCAAATTAGAAACATTTAATGTGCACAATTTTTGAGATTTGGACATCTTAGGTAAATGGCTAAGATCCCATATACCTCCATGAATCATTCCCTAAATTGTATCTATGAAGAAGAATATAAGGGAAAAATGCAGGATCATCAGTGATCTGGCCTTGCAGGGTGGCTAGGCAAGCTAACGTTACTACATAGAAACCACAGCGATACTAAATAGTATTCCAAAAGAAGCCCACATCAATATAATTATGTTTATAGATTGTTTTAGTCAGGAGATGTCCAAATTAGCATTTTAAACCCATACTCAAAAAGAAAAATAAAATAAAAAAGCAGAAGGAACAAAAACTAGACACCACAACGATACTACACAGTATTCCAGAAGAATCCCACATCAATATAATTATGTTTATAGATTGTTTTAGTCACAAGATTTCCAAACTAACATCTTAAACTGATACTCAAAAAGAAAAGAAAAAAAGAGTAGAAGGAACAACAACTAGAACTTAAAATATTGGTAACTAATAGGAAACAATAGATCTAGGACTTTACCTAGATGTTGTATACAGACAAGATTCATAGCCTGCAAGCAATTAAAGTTCAAATGCATTGGAGCCATTTAGGTCTGTGTTGAAAGCCTTCTTTTGTGGCTGTTCATTGGCATTTATAAGGCTAAATCTGATTCGTTCTGAGGCAAACTTTCACTTTTTATAAGGCTATGTCTAACTTGTCTGAGGCACTTTTCATTGGTCTTTTCAGAGGCTCAAATCTGGTTTCCTGATGCCCATTTCAGCCTGTCCGAGGGCACCATCTGAGGCACAATTCTATGATTATTTTTAGCCTCCCTTGACAAGGATCTCTTTGGCTACCTGTAGCATCTATTCGCTCTGCTCAACAGATTTTTATCTAAGGCTATTTTGCTCTGTTAATGAGGTAATTTTGGCCCTATTCTGAGGTAGCTCTAAGATCAAATTTCGACCACTGAAGAAAAAATATATCCACGCAGACAAGGTAACACTTCTGTGAACTTGAAGTTAATTTTCACGTTGTCTTGGGGAGGGTTCTTCACAGGTTTGTCAGAAGTTTTCAAGCAATTTTTCTAAGGAAATTTTTAATACAATTTTAAACCCTAATCCAAGGGTGTATGAGGCTTTTTCATTATTTTCCTAAGGCTTATTTTGTTGGCATCTGAAAAACTCTATTGAAGGGCAAGAAGCACCCTGGCCAGGGCTTAATCTAAGGGTTTTTGAGTCAGTTTTCAAAAGAGTTTTGCTGAACCACTTAAGTCATTGAATAACAGTGTGTTAACTTAAGAAGCTTGTTTGAATCATCTTAAGGAGAGCACAATCTGAGCCTTGTGCTATACAAAAAATGTCAAACACTGAAGACATCAGTGACATTATCAAATATTGCAATCAAAGATATATCAGTGACAGAAGGAAAGGGCAGAAAAGAGACATCTCCAAATTAGTGACAAAAAGATCCATGAAGGAAATTTGAAGTATATCTAAACCTTTCTGATGTCTAATCAAGGGTCTATTCAAAGGGCCGACATAAGTCTATAAAGAAGCAGACTTGAGTGGACTAAAGATCTAGGCAAGTAATTGAAAGAGAATTGACTGTGAGTCAAGGTTTCTTCATTTCTTGTGGTATGATATTTTCAGACAAAGGAAAGGGAAGACTTGAGATCTATCAAAGGCATCTTCAGGCACAACAATTGGCAGCAAATGGCACTCTTCATATCAAGAATATTGAGGTATAAGACATGTTATGTTCAAATTGTTGAGGCAAGAATTTGTTAGGAGAAGTATACAAGGAACAGACTGTATATATAAGCAGGGACAGAACCAAAGTGTTTTTGACCATTCTATAGCAGAGCTAATGACCACTTGTTGTTAAAGCATTCCAGAGGGTTTACCTTATAAAAATTTCTTGCTAATTGTGTAGACGGTCTAGCTAATTATGCAAGTTGGATACTGTTATAATTTACTTATCTGCAATTAGTGAAATATGCTTTATCATTTTGCTTCGGCACTGAAGGCAAAAAACTTCCATAAATTCGAAATCTGGAAAATTTTGTAGAGAAATTGCAAGTCCATTAATATTTTTTTCATTTCATCACCCCACACTATTTTTTTTTTGTTTCTTTGGGCTTTTCCTAAATGTTTGTTTTAGTGTGGAAGTGCCACATTGTTTTCATACAAGAAGATTCTAAAGACCTATCCTTTTAGGACTTGTTGCTTTGTTTGGTCATTTTATCCATTTCAAGCCATTGATTTGGTTTGTTAATGAATCCATATAAATTACCAAGGTAGGACATTTAACAATGTTTGTAGAGTGTTGTGGATTTCTTGAAGGTTTTCTTTTTAAGGGTATACTCTTGTTCAATCATTCATATGACTTTTCATAATCTTGTGGGACTCTTATTCCATGTTCATGTCATTTGGGAGATAATTGATGTAGAGTGCAGCGAGGCTTGCCTAGAAATTGCATAGGAATCTGAGCACGTGCTTTAAAGATGTTAATTTCCTTTGTCATCCATATTACTTCAGGCCTATGCCTTTCACCAGATTATGTTTCTGCCCAATTTTATACGTTAAAGCTACCTGTTATGGTACATGGCTGTCATTTGTTGTCTACTATTTCTCAATGTGTATCAAGTCCTAAGGAAGGAAATTCAGTGATTTTTGTAGAATGTTGTGTAACACCTTCCAAAGGTTTGCTATTTTAGGGTTATGGCCTTTTTGTTTTAGTTATGCATATTACTTTTCATTTCTCTTGGACTCTTATTCAATGTTCTGGTTATCCAGTAGATATTTACTGTAGAAAGCAGCAATGCTTGCTTAGATGTTGTGAAGGACTCTTAGCATGTGCTTAAAATATATTAATTAATGCCTTATTTGTATGGTCCATGGATATCATTTTATTGCTCTATATATGTGCTCTCCAATGACATTTCAATGGTATTGATTGCAAGGCAATTACCTGGAACACTGTGTAACCTGGTTTGGTCAAAATTCCCTTCTCTCAGGCTGCCAGTAACGACATATTCATGTGAAAAGAGTTTAGTTGAGGGTGGAAAAGGAGCTTTTAGAGTTGAAATGCCTCGTTATAAACACCAATGCTGTAATCAAGGGTTGTATGCATCATTCTTGTGTATTTTGTCTACCATATTCTAGATAAGGTATGTTGTAGAATTTGCTGTAATAATATTGTGTATTACTAGTAAATGAATTGAAGGTTCAACTAGGATCAGATTTCCCTTACACATAAGAAGGCCATCAAGTATATTGAGATGATTAGCTTTGATATAATTCATTTGTATATTAATTGTGAGAACTATTATATAAAATAGGGAATTCTCCTGTCTTGAGGAGGACCGAGTTTCCTATATCCCAATGTCGATATTTGCAACACCATAGGGACATTCTATCTTCCCTCTTAGACTAATGAGAACCCCATTGACTCCTGCCAGTTCAGGGTTTCGTTTCAAGGCACCATCAAAACAAAAAATGAAGGCTTTTTGAGTCTAACTCCACTGATGAAATTCTTGTTGAGTTATATGAAGCTGCCAACATGATTGTGGACATGCTTACCTGGGTCCTTGGGTCGGGAAGAAGAACAAGAATATTTAAAATTAAATTGATCTAGCAATTGAAGTTCTTACTTGTCTAGATCTTGACCTGGAATGAATTTAATCCCTTTTGAATTAAGATGTTTAGATAGCAGTGCTTTAGCTTTAATTTCCACAATCTCCATTTCACTCATCATCTATTTGGAAGATGGCACGATTTTTTTCCAGCCAGATTTCCAACATACGAATTTAGACAATGCAAACTATACCCTTTCAAAAGAGCCTTGCAAGATGGGAATACAATTTGTTGAACTAATTTGTTGACAAAGGCTCCCAAAAATATGTAGTTGTGTGTGCTTAAGGAATGCCAAAAATGTTGCAACCTGCTCCAAAAAACTTAGACCTGAAACATGCTCAAATATGCCATAACAAGTCTGCCATAAAAGATTATATTATTTTCCAGAGGACTCAGTTCTGAAGCTCTCCTACAGATATGAATTTTTTTGTTCGTAAATAAGTCTCAAAAAAACCTTTAACCACTGTCTCAAACAGTCATGAACATTCCTTTTAATGCATCCTAACAGAAGCTTATACTGCATCCCTTCCTGCAGCCTACACAGGCCTAGTGTGGTCTTCTTGTGGCTTACACAGATTTGACAATCACAATGTTGTATGCATTTTAGAGATATGCCCAAAACCAGCGATCTGAAGTGTAGTTTTTTTTCTCCATAGTTTTTTGTAGCATAGATAATAAAATCATCCATAAATTTGTTGTGGGTCTTTCTCTTTGTAATTTTTCTTTGACCCCATATTCATGAATGGAACATTCAGATAAATTAGGCTTAGATCAAGGCATTTTGCTGGGATCTTTTTAGCGAGCTTTAGGATCCCATATTCAAGATGGGAATACTCTTGGTCAGGTAGGGTATTGATAAATATAGCATCATGTTGTGGCAGACATTATTCAAGGAAACATGAGGGGAGCTAATACTTGACTTCTTCAAGCCACAGATCCATCGTTATCCTCAAGTTCGTAAGTTCCAACATTTCTAGATCAAACATAGGAAAAATTTTATGCTGGCCATGAACATCAGTGTTGCAGACAGGGAGTTGTTTTATATGAGAAATTAAAGCTACCTGAATATAATTTATAGTTAGGAGAAGAAACTCCTTTGAAGATAATTTATCATACCTATGAAAATTAAGAGACAAACCTGGAAATAATTTTGCTCACTGTGTAGTTAATCAATTATGGGTTTGCATAAGTCCTTTTGTTTTCCTAGATATTCGTTTGTTCTTTCAGTATGACAAGACTATTCATCTTCAATAAGGATTCCTTCAGCAAATGGAATGGACCTTTCTGCTTTTATCTCATATGGTTCACAAAACGGCTTGATGATATAATCAACCTTTTTTTATTCCTCATCAGAGTCCATATCATATGTCGAATGACTGTCAAAGGAAAAAATATCATACCTTGCACTGTTATGTTTCAAATTTAATAGGCAATGTTGATTGGAGATGCACATAATTATGGGTGCCAAAGTTTCTACCATAGTCAAAATCACAGATAGGAGTGTTGGTCTCTTGAACCTTAAGGGATCTTCAGGATTTCCATTCATTAATGATTTCCTTATTACTCTCATTCTCAAGAAAAATAGAACTACAGTTTGGTCCATTGTCTCCATTTGAGCTCAGGATTTTGTCATATGTTGGTTGAATTTACATTTTCCAGTGTAGAAAAAAGGCATGGCATGATACCCATGTCATCACGTGCTAAGTCTTCTAGGGTGATTGCAAGAGTGGTAGAAAGTTGTTTCCTACCCTCCTGCTGATATTCATCCTCTGCATTCAGGAACTTTTCTCACATTATCAATCATCCAAATCATTCAATAAATTTAGCATATGCTAGGAAATATGGAATTACCTTGTATCTTTATAAGAATAATTGGGTGATTACAAGAACCGAGTAATGGTGTGGTTGGTCTTGAAAAGTAAAAATTCATTTTCTTTCAGGAGTCTATTAGGGTCTTCAATTGACCAAGAAAGACATGGCCTCCAAAGATCCACTCCTCCTCGATAATATAGTCCTAAAGTTCCATGTGAGGAATATCCAAGGTCTGTTGAAACTTGAAGCAATGCACTTCTTTCATTGCTCTGTTTCTTACAAAATTTTTGTGTAGATAGAGTCTGAGTCACTTGGTTCATTTTTGTCTTTGAATTTAACTGTAATGTTAGACTTATAATCATTCATCAGCTTGCATTAAGTAGCAACCATTGTTGATCCCTTTAAGACATGATGATTTTTTATAAACGGTTGACAAATTTTGCTTGCAACTTTAAGGTATGTCTAAATTCAAGTTTTAAATTTTAAATTTAGTGAGCACAATGACATAGGATGCATTTTCCTCTTCAAGAATTATAGTCCTAAATTTTTGTTTTCTTATATACCTTGATCAAAGGTTCTTGTCTTTGCTCATCAGGGCAGTGGTTACCTTCATACACCATAAGCTCTAGTATCTTGCTATGATAGTCACATCGATTACCTCTTTCTTATAGGTTGTGATTATGACTAGGCTTAATTGCTTGACATTATCCACCCAAAATGAAGTCAAGGTGTGGTTGGGTTCACCAGGGGAGTATAGTTTCTATGACAACAATATCAATGTTTCTTCAATTGATGGTTAGATCACCGTCTTTTCTACTATTATGAATTCATTGTACGTGCTAAAAGAGTTTTGACACAATCCTTTCCCTTATATTTAGTTTCTACAACCCCTAAAGGGACTTTTTGGAGGTGACCGTGATCTAGCCATTCAAAACTTAGAAATGTGAATAATAAACAATTTGAATCAACAAGCGATAATGCTAGACAAAACTGCAGCAATAATTCTGTTAATTCTGTAATTGGAGAGAATCAAGATCTTGGAAATGCTCTCCATCCTGGGCATGGGACTATTACTCCATGAGGGCTTTAGCAATACATCCAGTCTCCAATAATGCCTCCAAAATTTGCTTCTTCAAGTCTTCAATAGATCTTCAACAATACCACAAGGATGTCTGCCTTAGTAAGCGACCTATATAAACATGGAAAATATTCAATAAGCCTCCTTCAATAAGGCTCAATGATTATTCTCCAATCTTAAAGAATGCTTCACAAAGGCTCCCAAAAATATGTAACTATGAGTGTTTAAGGAATGCCAAAAATGTTGCTACCTGCTCCAAAAAACTTAGACCTGAAATGTGCTCAAATATGCCATAACAAGTCTTTCATAACATATTAGATTATTTTCCATAGGACTCAGTTCTGAAGCTCTCCTACAGACCTCAATTTTTTTGTTCATAAATAAGGCTCAAAACAGTTCTTTAAACACCATCTCAAACAAGCATGAACATGCCTTTAACTGCAGCCTAACACAAGCTTATACTGCATCCCTTCCTGCAGCCTACACAGGCCTAGTGTGGCTCTTCTTGTCGCTTACACAAATCTGATAATGACAATGTTGTACACATTTTAGAGATATGCTCAAATCCAGCGATCTGAAGTGTGTCCTTTTTATCCTCCATTGTTTGCTGTAGCATAGATAATCCGAGTTTTGGTTGACTGTTGTCCTTAATATTTTGAGCTTTCCCATATATTATTGCAATTATAGATCAGCAAATCCAAGTTTGAAAAACGTATAAATATATTTTCCCAAATATATCCTTAACTATCCTCCTCGGCCTTAGTTCACCTTCTGTGATTCTTCTTTGAAATCTTGACCGAAACTAATGGATAAAATGAAGAGTGTGGATTTCTATTTATAGTGGTTTGACATTTGACGAAGAAACACATCTCTTGGATGACATGTCAAGCTTACACAAGTTGGCTTAGGTCGGCTCAATGTCAGAGTTAATTTCCTTAACTTAAAAAATCAATATCTCCCAAACTATTTGGTGTTTTGGGGCAAGTAAGGGCTCGTTAGAAAGGGAAAAATATACTCTACAAGATGGTATAGGATCCATTTTGAAAGGTTGCCTCTAAGGTGGTGACAAACATTTTTATTTGTGACTGCACTTGAATTATTTAGTGCAGAAAATGATGAGGACAGTAAGGCTTCTTTGTTTGGCTTCTCCATTGTTTGTCTTCTCCATTATTTGGCTTCTTTATCATCATAGGAACATGTAGGACATCCACATCATCATGATAATGTCTAGCAATGAGTGCATCACTCATGTCATCACATAATGGTGTAGTGATATGTTATAGTGTAGCATTAGTAGGATAAATCCAAAATAGTTTTCCAACCCTCAAATGATCTCCAACCATGATCATCATATGTCATCATCAAGTATCAAAGTGAATGACATCATCACATAACATCAAGGGTTAAGATCTAGATCAAGTGCATGCAACATTAGATCAAAGACTTCTTAGGGCTTCTTTCATTAGTGGTTTGACTTCTTTGTGATTTGACATCTTCATTGATGGCATGACATCATCATCTTGAACCAGACATATCAAGAATATTGACATCTCGGTTAATGTCATATTGACATCAATGAAAACCTTGACCAACAAGAGGAAGATGTGAACCTTCCAGAACCATCCAAAATAATAATTGGTGTTGTCAAGAGTAAGACTTCTTCAAAAGAGCGTGAGAAGCAAGTCCTGAAAGAAGTGGATGACTAGGAAGATGCAGTCGAGCTTTCAACTCCTATGAATCAAGTAGCTATTTTAGTTATTGAATGTTTAGGAGACAGAAATTACTTGAGTGATTTTTTGTTGACAATCAAGGATCAGTGCAAATATCTACCAAATCATTTTGAAATTTGTTTAGACGTTATTGAATTACTAGGAAATTCCCAAGCACTTGCAAGTAATGTAGGAGAGGTCGATGCATTAGCAAGCACTACAAGAGGACTTGACAGGAAACTGAGTGGGAATTATCTACTTGAACGTCATGCGAGAAATATGGCCAGTTTGGATGATGATAGATGGGCCAAGACAGTGGATGCTCTTACTAATGGTTGTGATATGTGGATGGATGCAGATCTTAGTGGTTCCTCTGTTGTGTTTCAAATTGGCCAAGGTTATAATATTGGCTTTGCAATAAATACCTGTGGAGTACAGATGAGTATGAATGTCATCCTTCCTGGAGGGCCTTATGTACAAGCACCACTTACACAAGTTGGAGTAGTGAGAATAATTATGATGCTGATAGGTGGTAGCATGCTTTTGGTTCACAGAAGGGTTTGATTCCTCCTCCATAGCCTTCTCTATCCACAATTCATATATTATAGAACCAATATGAAGTGGGCAAGGTTTCTGATGAGGATCAGCTAAAACAAAGACAAATTAAATCCATCCTTAATAAATTAACGCCCCAAAACTTTGAGAAACTTTTTGAACAGGTCAAAGAAGTGAACATTGATTTTGCATCATTGCTTCATGGTATAATATCTCAAATATTTGACAAAGCCTTGATGGAGCTGTCTTTTTGTGAAATGTATGCAAAATTCAATTTTCAACTTGCTACAGGAATACCATAATTTTATGAAGATAATGAGAAGGTTGTTTTCAATTGAGTAAATGTCGGGAAAAAATTGAAAAAGATGAAAGAGAAGAGGCAGAGGCTGAGAAATGAGAAGAGCATGGTGAAAAAATCCTTTCAGCAGAATAAAGACCGGAGAAGAAGGTTGCAACACAACGATGAATGCTAGGAAATATAAGGTTTATTATTGAGCTTTATAAAGAAAGTATGCTGACCGAAAGAATTATGCATGCATGCATCAAGAAATTAACTGGTGAATTTAAACATCCATAGGAGGAAAATGTTGAAGCTTTGTGAAAAATGATGAGCACTATTGGTCATATGATTGACCATTCAAAGGCCAAGGAACATATTGATGCTTACTTTGATAGGATGACAAAACTCTCCAATAACCAAGGGTTTCCCTCTAGGTTGAGGTTCATGTTGAAGGATATGATTGATCCAAGGAGGAATGGATGACAACAAAGGAAGAAACTTGAGGGCCCCAAAAAAATAGAGGAAGTGCATCAGGATGTTGTGCAAAAACTACATGGATAGGGAGGCCACTCTCGAGGTACCAATATGGGACATTCAGGTCAGAGACTTGTGACACCACTTGATCATGGTGTGAGAGGACCTGTGATGCCACCTTACATGGCAGGTGCATAGACAGGTTCACTTCCACATATGGGTGGGATTAAAGGGCCACAACCCCATATGGGACCACGTGACCGTGGATTCACCAGTCAAGATGCTTGGATTGTGGATAGGGCTCAATTTGAAAGTAAGTCTATGCCAAGCCCTTCAACACACAGAGCTTTTGATGATGGCCACTTGACTCTTGGTCCTAAGGGAGGTCTTGGAAAGGGAATAAGAGGGAGGGCTAAATCTCTGCCATATGCTAAGAGTGCTCTAGCAGATATTCCACCATTCACATCCTGAGTAATATACGAATAGGTGCAAGTCCGATTTCAGGTTGCAGTTTTGACCGGAAGCCAGTGAGTATGAGAGATGCCATTTTGACAAGGACTTATGCTATAGAAAAGCCTTTATTTGAAAAATCATGTGTCTAGGAAATAATTTTTTTGGATAATGACATAAGAGGGTTTAAGAATTCATACTCATCTGGTGACAGAGGTGGGAAGACTGCAAACGCTAAATTTCAACTATAAGAACATTATTCTCAAATATCTTTGAGTTCACAACTCATTGAGGTTCAACTTAGGAAAAATGCTGAAATGGAGATCAAAGAATATTACAGGTGGATTCCTTTACAAATATTCCATGCATTTTCATTATGTCTTTTAGAGAAATCGACAAGTTTCCCTGACTTTTTCTTAATTTTGCATGACATACCATCCAATGTGAGAGATTTAAAGGAGGAAAATTTTTGTGTAGATGACCTTAAAGCACCATTGTTCCATTCAACTATCGTTTCACTTTGGATATTAGATATTTATTTATTTATTTATTTATTATTATTATTATTATTAAGGAAATATGTTGAAATTGATCTTATGGGGAATCTACTTACACATTTATGCAAGTTTGTCCCTTTCTTTCTAAATCAAGGACATCTTACTGAAGGGTAAAGTGAAATTTTATGTTTGTTCTTATTCAAGTTTGAATTTATTTAAGGACTACTACAGTATATGGTCATTTGCGATTATGAATTATAACTATATATAATTTTGATGTTTCTAGGTTGGACACTATACTATTCTCATTGGAGGATGCTACCATTGATGCGCCAAGGCCCTTGAGTTCCTTGGTTATGTAGGGTCAAAATGCACTAAGATGATTCCATGTCATTAGAACAATTTTTCATCCATTTTGGGAAAAAATTCCATTACAGAATAGGAGTTGCCCAAGAAGGAACTTATAACATGAAACCAAAAAATTACAAGCAATGCTAGTTTGTCTTTCCAATGCATATGATAGAGAAAAATGGATTTATTTAGGCTACTCATCCATATAGGGTTCAATGTGCAATTGGTTAACTAGATAATGAATTGTCTTTCCTCAATATATGTGCAATTCTAATTAATGGCTCAACCTATTCTTCTATCATGTCTACAAGAGACCATGGGTAGCTATGACTAATGGCTCCTCTGCCATTTTTTACTGCAGAGTAGGTGGTCTCAATAGAGTTATAACAGAGTAAAAAAGAACTATAAGCTTGGCAACTATAAAAATAGGATTTGCCCTAAACTTGACCTATTTACTCTTTGTTGATTATGTTTTCCTTTTGGGTGATATGACCAAGGTAGATGCAATTATGTTGAATGGCCCCACCCTTGAAGAACTAAAGTTCCTACCTTAAAAACTACCAACAACTGAGGAGCTACAAGAATCAACACCATCTTTGATTTGAACCTAAATAGTTTTATTATGTCCGAGTATTTCACTAATCACAACGACCAATAGATTTTTCTCATGGATTATTTCTCTCGTTATATTTATTATTAAAATCCACAAAATGTATCCCTACATTTGAATCTTGGGGAAAAAAACATATAATTGTTATCATTTAAATTATCCATATCTCTTGGAGCCCAAAAATACATTTGATTTGGATAAGCTTTATTTATAACCTCAAAAGAAACCCTATTACAAGCTGAAGGACCATTATGTCCTCTTGAGTCTTGAAAAAGTGTGATGGAATGAAATTGGGTGAAGACCAGATCCAGGTTTACCATGTCAGAATCTAGGTTCATTGAGATGGCGACCTTGGCTTGAAGATATCCACCATACAAACTAGGACCACCCATACTTATCGTTGCCATCTCTATTTCATCATCAAGATTAACATACTAAGGACCTATAACCCATGGAGGCCCATGGTAGTTATTGCAATGTAATTTATTAGAATACATGCCATTTCTTATTATGATATTTACCACATTCGAAAATGGCATCATTCACATCATTTTGAAGAAGTCTAAAAATTAGGTCAACATAATTTTTTTCACATTTACGACTTCCCTCACATTTTTTGGTTCTCGAAGCTCGATCACTTTCATAACAAAAATATGCAAAGTCAAATAACAAAAATGGTCCACTCTCTTTTCATTTTCTAATATTATAATGAAGTTTTATTAGGCACACTATTTGTTTGTTTGTTTTGATTAGAAAAGGGTTTGCTCTTGGTTTTATGCGACTTTCAATTTATCATATGTAGCATGTTGAGAAATGGGAAAGGATAATGTGTGTCATTTATCTTACATAAATTGATGCTGAATGAAAGGATACATAATTTAACCAAACTACACTTCACTTTGGTAAAGGCGGAGGAACATCTTAAAAATCTGCTCAAGGATACACCATATATAAAGTTTGACCATAAGTAATATATGCATTTTTCTATTGTAGATATGTTATTTTTTCTACCCAAGATATCACAACAAGAAAAATATTGATATTGTAGAAATTGTTTGAGGACCTCATTGACGTCAATTTTTGTGATGTCCTATTTGATTGATACTTTCTCATATGTCAGGAAGGCTTTAAATATGAAATAATATGTTCATGAAACAAATCAGATTCAAATTTTATAGATATAAAGGATAAAAACAAATGTCAATGTATTTTTTTGATTGTTACTTGACTGTGTTGTGGGCATGTTACAGGAAATGTGATTGGAAAAATGACGGGGAGACGATGCATATCATGTCTTGGACATGGTTCATTCGCTGTTAGAGATCACTTAGACACCTACGTCACTGACTTTGGAAATGTTTCTAGTGGGAAGTCCTATGGTTTTTAATGTTCTGATTATTTCACCTCATGGTTATTTTGGGCAAGCAAATGTCTTAGGAATGCTACACATGACATCGGTGGACAGGTAATTTTTTTTTTTTATAATTGCAATTTCCATTCCATGACATCCTCTCTTTATTTTTTGATTGTATTTTGGGCGTTTCTTTTGATTTTGTTGTCTTTTAACTATGAAATTTAAAATACTTAGTACCATGTCCATTTAAACAACAACCAAAGCTTGCATATGAAATTAGTATTACACTATATTGATTGGAGTCCTTATAGCTATTTTGTGTTAAAATATTTTCATGACTATCAGTAAAAGTTACTTTCATGTTGTTATTTGAGTACATGTTGTTTATATACTTGACTAAGTTCATGTGTTAGAAAATGAAATGTTTTCGTCAATAAAATGACAAGGATTAAACATCACACCTCATATTATTTGTTTTCACAAGTTATCTACAACTCGAGCTTTTTAGCGTATAACTTAGTTGACATGATTGTTCTTATGCTTTCCTTGAAAGTTGAATACTAAGTTTCTAAGGTGTTCTTTCTATATATGGTGATATTTTATTTGCTTTGTTTATACAGGTTATCTGGCCACATTATAGTGACAGTTATCGTCCCAATGAAGAAAATTTGTTCGAGTTTCTTACTTGTATGGAGAAAAATGGCTTTGACATTGTTGATGTTGAGGTATATGTCGTATAATCTATTTATAGTCTAATTTAGTTTATATTCTAGTGTTCATTGTCTTTCATGTTTTACACTCAATGTATCTTCTTTTGTTTTCAGAAAATGAACTCAGTATTGATGGTAAGAAGCATGAATTGAAAAAAGAGGGGGGCAATAACATTGGAGCGAAAAATACAAAAAGAGAGAGAGGAGAACTTGTCTGGTGATACTCTTAGAGTCAATATCCCGCATAAGACACACATATAAATACTGATGGTCAAGTCTTCAGAGTTGGTGAATTCACCTGCAATGCCTTGAAAACACAATGATAATGTTTTGAAGTGATAAAACACCATTTCATGTGTAAATTGTATTCCAACCAATATTAAGTTGGAAAATCATATTGTAATACTTTAACATTTCATATAATATAATTTATGTGGTTGAAATTATTTATAGTTGCACTTGATATTGTTTAGTATTGTAATTAAAATATGTGACTTTGTGTTTTCCTATAAGATGAACATGCACATTTTATGATATTTTTTAAATCATACAAATTAATTTATGTTGATTAATAATTAACACAAAATCAATTTAAAACTAATAAATTAATATTTTATATTGATTAATGATGAACACAAAAAATGAATATACGACTAAATTAGTTGTTTAAAATGATTATTAATGAAATGAATATAAACTACTAAATTATTCGTTTATATAATGAGTAAATGGCTACTGCAAATGATAAATTTGTGACTACAAATGACGACTAAATTTTGCATATATACGACTACTAGTAGTTAATTTACAGTATCTTATAACATAACTAAAATTTAGTCATATTTCTTCGGTCATTAATTGGTTTCAAACGATGACTAAAAATTGCATATATGTGACTATTAGTAGCTAATTTACAGTATCTTATAACACGACCAACATTTTGGTCATATCTCTTTGGTCATTAATTGGTTTTATCGGGTGATCATATAGTAATATATTTTGTTGTATATTTGGTCATTAATTGTGACAATTAGTTATCAAATTAAAGATTAAATCAATGACCAAATCAACGACTAAATTAATGATCAAACCAATGACTAAATTAATGGCTAAATCAGTGACTAAATTAATGACCAAATTAATAACCAAATATATAACTAGACAATAAAATTGAGATAACCAATTAATGACTAAGCTAAAAACAACCAAAAGTTGGTCGCGTTATAAGATACTGTAAATTAGCTACTATTGGTCACCGACCGAAAAATAGTCGTTTATATGCAAATTTTAGTCATTTTTTTAGTAACAAATTAGCCATTTTGTACTAGTGGACAGAGTCATCTACAATTAACATAATTGCATGTACCATCTATCAACTTTATGCTAACGCCTTCATTACAATTTTAGTAAAGGTAATATTAATTAGATATCCAAATAATATTTATATTTATATTTAATATTGGCCATAAAGTTTAATTTTTAAACTTAATTGATTTATCTTAAAAGTGTGAGTTGTTTTAAATATAAGGTTAAATCTTCATATTTACATTCAATAAATAGATAAATATAACATTTCTTATGTTAAACATGTGATTTCATTTAAATCTAGTATTAAATCGTCATATTTACATTTGATAAGTACTAAATAGATAAACCTAAAATATATATTTATAGACCTATTTAGTAAATAGGTATGAAAATTTATTTATTTTTCCAAAGAAAAAATCGAACCCATCTATTGATTAAGTAGAAGGTTACATAGTATATGCATAAGCATTCAAAGAACTGCATTTTTCCTTTCTTTTAAAACAAAGGAAAAAATGGAGTTGCAACTGATGAGGAGATGTATCTATCAATCCTCTCAACTTTGTAAAAAAATCAAACATTTTAAATGACGTCTTCGTTCAGCCCCCAGTCTTCCACTTTACTGTGGAAGAACCTGAAACAGGGATGAAAGAAGACTGTATCTGTTTGAAATCATCTAAAGGATGAAAAATTGCGTGGTAGACACCATTCCAATTTTCAAAGTTTTCAAAGGTATAATGTTTTAAGCAGAGAAAAGACTAGTCTCCCGGATCTCCTCAATGAGGAAAACAATCCAAAACAGAAAAAAAAAGTATAGACATATTCAGATAGTATCAAACAAGAATCTACAAAAATAGAAAGTATATTATGAACAGAAACATCAGAAGCAGGAAGTAAGAATGACTAGAAATTAGCGGGAAAAAGGAGGTTGTTCAATCCCTCGGATCTGACCTCCTTCAACCGCTACAGCGACCCAGTGCCCCATATCTTGACGAGCGCCCTCCTTAGATAGGAGGTCTTCTTCACTATTTCGTTCCCTGTAAATATGACAAGCAAATATTTGGTTAAAATAGGATTTTACAATATTTACCTCATCAAGCAAAGTAAATAAAATGAAATTTTGTCATCTTTGTGTTCCATTGAACCATTTAATGATGTTCATAGAGTCCGCGAATATAGGTATGAAAATTTATTAATTTAAGTATGAAACTTAATTAATTTTTTAATGATATATGAACCTTTGTTTTTTTGTAAGTCAATGTTATATTCATGTAGAAAAAAAGGATTACATATAGCCAGTTACAAAACAGGTGGTCTCACCTCGACTTTGTTTGTTGAAAAAAAATTGCACTAGATGCAAAAAAATACAAAAGAGGGACTAGGCACATTGTCCATAAACGGTTGGGCCTGTTATCACTCTAGTAATTTCTAAATATTGTGGGCTTTTGATTTTTAGTTTAAGAAAACTTGGGGTAACCACAAACCTACTTTGGAAATTTAGGATCTAGCCTTCCTAAATTTCAGAGAGGGTTCTCTCTTTATGATTTAACTTTGTTTTGCTTAATGTTTTAAGCTAGTTATGATAGAACAATTGGTTTTGGTTTTGAAATGTTTGGTGGAAAATAAGATTAATTAAAGACAAATTAAAGAGGGATCTACTAGTCCATTGGGCTATGGAGTCAAATTTTAGCAAGCAAAACTAGAAGGCAAGGTAGATAACCCTCAGAGATTTGGATAGATTGTTTTGATGAGATGGCTTGCTTCGGGATAAAGGGCAATGAAGGATCCTTTAATCCGGGAAAAAAGGAAGGAGGCAGGGGTCAAACGGGACTAGGAGCAATTAAGAATTCCTAAATCCAGAAATCACCAGAAAACATTTAAATGATTAAGTAGTTAAGACAGGGAGTTTTTACACTAATCCTGAAGTAATACTCCTAATTAATCATTAAGATTGAACAGCATATATGAAATTGTATGTAACTCAGAATGGAAACAATGACAAGATAGATGCACTTTACTCTTCAAATTATCGCATGAATCCTGAATTATGAAGTCCAATTGGCTATTTTCCAGACTGATGCTTTGAAATCAACACATGTGAGCCTCCAACGTACCAGCAAAATGTCTATAATGTTCTTACAATTTTATTCCACCCTAAACACTTCATGGAATGAAGTATTTATACAAATGTTTATTCCAAATATCCTAGAGAGATCTAGGAATAACTCTAGAAAATATAAAATATCTTTACATATTAAGAGGGATAGCTGCTTAACAACTTTAACAAGCTGTCCTTTTATCTAGAAAATATAGAACTAATCTTAACACTGTTATCGATGAAATAGGTAACCTGACCTCAAAACGGGAACTCTAGCCTAAAAAGACTCAAAAAACATGAAAAAACACCCCAAAAACAAAATAAGTGTATTTCAGAACGCACTTGGTTTTTTTTGAAGGTCAAATTTCAACATTTTATAAAATTATGCTAAAAACGAAATTGTTTCTTGAAAAAAGGATTGAAAAAACACCCTCAAAACAAAACCAGTTGATGCTGGGATAACAAAAAAAAAATTGTGTCATATTTTTGACATTTTTAAAAATAGAAATAATATTTTTTAATTTTTAAAATTCAAACATTAAAAAAAACCTAAAATTTAAGAAAAAAATAAATTTAAAAAATAAAAACATTTTAAACCTTAAAATTTAAAAATATATAGGAATAAAAAAATAAAAATTAAAACAAAATAAAAATTTTAATTCAAACATTAAAAAAAACATAAAATTTAAGAAAAAAAAGAAAAAGAAATTTAAAGATTAAAAATTCAAAATATATAGAAATAAAAAAATAAAAATAGAAACAAAATAAAAATATTAAATTAAAAAAAAAAACAAGTTAGAAAAAAAAAGAAATTATAAAAAATAAAATATAGAAATGAAATTTAAAAAAGAAAAAGAAATGTTTATTAAATTTTAAAATAAAAAATTAAATTTAAAGAAATATATTAAATTTTAATAAATTTAAAACTTAAAAAAAAATTTAAAAAAAAATACATTATTTAAATTAAAAGTAAAAAAATGAAAAATTAATTAAAAATAAAAAATGAAAAATAAAATACAATAAAAATATTAAATTTAAAAAAATATATATTAAAAAAACAAATAAATTTTAAAAATAAATTATATATATATATATATATATATATATATATATATATATATATATATATATATATATATATATATATGAACTTAAATTAAAAATATATATTAGATTTTATTAAATTTAAAAAAGAAAAATATTAAATTTTAATAAATAAATGAATAAACAAATAAATTTTGAAATTAAAAAAAAATTTAAAAAAAAATTGAAAAACTTTAAAAATCAATTAAAAATGAAAAATTGAAAAAAATAAATTAAAAAATATATATTAAATAAAAAATAAAATAAAAAACTAATTAGTTGGAAAATATTAAGTTTAATTAAAAAATATATATATCTAATTTTAAATACAAAATTTTAATTGAAATAAAAAAAATATAAAAAAATTATGTAATTAAAAAAATAATAATAAAAAAAAAATATTAAATTCGAATAAATTAAAAGAAAATAAGAAATTTATTAAATTTTTAAAAATTAAATGAAAAAACTAAACATAAAATTTAATAATAAAAAAAAAAATATGAAAAAAAAAAAATCAATTAAATAAAAAAAATACAAAATTTAATAAAAATTATTAACAAAATTTAGAAAAAAAAAATTAAAAACAAAAAAAAATGAATAAAATTATTAAAAAAACAAAACAAAAAAAGGAATTGAAACAAATTAAATTTCAAATATAAAAATTAAATTAAAAAAAATTAATTTTAAATTTTTTGAATTGAAAATAAAAATAAAAATAAAAATCAAATTAAAAAAAAAAATATTAAAAATTAAAAAAAATTAAAAAAAAATTGATCGTGGTGGCTCCGGCAATCGGCTTCCCGCCCAGGTGGAGGCAGAGGCCGGCCGCTGGGCGGATGGGGAGGCTGCATGCAGCCCCCCGCTCGCCCAGCGACCGGCCTTGGCCGCAAACTGGGCGGGAGGCCGATTTCGGAAATCGCCCTCCCGCGGCGAGAGGCCGATTCCGAGAATTGCCCTCCTGCGGCGGGAGGACAATTCCGGGAATCACCCTCCCGCCGCCGGAGGGTGGTTCCCGGAATCGGCCTCCCGCCTTCAGAGGGCGATTCACGGAATCGCCCTCCAGCGGCGGGATGGCGATTCCGGGAATCTCCCTCCGGTGGCGGGAGGTCGATTCCAAGAATCGCCCTCCCGCCGCCGGAGGGCGATTCCCGGAATCGGCCTCCCGCCGTCAAAGGGCGATTCTCGGAATCGCCCTCCAGCGACAGGAGGGCGATTCCGTAAATCGCCCTCCCGCCGCCGGAGGGCGATTTCGGGAATAACACTCCCGCTGCGGGAGGGTGATTCCGGGAATCGCCCTCCCGCCCAAGTGGCAGCGGAGGCCGGCCGCTGGGTGGGCGAGGGGTTGCATGGCCGCCTCCTAGGCAGGAGGCTGATTGGCGGTGCCACCACGATCAAAAATTTATTTATTTTTTAATTTTTTTAAAATTTTAATATTTTTTTTTTAATTTGATTTTTTTTTTTTTTTTAAATTCAAAAAATTTAAAATTATTTTTTTTAATTCAAATTTTTAATTTTAAATTTAATTTGTTTTAATTTGTTTTGTTTTTTTTTTAATTTAATATTTTAGATTAATTATTTTTTAAAATTTAAAATTTATTTATTAAATTTATTAAATTTTAATTTTTTTTTTTTTTTTAATCTTTTAGTTTATTTAGTTTTTCATTTTTGAAATTTATAAATTGTTTCATTTAAAAAAAACAGTAAATTTATGGATATTTATTTTTTAATTATTTGCACGTGGTTTTTTTCATTTTTATTTTTGTTTTTTAATGATAGTTTTTTTTTTATATTTTAATTTTCTTTTTCAATTTTAAATTTTGTTTTTTTTTTTTGCAATTTGTTTTTTTTGTTAATTTTAAAATTTATATATATTTTTTCTTATTATTATTATTTTTTTAATTTAAATTTTTAAATTTAATTTTTTCTTTTTTGTATTTTATTTTTTTTATCTAAATTTTAATTTTGTAATTTAAATTATTATTAAATTTTCTATTTAATTTTTTTTTATAATTATATGGTTTTTTTAATAACTTAGAAAAAAATGTTTTTGATGTTTTTTTTTTTAATTTTTGGTTAATTTTTTTTTTCTTTAAATTATGTGTTTTTTTTTTCAAATTTTGTCATTTCTTTTGATATAATTTTCGAATATTTTTGTTTTTTATTGTTTTATTTATTTATTTTTGTTTAAATTTTTTATTTTTATGAGTTAATTTTGTTTTTTTTTTACATTTTTATTGGTTTTTTTATTGTTTTCATATATATATTTTTTATCTAAGTTTTGTGTTTTATTACCAACATGAAAATCACCACTCTAAAAAAAAAAAGGTTGATGTTGCATCAATACGTTTCAAAATTAGCATGAAAATCACCACTCTAAAAAAAAAAAGTTGATGCTGCATCAATATGTTTCAAAATTAGCATCAAAATAACTAACATTTTAAAACAAATATTCATACTTCATAAATAAAAATATTAGAGTGTCAAAAATGTGCACAAAAAATAAAAGGGGTGATTCTGCATCACCACTTTTCAAAATCGGGTGCTTTTTATGCTACCAAAAAAAAGTAGGTAACAGTGTTTCTTATCTAGCAAAAACTGTTTGTTTGAAGAGCTGTCCATGCTTGCTGGCATTTTGAAAATATTTTTTGAAAGATAACTTCACTAATACTCTTTCCACTTATCCTCTTTGACCTTGTACTTCATTTCTGATACTCTTTAATCTGATACTTTGACTTTTAACTGTTGTAAAAAGAGACTTTTTAGCAGTAAAAAAATTCAAAATCAAATAATTGTTTTATTTGTTTCCTTCTCAAACTGATTGTTTCATCTTCACTTTCTATCATTGTTTTCATTCTTTGTAGCTACAACAAATCTGTAAACTGCTGCCATTGTTCAGCACTTGGTATCTTCATACCTTTAAACTTTCTGTAGTTCTCATCTGCATTAGTGTATTTAGCAAAATTTGGCTTAATTACGAAGAAATGTTTGATTTCATTCTGAAGGAAGAATAAATCTTCAATATATTGGAGAACAACTTTCCCTGTTGGAGATCCCTGTGGAAGTTTCTTATTCGCCTGTTCTTTGGCATGGTCCCTTATCTTTTTATCATATTCTTTTTTATCCATCAATTTATCATTGAAGACATGGATGTCTGGAATACCAGCTTGTCTTAGCATAGTATAATTTGCTAAAAACTTGGTAATGGAAAAATTCATAGCATCACATTTTTCTTTCAAGTTATTCATCAGGGTTTTCTTTGTCAATATTTTCTTGATTTGCAGCATAGTCATTGTCCTATCTTGTATCTTCAATTATTCTAGCTCAGTCTTGTTCTTAATGTTTAAGAAAGTAATTAGCTTTAGTGTCTGTGCTGGTTTATCTGCTAATTCTTTTGTTGTCCTTTGTATTTCACCTTGAGCTGCTAGAAGAAGGTCTCTTGGTTCATATATTATCTGAATTGATGGCCATTGAAGATGTATGGCCTCAATAATGTTGGTCCATAGGTGATTTCTTATGTAAGAAATCTGTGTGGTGAAACTCAAATCCTTTTGAAGGCTTTTGACTTGCTCTTCAAGTCTTTTAGCTTTTTGTTCATAATTTTTGGCATTAATCAATGTTGCTTTATTGGATACCTCCATATTCTAAATATTTTTCTTCAAACTGTTAATTTCATTGGTTTTCAATGTCATTTATTCCATTGATTTGACAATTTGCCCTGCGTTCATTTGTCTGCTGCACCTGTGATGTTGAGGATTCAGTATTGGAAGTAGTAGTTTATTGCACTGACACTGCAGTTGCCAGTGGCTCTTTGGGTGCTGACTTTTCTCCCAATGTAGAAGGAATAACAGCTGTAATAATAAGTATAACCATGGCAATGGTGGACGTATCAGTTTCCTTCACAGTTTTTTTTTTTTCATGAGTATATCCAATTGACTTTCCATATCCTTAATTTCGGCAGTAATCTTTATGATCAACTGCATCATATCTTCTTTCTCTTTATGTTCTTGAAGTATTTCCTTGCTCTGTGGGTGCTCACTTTGAGTAAGTTTTAATTGTTTCCTCAAAGCAACAATATCATCATTTTTCTATTTGATTAATACTTTAGCAGCTTGTATATTTGATGGGTCAACTCCTATTTGCATAATCAAATATTATAAGGCTTTGATCCTTAGATCTTTTGCATATAAGGATCCTTTATCAAGTTTCATCTGATCTTGCAGGTTGATAATAGTATTTTGCAAATTGGTTACACTCATGGCCTTTGTCACCACAGTGGAATATAGCATCTCAGAGCTATGTTTGTGAAATTCTATCTGATCCAACTCATGTACCTTTTTAGTATCTACTTCAAATTCCATCTTTTTTTAATCAACCACTATTTTAGGGGTTGAAGTAGTTGGTTGTAAATAGGACATGATCATCTTATTTGAAGAGTAATCAAATGTTGTAAGCAATCTGTCCTGATTTCCTGGCTTCTGCTTGAGAAATTGAGAATAAATCTCACTTTTAATTTCCTCATTTCTTTGTTTAATTTGCTTATATCTATCCTTGATATCCAAATCTTTTTCTTTTGTTGTTTGAGAAGAAGAAGTTTCCATATCACCTGTTGTTCAATCATTTGGGTCTCCTTTCCTTTGGATGCTGCTTGTTCTCTTTCAATCTCTGTCAAAGTCTCCTTTATTATTGTAGTGGCTTCATCATTACTGACCTCTGGTTCATCTTCAACTTCAATAAGTTTTTCTTTTCCTATGGAACCGAATCTGGGCCTTTTGTTATAGATGAGTTTGAACTTAGTATCTGAAGTAGTCTCTGCTGTGTAGGCTCCCTCGTCTATGCTCCTTTTGTTTGAAGTCTCTGGTTGTTTATAAGTTACCACAGCAAGTGTGGTATCCTTTTTTCCTGTTGGCTGTGTATTTTCAGTTAAATCTACCAATGTATTTTCTTCCCATTCTGTTTGATTGGAAAAAGTTTCAATATCAAGCTTTGGCTCATGCATAAAAGGAGACAGCTTATTTTTAACCCTTATACTGTTCAAAATACCTTGGGGGTCATAATTCCAAGGGAAAATCACTTGAAATTTCAGCTCTGATAATATTTTTTCTATTTCTTTCTCAACATCCCTATTATTCACTATGAAAGGACCAATTTGATTTTTTAGTTTGAACTGGGTCTTCTTTTTAGAAGCTATGAAATGGATAACATCAACATTCAACACTTGTCTCAAAAACTCTAGAGCAAAGACTCTGATAGTCAAAAACTTAGGTCACTTATATGGAAGCAGATTGGTTCCAAAGATTCTTAATTCAGTGTGTTTCTCATACAAGTATCAATCTCCCATTTTGCATTCTTCTGACAGTTGTAATATCCTTTTCATCTCTTCACTTACTCTAGGTTGTTTTTATTTTTGTAGCAATTTCATAGCTAGCCTGATAAAAAAATCTGTGAAATCTGTGTAACTGTATTCACTTCCTTCTTTTCTCAACAATGATGTCCAAAAGACAACTGATAGAGGTTGGACCTCTACATTCATTTTCTACAATGTTATTGGGAAGTGATCTGCTTGTGAGAATAAGAACAAATGAAATAAATAGGAAGAATACCTAAATACCCCTTCAGTGGGTAACTTTGTCAATTGAAGGTGTATGGAATCAACAATAAACCTGGAAAAATCAAAGATCACAACAGGAGGCTGACTAGGAGACAAGGTAGACAAAAACCCAAGGATAGACTCATCAGTAAACTCATCATTGAAATATCCCAATATGAAGGATAACATACAAATTACATGCCTAGAACCCTCTGGAAATTTGGAAGTGGAATAGGGAGGATTCAGCTTGGGGATATCCACATGACTAGGCATGAAGTTCTGAAAAATCATGAATCTTTTGGGGAAATATAACCCCAAATATAATTGATTCAATGCTTCAATGGATAATGGGACTGCCCTAGGGTCAAATTGTAAATGCAACATTTCATTGATTGACTTTGTAGTGATAGAAAAAAGGATTTCCCTATCATTATTCACAATTGATCTTTGATCTGGGACATAATACTTCTGGCATAGTCCTATCAGGTCCTGACTAGGGTGTGTTAATGGGATTATATACTTGGGTAGATTTGTATCCCAGAGAGGCATTTCTTCTTTTTCTAATAATTTTTCATGACACCAGTTGTGAATTTCTAATAGATTGAATTCTACTAGAGGGTATAAAATTTTGTAATCTACATCAACCAAGGGGATAAATTCTTCATTTGACACTCGAGGTTGAAGAATATTTACAGTCACAGTGGTTTTAGCAGTGATAGCAGGAGTAGACTTTGGGACTTTTGCTGCTTCAGTCTTGGGAGGTTTTGATCCTCCAGGCTTAACAGGCTTGGATCCTCCACCCTTGGGTGTGATTTGATTTTTTGTCATTTTAATTTAACTACAACAAGATTATACAGTTTGCTATAGTTAATTTGTTGAAACAGAGGGTAATTGAGCAGTATCTCTCTGTAAAGATGATGGCAATGGGAAATTCAGTGCTCAATTAGGAATTTTTATGACACAGGCAATAGTTTGAGACAGAAAACGCATGTTTTCTGAATGACTGGGACTGAAAATGGGTTTTGAGTTTACGTTGTAGGTTAAAAAAGCTTTTGAACCGTGAAATTTGTCTTTCAAGAGTCTTGGATTGAGAAATTGGCTTAAAAATGAGGTTTTCAGTAAACAACAAATTTTGGGAAAAAATTGCGAGGGTTTGCCCTCTTTCTTCAAGGTTTTTGACACACTAGGATTGGCAATTTAGCTCTTTGTATCTTAACTGGTTCGATTGGTGTTCGAATTTGTGAAATTGCAGGGAAAATTCAGGAAAATACCTAATTTGCAAGTATCTTGATACTTTGTGAATGGTTTCTGCAACTTTGATGGTTCCTGCGGATTGGTATGAATCACTGTTGCAGAAAATAGTCTTCAAATAGTGGAACAATGGTTGAAATCGGGTTTTTTAATCTGAGTAAAGGTCAATAATTTTCACAAAGGGATTTTTTGTACAGTCGAGGAGCTTTTCACAGTCGGGAATGCACAATAACATCAATAAATTTTATAACAAAGCTTTAGCCTTTTATATAAATATTTACAAACTATAATAAATGTAGGCCAAATCTGTGGCGGGAGCAGTTTTTTCTTTTGCGAACGTGGAAAACCATCAGTGGGTTTCGCGCTGTGTTTGAGCAGTAAATGGTATTAGGAAAAATGAACGTGATCGTATCAAAAATGGCATGTCATAGGAGGCAGTAATAGAAAAACTGCCCATTTCGTGCTCATTTGGGCATTTGGCAGTCGATTGGTTTATGGACGCGAAAACGATCGTCCACCGTGAGATCTGTGACTCAAGCGTGAAGGGTTGAGATTAAAGGAAACTTATGGCTTAACAAAGATGGGATCGGGCTTTATTGATATGCGATGGAATTAAAATATAATAAAACCTTTATAAAATACTTTATAACCGAGGTATAAGTATATAAAATTTTAACTATATAAGTGGGATGCGCGTAAGGCGAGATCTGTTTAACCAAGGGTTTAACTTATGTAAGGCTTGAGGCTTTACATATCAGGGAAATAAGTGATAAACCTTAGTTTCATGGTGATTAAAACTTTGGTTTAACAAGGTGATGCGGGGAAAATTGCAATGGGTCAAGTATTTCGAATCTTTTATTATATTTGAAAAGACTTAAGATAAAACTGAGGGGCAATAATATATTTTTCTATTTCAAAGAGCATAGGATAGGCCCAAAGAAACATTTTGTGCATTTTTTATTATATTATATAGTTTTTTAAACCTGTTGAATGGTTTAATAAACCATAGGGGGCAGGATATTTATATAATGTTAGTTTTATGCCAAAGGGGGTGCAATTGGAGGTTTTTATTAAAACATGTGGGTAATTAACTTTGGCAAAAAAGCTTATATTAGTGGGTTTTTGGGAATATTTAAATATAAGAAGTTGTATTAATAGGATAAGGTTTGTTAGCCCCAAGGGTTAGCTCAAGTGGTAGTGAGCCAATACGTGGGCCTCTCCGTTGAAGGAGGTCACGGGTTCGATCCTTGAGTCCTTTGGGGTCAGGCGCCGAAAGTCCGCTGAACGGTTTATCGCGCGTACCATCTAGAAATTCTTGGGAAGTACGCCCGGGTTTCCCGTGAGCTTTCCCCTCGTGAAAAAAGGATAAGGTTTGTTTATAGGGATTTAATAAATAAATTAGAAGTTAATATGACCAAGGATAATGAAAACACCAAAATATATCCATATGACTAAGTAAAGAGACAATGTAAAAAGAAAAGCTTTATCATTTGTGATTTTACCATTTTGACCTAGAATATAAAATTTTTGGAGGGTTTTTATGTTTTTATGAATGAAGGAAATTAATCAAAAGGGGATTTTCTTTTCATTAAGTAAAAAGGTCTTTACTTATGAACTTGAAGTGCAAATGGATGAATGTAGGGTAAATGATGATAATTAGGGATTATTATAGGAATTCAACACTTTTAACTTAACAGTCATTGAGCCTTGGGTCTGGTCCCAACAGAAGCCAGAGAAATTCTCTGAGCCTCTTTCAATGGAAGTCTAGAATGCAGAATAACTATAGGGGAGGGGAAATTAGTGAATTTTCCCAGTGAAAAGTATTTACATGATTCTCCCACTTCTTTCTACCTACCCAAATTTTAATCTAACCTTTTTTCTTCCATTTTGTAGGTGCATTTGAGCTAGCAACCTTGAACATTTTATTCTTTTGAAAACAATAAAAACTATCTAAATCTACCTTATATCATCCTATGGCTCAGATTAAACTAATGAGCCCCTCTTTATTCTCTACCTATCTAGTAATTAGTCAGGATTAAACTATCTGACTAATCTTTATTCACTATCTACAACAATAAAATTGAAACATGACAAGTCGAGATTGAACAGTTCAAGTCATCATGGATTATGGCATTTATTGAAACTCTGCCATAATCATCAATAACAAAGTAAAAAGTAGTGGCATTTGTACTTGCACACTTTCATGTTTTATTTCCTTTTTATTTGGGGTATATTATTTTTTCTAAGTCCCTTGATTTTTCTTTAAGGACTTTACCCTCTTTTTTATTTTCTATTTTTATTTTTATTTTTTACAAAATATGAGAAAACAACTTGCAGAAAGAAAAGTATGTACATATTTTTACAAGAGTATCATAAGTCAATTCCAGATTATGAATCCTATACTTATAGGACCCTAACAACGACTTCACATGGGGATGGCATTTCCTGGTGAAATGTCAAGAACTCTAAGATCTGTAGCCTTCCATTTTGACCATAATGATCCTGTAACTATCTTATGTTTTCTGCAAAAACTCATACTTATGATATTTTTCTCTTCAAAGCTTAGGGCCTTCACTCCGGGCTTCAACTTTGGAAAGAAAACATCCAATCCAATCTACAAACTGCAATGGATATTTACAATGACATAAAAGGAAATTAGGACTAACTGTTAGTTAACTCAGAAGAATAGTAGTGTTTGAGTATTCTAGCATTCACTGGTCCTTCTGGAATGTCTGTTCCATCCAAATTTCTGATAAAAAATTCATTGTTACCTCTGTACCCATAAATAACATAAGGACTTTTCCATAGAAAGTCAAACTTTCCATGTTTTCCTTTTTCTTCTCTCCCGAAATCCCATTGTAACACTTTTATCTCCTATGGTAAATTCATCTTCTTTAGTTACTTTATCAAATATTTTCTTGATTTTCTCTTGAATGACTTGAGATATTTCATAGAGTTCTTCCCTAGTCTGTTGCAGATGGATAGTTTCATTTATCCTTGTTTGTATATCATTGAGTTCTACCTGTGATTCTTGGATAATTTTCATGACTGGAACACCTAAAGACGATGGGAAATATTCATCCATCCCATATACAATCTAGTAATGAGATGTTCCAATTTACTTCTTGGTAGTAAGTCTATCTGCCCATAAGACATAGACTAACTTTTTATTCCAAGTTTTCTTATTTTCTTCAAGTAGTTTTTTTATGATACTCACAAGGCTTTTATTTGAAGATTCAGCTAGGCCATTACCCTGAGGGTAATAAGCAGTAGAGTGGCCTAGGGTAATATGATACTTGTGGCAAAAGGCAATCATTTTCTTAGATTTAAATGCAGCTTCATTATCAGTAATAATTTTCTGTGGGCATCCAAATCTAGATAAAAGGTTGTTTTCTATGAAAGAGATAATGACTGAATCAGTGGATTGTCTGGTAGGAATGGCTTCTATCCACTTGGTGAAATAATCTATGGCAGTCAATATCCATTTGTATTGGCTAGAGGATGGAGGGAAAATTTCTCCAATGAAGTCTAAACCCCATTGTTGAAAAGGCATCCCAATAGAAATATGTTTGAGTGGTAAAGGTAACAACTTCCTTTTTCCTTCAAAAATCTGACATTTGTGACATGAAGTAACAATTTTTTTCACATTAGAAAAGAAGGAAGGCCAGTAGAAACTAGCCCTGAGAATCTTATCTGCTGTACTTTTCCAGTATAAGTGTTCTCCACAATCACTTGCATGAAATTCTCCAAGAATTTTTTCAACTTCTGATTTTAGTAAACAATTCAGTAAAATCCCACTTTGTTCTTTCCAATAAAGCATTTTATCTAGAATACAATATCTCATTGCTTTAAGTTTGATGAATTTATCTTTAGTTCTAGTTAATCCAGGAGGAGCTTGCAAATTTGTAAGTACAAAGATAATATATGAGTACCATGGTGAGTCTAGAAAGGCTTCACTGATCACTGGAGTTGTCATCTCTTCCTGGTCATCAAGCTGGGCAATAAAATTTATATCCAAAGCATTACAATTAGATTCAGCCATCAGTCTGGCTAAATATTGTCCTTTTATGAGCTTGGTTGGTTTAATATCTATGTCATATTCAAGGATAGTGGCAATCCACTTTCCTCTTCTTCCATCTGGCCCATCCCATGTTAAAATATCTTTGACTACAGAATTAGGGACATAGGAAATAATGTGGGAGTAAAGAATGTACACCCTAAAATATTTTATGGCTTTAACCAAAGCTAAAGCTTGTTTTTCCATTATGTTATATCTCAAAGGTGCATATCTAAGGGTTTTACTGAAAAATTCTATAGGCTATTCAAAACCTTGGTCATTTTTCTGCAGTAGAACTGTAGCTATGGTATGTTCTGTGGAAAATGAAAAGATTATAAAATCTTTCTTGAACTTTGGACTAATTAGGACTAGAGTTTTTTTTAAAGCATGTTTAATGGATTCAAATGACTGTTTTTCTTCAACTGTCCATTTTAAAACAGAGTCCTTTTTTAACATGTTATTCAGTTCTTTGATGATTTCTGCTAGATTAGAAATAAATCTTCTTAAAAAGTTAATTTTACCTAAAAAGCTTGTAACTCTTTGATGCCCCTAGGTGGGTGAATTTGCAGTATGGCTTCTATTCTTGCTGGATCTATCCTAATCCCTTCCTTTGAAATTATGTGTCCAAGTAATTTTCCTTCCTTTAGTCCAAAAAGGGTTTTCTTAGGATTTAATGATATACCAAATTTTCTACACTTAATGAAAACTTGTCTCAGATGATCCAAATGTTCATTATTTGTCTTAGAAAAAACGACAATATCATCTAAATGAATAACCAAAAATTCATGTATTTCCTTAGCAAAGGCTATATCCATAGCCCTCTGAAAGGTCACTCCAGCATTCATCAAGCCAAAAAGGATTTTCACATACATGAAAGTGCCCAATGGAGTGGTAAAAGATGTTTTAGGTTGGTCTTCTTATTATACAAGCATCTGGTTATATCCTGAAAAACTATCTAATAAAGTTATCCTAGAATACCCAACTACCCTTTGTAAAATATGGTCCATTTTGGGTAAAGGGTAATTGTCTTTTAAAGACACTTTATTAAGATTCCTGAAATCTACACATAATCTGATTTCACCAGTTTTCTTTCTTGTAGGTACCAAGTTAGAAACCCAATCAGAATATCTAATCGGTGCAATGATTTGGGCATCATACATGTGTTTAACTTCTTTTTCAATCAAAGGTAATAAGACATGATTAATCCTCCTCAATTTTTGTCTAAATGGTTTCTGATCATCTTTTACAGGAATCTTATGTTGAATTATGTTTGTGTCATATGATTTTAAATCTTCATAACTCCATGCAAACACATCTTGATATTCCTTTAAAAGTTCCATGTATTTTTCTTTTTCTCAAGGGGGTAAAGATTTTGACAATTTGATCATTTTTGGTTTTGTTTCTGTCCCAATGTTACATTCTTCAATGTCAGACTTGACTGGTTCCATTTTAGGATTTTTGGGCACATCATTAGAATCAAACAAGTCCTCAAAAGGAGTTAAACCCTTAGGTAAGAAATTATCTTTTAAATCTAACATCTCAATTTCATCTTCAATTATTTCCTCTATATCTACCTTCTCTAAGTTATATATGTCAGATTGAGTAAATACAGTGGGTTTGGTAAGTTTATGTGCATCTATGTTATTTATTTTACAATTAACATCTATGTTATATTCTAAATCTAAATTACCATCTGTGTCTATCCTACAATTTTGAAATTCATCCTCATTATTCAAAAAATGATAAATTTGTTCATCTTCAGAGAAAATATGTCAGTATTTGACATTGTCTGGGACAATGGGTCTATATTTAACTTCAGCAGTATATCTACGTGTTGGTTGAAAAGGTAAATTATATGTGCTAGCAAAAGTTGCTAGGAAATGTGCTTGCAAATTTTGATTTCTAGGAATAGTAGCAAACTTACATTCTAGTAAATCATCAACCAAGTCGATTGTTGCATCTCTATATGTGGCTAATCTAGGATTATGAACAGAATATTCAGCATTTATTTGTTTAATGACTAATTTCAAATCTCCCATAATTAAAATTCTCTTACCTCCTAAATTTCAGATGATTTGGAGGCGTAAGATAAGTGCCTCATACTCTGCCATGTTGTTGGTGCATTTGAAAATGAGTCTAAAGGCATGTCCTTCTGAATGACTGGTCTCAATGTTTGTGATCCATACTCCAGCTCTGGTTCCTGACTTGCTCACTGAGCCATCAAAGTCTAAATGCCAAAGGGCTTCATGAAAAATATTATCATTGTTTGGTTTAGGCTTTATGTCAATTAATTCAGTTTGGATTTCATTATTATCAGAGTTACATAAAATGAAAGAGTCAAGATTAGTTGGTGTTGAGTAAATTGGGTAATTTATCGATCTCTCAGCATTACTGACCATGTATTTAATTAAAGTTTCTCTATAAATTCTCTCTATAAAGTTTCTTAGATTTTCCAAACATTGTTATGTTGGCATAGCTCATGTCTAATTGTAGAGAGCCCTGCAACTTAGCTCCCCATGAGCGAGAAAGAAGCATACCATATTTTGGTGGGATATCAGCCACTACAATATCCATAACCATGCTTTTACCAAGACACTGAACCAAATTCACACATAAGTCTTTTATCAATCCAATGCACTTCATCTTGCTTGAATCAAAAGAAAATAAATCTTTATATGGCCTTGTTATTTCTAAATTCAGAGTTTCCATGATAGCTTTTGGCATTAAATTGTGGGAAGCTCCTGAATCTAACATTGAATTATGTAAAATATGATCGCGAATAGTAAGACTAATATAGAAGGGAGGAACTTATCCATCTGAATGCTTACCATTTACATCAGGGCCAAAAATTAATTCAGGTTGATCATCATTTAAATTAATAGAATCTTCACCATCATTCATATTAAAAGTTTCAATAATTATCGATTTATATAAGCCATTTTTTACTAATTATGTTAAAGGAATTGGTATTTTTAACTTAGCTATTTCATATTGAATATTAAATGATGATTGAGACTTACTAATCTGAATTAGTTCATCTTTTGAGACAGTTATCTGAGTGGGTTTTTCATGAATTTCAGTAGCTGTACTTTTATCTTCAGTTTTTCTTTTATTTTCAGTATGAGTTTCTTGACTTTTGCTGTCTTTAGTTCTCTTTTCAGGGATAGATTCAAGGGCAGTAAATTTTTTTTCAGATTTTGAACTTTCAGTAGAATATCTGGTATTAACAATTTTGGGATTTGTTGATTTAGAATAAGTAGGATTCTTTTTAGGATCAGGAATTGTTGATTTTGTTGAATTAGGAGCTTTGGTAGTGTTTTCCTTTTGGGCATTGTTGGAGGTTTGGGCCACTTCTTCAGTGATGTCAACAATTTTTGGACTTGGTGATTTTTTGGAACTGGGAGGATTGAATTTTGCTTGTTTTCCCTGGGGAGAATTTGCAAAATCTTTATTTTTGGTGCTTCTACATTCTTTTTAGTTTGATTTTGAGAAGTGCTTTTTTGTAGAAGTTTCATTGTTTTTTCTGTTTCTAAGTTTATACTGACTGTGAATTTCGTTAATATCAAAGTCATAACCTTGCTTGAAATCAAATGATTCACTATATTCTACTTTGAGTTGTTGAAGCTCAAAAAGTTCTTGATCCTCCTGAGTGAGGAAAATAGTGTTTTATTCATCTATCCCCATTACTATATTGATGTCATCCTCATCTTCATCATTATTTTGAGAACTTTCAGCATAGTTCTCTTGGAATGGGGGCCTAATGTTTTGATCTAGAGAAGCTTCTTTACCTTTTCCAGGATTATTGTTTTTTTTGAAGTTGGGATTTCTGATTTGAGGTTGGTCATCCCATTGTGGTTTCCTCTCAATATTTTCTAATCTATCAACCACCTTTTCTAAAGTTTTAGCAAGGAAATCTAGTTTGGCATCTGAATTTGATGTTTCTTCTTTGATTGTGACTCTCCTTTCATTCCTAAGTCTGGCTTTTTTGGCTAGAATATTTATTTCTACACCAACAACATCTAATTGCATCTGTTCTAATGTTTCAGCATTTCTTTCTCTTAGTTGGTAAGCCATATCCAGATCAAATCCACCAGGAAATTTAAGAAGTACAAAATACGGTGTAGATTTAAGATCAACAGGAATGGAATTATAAACACTATTATATCTAGTGAAGTAATCCTGAACAGATTCATTAGCAGCTTTATTTAAGGCATCAAATTCAGATAAAATTTGCAGGGGGTTCTTTTTCTTTTCCCATTTATTTAAGAATGCTCTATGGAATGTAGCTAAATTGGCTATACTACCAGCAACTAAATTTTTAAACCATTTCTTAACCTCTCCTGTTATACTTTGAGCAAATAACCTCATTTGAACATCTGATTCATCTATTTCATAGATTTCACAATAATCTGTTATTCTTGTAACATGTTGTTGAGCAGTATATTCTGTTTGCCCATCAAATAGTGGTATATTTTTCTGATAATATTGGGGCATATCATGGAGGTTTTTGGGTAATACAAGAGGAGCATACCTAGCAGTCGTGGCTTGAAGTTTTTCTGAACTAGGAGGTATAATAGTAATGATAGGATTAGTGCTGGATATGGCCGCTGACGAGCTGAAAACTATGCTTGATGAGCTTGGAAAAGAGGTTGGTATATATATGAAATTACTTGGAAATAAAGATGTTGTGCTTATAAAAATAGTGGATGCAGTGGATTGAGTGAATGAGGGGAATAATATCCTAGGCTACAAAGGCAACTTAGGACTAAATTTTTCGGTGGATGAACTAGCAGTGGTATCTAAAAATGAAGTGACAGCATATAGAGTTGAATCTATTGCTGGAATTATTGTGGTGTGCAACTGAGAAACTGGAGGCTTAATGTTAGATAATAAATGTGCTAATTTAATAGCTTAATCAATGTCTTTAATCCATGTAGCATTAATCCTTTTTACTTGACTTTGAGTTTCAGATTTATCTGATTTTATTTTTGCTGAAATAATATTTTGTTTTGCTTTCAAGAAAGAAGTGAAAACATGATCTTTTACAGTATCTTTTAAGTCAGTTTCAAATTTAATTTTAAACAATGAATGTTCAAACTTGAAATCAAAATCTATATCAGTTAAGCTTACTAACTCTTCATGTAAATAATTAGTTCTCCTCAATGGTACTTTAGTTTCTAAATTGACAATTTGTTTTTTATTTTTATTTTTTCCAATCTGTTCTGGGTTATCTACTATAATTACAGGCTTAGGATCTGGGTTAGACCAGGTATATTAGGTTTTCCTAGAAGCCAGAATGATTGTTTATGAATAACCACAACCCTTTAAAAATAATCTTAAAGTAAAAAGATAAATAAAAGATCTTCCTTTAAGACTAAATTTAAAACTAGATATTGGTTAGTTCCCCAGGATGGTCGCTAGTATGTTATCACCCTAGAAATTTCTAAAGATTGTGGGTTTTTTATTTTTAGTTTAAGAAAACTAGGGGTAACCACAAACCTACTTTGGAAATTTAGGATATAGCCTTCCTAAATTTCAGAAAGGGCTTTCTTTTTAAGATTTAACATTGTTTTTCTTAATGTTTTAGGCTAGTTATGCTAGAACAATTTGTTTTGGTTTTGAAATGTTTGGTGGAAAATAAGATTACTTAACGAAAAATTAAAGAGGTATCTACTAGTCCATTGGGCTATGGAGTCAAAGTCTAGCAAGCATAACTAGAAGGCAAGGCCAAAAGTATGCTAATGTATTCAGAGCAAGGTAGATAACCCTCAGAGATTTGGATAGATTGTTTTGATGAGATGGCTTGCTTCGGGATAAAGGGCAATGAAGGATCCTTTGATCCAGGAAAAAAGGAAGGAGGCAGGGGTCAAACGAGACTATGAGCAATTAAGAATTCCTAAATCCGAAAATCGGCAAAAAAAATTTAAATGATTAAGTAGTTGAGATAGGGAGTTTTTACACTAATCCTGAAGTAATACTCCTAATTAATCATTAAGATTGAACAACATATATAAAATTGTATGTAACTCAGAATGGAAATAATGACAAGATAGATGCACTTTACTCTTCAAATTATTGCATGAATCCTGAATTATGAAGTCCAATTGGCTATTTTCTAGACTGTTGCTTTGAAATCAACACATGTGAGCCTCCAACGTACCAACAAAATGTCTATAATGTTCTTAGCAATTTTATTCCACCCTAAACACTTCATAGACTGAAATATTTATAAAAATGTTTATTACAAATATCCTAGAGAGATCTAGGAATAAATCTAGGAAATATAAAATATCTTTACATATTAAGAGGGACAACTGCTTAACAAATTTAGCAAGTTGTCCTCATATCTAGAAAATATAGAACTAATCTTATCTAGCAAAAATTGTTTGTTTGAAGAGCTGTCCATGCTTTCTAGAATTTTGAAAATATATTTTGAAAGATAACTTCACTAATACTCTTTCCACTTATACTCTTTGACCTTGTACTTCATTTCTCATACTCTTTAATCTTATACTTTGACCTTTAACTACTGTAAAAAGAGACTTTTTAGCAATAAAAAATTCAAAATCTAATAACTGTTTTATTTGTTTCCTTCTCAAACTGACTGTTTCATCTTCAATTTCTATCACTGTTTTGATTCTTTGTAGCTACATCAAATCTGTAAATTGCTTCCATTATTCAGCACTTGGTAAGTTCATACCTTTCAACTTTTTGTAGTTCTCATCTGCATCAGTGTATTTAATAAATTTTGGCTTAATTACAAACAAATGTTTGATTTCATTCTAAAGGAAGAATAAATATTCAATGTATTGGAGAACAACTTTCCCTGTTGGAGATCCTTGTCGCAGTTGCTTATTCACTTGTTCTTTGGCATGGTCCCTTATCTTTTTATCATATTCCTTTTGATCCATCAATTTATCATTGAAGACATGGATGTCTGGAATACTAGCTTGTCTTAGCATAGTATACTTTGCTAAAAACTTGGTAATGGAAAAATTCATAGCATCACATTTTTCTTTCAAGTTATTCATCAGGGTTTTCTTTGTCAATACTTTCTTGATTTGCAGCATAGTCTCTGTCCAATCTTATATATTCAATTCTTCTAGCTCAATATTGTTCTTACTGTTTAAGAAAGTAATTAGCTTTAGTGCCTGTGCTGGTTTATCTGCTAATTCTTCTGTTGTCCTTTGTATTTCACCTTGAGCTAGAAGAAGGTCTCTCTGTTCATATATTATCTGAATTGATGGCCATTGAAGATGTATGGCCTCAATAATGTTGGTCCATAGGTGATTTATTATGTAATAAATCTGTGTGATGAAATTCAAATCCTTTTGAAGGCTTTTGACTTGCTCTTCAAGTCTTTTAGCCTTTTGTTCATAATTGTTGGCATTAATCAATGTTGCTTTATTAGATACCTCCATATTCTGAATCTTTTTCTTCAAAATGTTTATTTAATTGGTTTTCAATGTCATTTCTTCCATTGCTTTGACAATTTGCCTTGCATCATTTGTCTGCTGCACCTGTGATGTTGAGGATTCAGTATTGGAAGTAGTAGCTGATTTCACTAACACTGCAGTTGCCAGTGGCTCTTTGGGTGCTAAATTTTCTCCCAATGTAGAAGGAATAATAGCTTTAATAATAGGTATAACTATGGGAATGGTGGAAGTATTAGTTTTCTTCACAGTTTCTTTTTTCTTTCATCAGTATATCCAATTGACTTTCCATATCCTTAATTTGGGCAGTAAGCTTTATGATCAACTGCATCATATTTTCTTTCTCTTTATGTTCTTGAAGTATTTCCTTGCTCTGTGGGTGCTCACTTTGAGGAAGTTTTAACTATTTCCTCAAAGCAGCAATATCATCATTTTTCTATTTGATTAATACTTTAGCAGCTTGTATATTTGATGGGTCAACTCATATTTGTAGAATCAAATCTTCTAAGGCCTTGATCCTTAGATATTTTGCATATAATGAGACTTTATCAAGTTTCATCTGATATTGCAGGTTGATAATATTATTTTTCAAATTGGTTACACTCATGGCCTTTATCACCACAGTAGAATATAGCATCTTAGAGCTATGTCTGTGAAATTCTATCTGATCCAACTCATGTACCTTTTTAGTATCTACTTCAAATTCCATATTTTTGTAATCAGCCACTGTTTTAGGGGTTGAATTAGTTGGTTGTAAATAGGAAATGATCATCTTATTTGAAGAGTAATCAAATGCTGTAAGAAATCTGTCTTGATTTCCTGGCTTTTGCTTGAGAAATTGAGAATAAATCTCACTTTTAATTTCCTCATTTCTTTGTTTAATCTGCTTATATCTATCCTTGATATCCAAATCCTTTTCTTCTGATGTTTGAGAAGAAGAAGTTTCCATATTCACCTGTTGTTCAATCATTTGGGTCTCCTTCCCTTTGGATGTTGCTTGTTCTCTTTCAATCTCTGTCAAAGTCTCCTTTATTATTGTAGTGGCTTCATCATTGCTGACCTCTGGTTCATCTTCAAATTCACTAAGTTTTTCTTTTCCTATGGAACCAAATTTGAGCCTTTTGTTATAGATGAGTTTGAACTTAGTATCTGAAGCAGTCTCTGCTATGTAAGCTCCCTCATCTCTACTCCTTTTTTTTGAAGTCTCTGGCTGTTTAGGAGTTACCACAACAAGTGTGGTATCCTTTTTTCCTGCTAGCTATGTATTTGCAGTTAAATATACCAATGTATTTTCTTCCCATTCTGTTTGATTGGCAAAATTTTCAATTTCAAGCTTTGGCTCATGTATAAAAGGAGACAGCTTATTTTTAACCCTTATAATGTTTAAAAGACCTTTGGGTCATAATTCCAAGGGAAACTCACTTGAAATTTAAGCTCTGATAATCTTTTTTCTATTTCTTTCTCAACATCCCTATTATTCACTATGAAAGGACCAATTTGATTTTTTATTTTGAACTGGGTCTTCTTTTTAGAAGCCATGAAATGGATAACATCAACATTCAAAACCTGTCTCAAAAACTCTAGAGAAAAGACTCTGATAGTCAAAAACTTAGGTAACTTATATGGAAGTAGATTAGTTCCAAAGATTCTTGATTCAGTCTGCTTCACATACAAGTACCAATCTCCTAGTTTGCATTCTTTTGAGAGTTGTAATATCCTTTTCATCTCTTCACTTACTCTAGGTTGTTCTGATTTTTGTAGCAATTTCAAGCTGGCCTGATAAACAAATATGTGAAATCTGTGTAACTGTATTCACTCCCTTCTTTTCTCAACAATGATTTCCAAAAGACAAATGATAGAGGCTGGCCCTCTACATTCATTTTCTGTAATGTTATTGGGAAGTGATCTGCTTGTGAGAATAAGAACAAATGAAATAAATAGGAAGAATACCTAAATACCCCTTCACTGGGTAACTTTTTCAATTGAAGGTGTATGGAATTAGAAATAAACCTGGAAAAATCAAAGATCACAGCAGGAGGCTGACTAGGAGTTAAGGTAGACAAAAACCCAAGGATAGACTCATCAATAAACTCATCAGTGAAATAGCCCAATTTGAAGGACAACATACAAATTACATGCCTAGAACCCTTTGGAAATTTGGAAGTGGAATAAGGAGGATTCAGCTTTGGGATGTCCACATGACTAGGCATGAAGTTCTGAAAAATCATGAATCTTTTGGGGAAATCTAACCCCAAATATAATTGAGTCGATGCTTCAATGGATAATGGGACTGCTCTAGGGTCAAACTGTAACTGTAAAATTTCATTGATTGACTCCACAGTGATAGAAAAAAGGATTTCCCTGTCATTATTCACAATTGATCTTTGATCTGGGACATAATACTTCTGGCATAGTCTTCTCAGGTCCTGACTAGGGTGTGTTAATGGGATTATATAATTGGGTATATTTGTATCCTAGAGAGGCATTTCTTCTTTGTCTAGGAACTTTTCATGACACCAGTTGTGAACTTCTAATAGATTGAATTCTACTAGAGGGTCTACAATTTTGTAATCTACATCAACGAAGGGGATAAATTCTTCATTGGACACTGGAGGTTGAAGAGGATTTGCAGTCACAGTGGTCTTATCAGTGATAGCAGAAGTAGACTTTGGGACTTTTGCTGCTTCATTCTTGGGAGGTTTTGATCCTCCGGGCTTAACAGGCTTGGATCCTCCAACCTTGGGTGTGATTTTATTTTTTTTCATTTTAATTTAACTACAACAAGATTATACAGTTTTCTATAGTTAATTTGTTGAAATAGAGGCTAAAATAGTAGTCTTTGTCTGCAAAGATGATGGCAATGGGCAATTCAGTGCTCAATTAGGAATTTTTATGACACTGGCAATAGTTTGAGACAAAAAACGTAGGTTTTTTGAATCACTGGGACTGAAAAGTGGCTTTGAGGTTACTCTGTAGTTTAAAAAACCTTTGAGCCGTGGAATTTGTCTTTCAAGAGTCTTGGACTGAGAAATTGGCTTAAAAATGAGGTTTTCAGTAAACAACATTTTCTGGGAAAAAATTGCGAGGGTTTGCCCTCTTTTTTCAAGGTTTTTGACACACTAGGATTGGAAATTTAACTCTTTGTATCTTAATTGGTTCGATTGGCATTCAAATTTGTGAAATTGCAGGGCAAATTCGGGAAAATACGTTATTTGCAGGTATCTTGATGCTTTGAGAAGGGTTTCTGCAACTTTGATGGTTCTTGCGGATTGGTCTGAATCACTGTTGCAGAAAATAGTCTTCAAACAGTGGAACAACGGTTGAAATCAATTTTTTTCTCTGAGTAAAGGCCAATAATTTTCACTAAGGGATTTTTTGTACAGTCGAGCGGCTTTTCACAGTCAGGAATATACAATAACATCAATAAATCTTATAACAAATATTTAACCTTTGATATAAATATTTACAAACTATAATAAATGTAGGTCAAATCTGTGGCGGGAGTGGTTTTTCCTTTTGTGAACATGGAAAACCATCGGCAGATTTCGTGCTGTGTTTCAGCAGTAAATGGTATTAGGCAAAATGAATGTGATCGTATCAAAAAAATGACACATCATAGGAGGCGGTAATAGAAAAACTGCCCATTTTGCGCTCATTTGGGCATTTGGTAGTCGATTGGTTTGTGGACGCGTAAACGATCGTCCACTGTCAGATCTGTGACTCAAGCACGAATGGTTGAGATTAAAGGAAAGCTGCGGCTTAAAAAAGGTGGGACCAGGCTTTATTGATAATTGATGGAATTAAAATATAATAAAACCTTTATAAAATACTTTATAACTGAGTTATAAGTATATAAAAGTTTAACTATATAAGTGGGATGCACGTAAGCTGGGATCTGTTTAACCAAGGGTTTAACTTATGTAAGGCTTGAGGCTTTACATATCAGGGAAATAAGTGATAAACCGTAGTTTCATGGTGATTAAAACTTTGGTTTAACAAGGTGATTTCGAGAAAATTGCAATGGGTCAAGTCTTTCGATTCTTTTATTATATTTGAAAAGACTTAAGATAAAACTGAGGGACGGTAATATATTTTTCTATTTTAAAGGGCATAGGATAGGCCCAAAGAAACATTTTGCGCATTTTTTATTATATTATATAGTTTTTTAAACCTGTTGAATTGTTAATAAACCATAGGGGGCGAGATATTTATATAATATTAGTTTTATGCCAAAGGGGGTGTAATTGGGGTTTTTTATTAAAACATGTGGGTAATTAACTTTGGCAAAAAAAGCGTATATTAGTGGATTTTTGGGAATATTTAAATATAAGAAGTTATATTAATAGGATAAGGTTTGTTTATAGGGATTTAATAAATAAATTAGAAGTTAATATGACCAAGGATAATGAAAACACCAAAATATATCCATATGAATAAGTAAAGTGACAATGTAAAAAGCAAAGCTTTATCATTTGTGATTTGACCACTTTGACTTAGAAAATAATATTTTTGGAGGGTTTTTATGTTTTTATGAATGAAGGAAATTAATCAAAAGGGGATTTTCTTGACATTAAGTAAAAATTTCTTTACTTATGAACTTGAAGTGCAAATGGATGAATGTAGGGTAAATGATGATAATTAGGGATTATTATAGGAATTCAACACTTTTAACTTAACAATCATTGAGCCTTGGGTCTGGTCCCAACAGAAGTCAGAGAAATGCCCTGAGCCTCTTTGACTGGAAGTCTAGAATGCAGAATAACTATAGGGGAGGGGAAATTAGTGATTTTTCCCAGTGAAAAGTATTTACATGATTCTCCCACTTCTTTCTACCTACCCAACTTTTAATCTAACCTTTTTTCTTCCATTTTGCAGGTGCATTTGAGTTAGCAACCTTGAACATTTTATTCTTTTGAAAACAATAAAAACTATCTAAATCTACCTTATATCATCCTAGGGCTCAGATTAAATTGATGAGCCCCTCTTTATTCTCTACCTATCTATTAATTAGTCAGGATTAAACTATCTGTCTAATCTTTATTCACTATCTACAATAATAAAATTGAAACATGACAAGTCAAGATTGAACAATTCAACTCATCATGGATTATGGCATTATTGACACTCTGCCATAATCATCAATAACAAAGTAAAAAGTAGTGGCATTTGGACTTGCACATTTTCATGTTTTATTACTTTTTTCTTTGGGGTATATTATTTTTTCTAAGTCCTTCGATTTTTCTTTTAGGACTTTACCTTCTTTTTTCTTTTCTATTTTTTTTTTTTAACAAAATATGGGAAAACAACTTGCAGAAAGAAAATTATGTACATATTTTACAAGACTATCATAAGTCAATTCCAAAATATGAATCCTATACTTATAGGACCCTAACAGGGCCAGAGGCACCAAAACACATATAAAACATAAATAACACCAAATAGCATAATAGTCATCCAACATGATGGATGCAGGGTTATCCGAGGTTGCTCCTAGATGCGGTGGAGGACAAAAGTCACATTGACCATGCCCTTCAATGTGCACCAACCATGTCTCCAACTTTTCTATTTTTTTAGTGAGTTGATTTTTGCCTCACCAAAACAATATCAGTTAGAGAGACTTGGCACTGTAAATAGTGCATTCAGTCTAATGTTTCCATCTGTTCTACATGATCCTCACAACAAGATTTCTCAGTTGTGTCCATTCTTTCCATCAGGTTGTTGATAAGTACACGATAGTTATATAGGCAACAATGTTGGATAACTTGCCCCTCATTTACCTCAAATAAATAAAACCCGCAATTCCCCTTGCCACCACATCCTCCTCTACCCTGACAACTCTGCTTTTGAACCCTCAAACCCCCACCTCTGCTATCCCCCCGCTTACCTCCTCCATGGCCCCTATGGACACCCACACTAGCAAGTCATGCACACCCCCACATTCTTTCCACCTTGGTGTGGAGCCACCATGATAATTTTGTGAGTCTGCCACCCCCACAGGGCCATGGACGACAAGGGAGGGAGAGCACCCACACCACACCAGGGGCTTCATAATTCGCTAAGGTCGAGGAACCCCGCCATGTGCAGAGTCCAGAGACTAGACCCCCCACTATAGAAAAAAAAAACACCACTAGAGAAGGAGCCAAATGTCATCTCCCACCACCATAGGGAAGCACAGAGACACCTCCCACTGCCAAATGGGAAGAATGCTCCTCTTGGAGGAATGATGAATTTGGTACATTGATAGAGGAAACCAAATATGTATGATAGCCAATATCTCAAGAATTCCATTTCTCTATCCAGATTTATTAGTCAAATACTCACAATGCCCTTAACCCGACATGGTGCCAGTTTTATGTACCCAAGCTCACGCAATGGACCAAAGACAAGATAAAAACCCCTACAATGTCACCATCTTAGAGCTCTAAGGTGTGACCGTGAATTGGAGACAAGATCAAAACCCCTACAACATCACCATCTTGGAGATCGAAGGCATGACCTGCGATAATGAGAGGGTTTTCAAGCTTAGCATTGTGGGATTTGGCTTCGACAAAACAATATTTCCTTTCATTTTCAACTGCACCAATTTAGATTCCCTCGACTTGTTGTAAAAATATTTGACTGGAAAGATACCAATGAAGCTCCAATATATGGTCAATGTAATCTAATTCCCTTATCATGAATCCTTTTTTGTTATCTAAATAACAGTCTCATGGGAAAAGGTGGCAGAATTTGGACATTCAAAGAAAGGATCCAAAGGTAGTTTTCTCCCTTGGGTACCTTGATCATGAATACTTCAAAAGGCAACAACTGACAGAGAAATCTGATGTGTATTCTTTTGGAGTAGTGTTGCTGGAGTTCTTGTGTGCAAGGGAAACACACTGGCAGAAAAAGGGCAAGCTTGAAAAAATCATTGACCCTCACGTTGTTGGGACCATCAACCCTGGTTCTCTCAAAATTTTTAGGGAGACTACCGAAAATTTCTTGGACGAGATGGGCTTCGACAGGCCTTCCATGGGAGATGTTCTATGGAACCTGGAATATGCATTTCAACTCGAGAATATATCCATGCAAAATGATCTAGATGAGAATAGCACAAATCATACTGTAGATGTTCCTTTATGCTACCCAGATCCTGAGCCTTTTGGTTCAAGTTTAGTATGACTTCAAGTCTTGTATGAAAGTTCTTAATTTATAGATTTCATTAATGAGCATGTGGCATTTTGGACTTTTCAACATCCCACAAAGGGATAGTTGTGATAATTTACCTATTGTTTCAAACATGTTCTCCTTCAGTGGATATGACACATAATGGATCCATACCTTGGTGCAACAGTTCCTTACATCAGGATGTTTGCACAAGATTCGGGGAAAAGTGAAAACACAACACTAGTGGCTTTGGTTTGGGACGAGAGCTATAAGTATGTAGAATAGATTGAGGGTGCATGCATTATGTTCCTTTTCGTTTCCGATAGCCTGAGACTTTTTATACTAGCGTAATTGGATGAGGTGTTGGTGAATCCTTGTGAGAGGTGATCACAAAACAAGACTCCTTTGCCATGTTCCAAATTTACCAAATCAGCACATGCAGACAAAACATTGGTGAGTGTGAAATTTTTAGGTTTAGTAATTTTTTTTTGCATATCACATTAAAAATCCAGTGACTCCTCGTAAAATCCTCTCCTCGTATAATCGACCACCATTACAAACGATTACACCACATTTGGTTTAATCGAAAAAGATGGTGGCATTAGTTTTGGGTTTCAAGGAGTTTGGGAAAATATGATTTTTGTGACCCCATTTTCATAATATAGCTTGGAGGTTCGATTAATTTTAAAGTAACACCTTCCACTAGTCAAGAATAACCCAAGGGAGTAGGAGTGTTTGTTACACTACTCATGTTTAAGGCCACTCTCCTTCGATAAGGTTAAATAATTACACTTCAATGCTAAGTCGAGGCCTCACAACAAAAAAAATAGGGCCATGTAAAACTTGCATAACAAAAAAAGGAGCCCTACCTTTAGTTCCTCCCTTCTCCAATTATGCCTTATGTTCTTTAGTTAAACAAATTTTCAAAATTATTTCAGGTCCCCAAACTTGGTGAAACCCCTCATTGATTTCCAATCCCCATTCACTTCAGTGTTTACCTCCACACCAAGTGCCCCTAACTTAAGAGGCTTCATACTCCCTTCCATTGCAAATCACTTCCTTACACTCAAGTGTGGAAAGGTTTTGTGCACCTAATTCACAGGTCACAATGCTTCTATGGTTAACAATTCTCCACGGTTCTCCTCTTGTTCCCTTTGCATTATTTTTTAATCTTCACTTTCTCTCTATTTTTTCCCAAAATTTATTCTATTCCCCCTTCCGTATTCCTCAAGTTTGTCCCTTGATTAATTAATTTAGTTAAATAGAAATTTTTCCCAATCCCCTCACAACTTTCCCTCAATGAAGTTTCTCTCCTAGATGTCGAGATTCATATAGATTGTCCACTTCAATTTCAATAATACATACATTTGAAAGAATATTTACATCATGATAAAGTGTGGCATAATACCCATACTGATTATTAAATATTAGTAATCTAAATTATATTTACAAAATCAATAGTTTAAAAAATATACCTTATAGCCTTCTAATGGAAAATTTTTGGAAATTACCCAAAAAAACAACCAACACACACCATATGATAGAAACCAACATGCACCATGGAAGAAAACAAAAAATATTTTATATATTGTTTAACTTCAAATTAAATAATATATATCATGGCTGTATAATATTAAATGCTTTGTTGCTTGTGTACTGATAACTCACTCTATAGAATTTACAATATATAACATTTCTGACTTTCTTCCACTCTATAAAAACATGTTTGTCTACTTTAAAATCAATTTAAAAGCAACTCATATCATTAGGAGACACCACTTTGTGATGGCTTCATTAATTTCATTTTAAATAAATAGCAGGAAGTGACGGTTTCGCAATTGCCGTTTATAAAAAGACTTGGTGGGATAATTTGAACTTTGGTGGAGAAGAATTGAATTTTTTGAATTGTAATTGGCGCAAACTTTCCTCCAAAATTTGTCCACCCATCCAATATATGTAGTCTCCTTCACACAACTACCCTCTTCATTCATTCAATCGCTCGCAGGCTTATGCCGCCAATGGAGAAACTCTCTAGGCTTACCCACAGTGGGTCTCACAAGCTACTATTGGAAATGGGAAAAACCGCCAAATCACTTGCAAAGGCTCAATAATGGCAGATACAAGAGGAAGGTAGATTTTCTGACCCTCATCCAAAGAAATAAGAGAACCCACTGAAATGGCACCGAACCCCTCACGAACAGGTGTCGTTCTTCTCCCGCATAAAGCATGAAGAAGCTATCGGATGAGAATACCCATCTAGAGAACGAAAAGCCTGATTCACTATCACTCTGATCAGATCTTGAGATTGTGGTGGCATTGCCCTTGACTCCTCCTTTAGGTTCATCGTCTGAAATTTCCAAAGTTGTTTTAGAAATTTCACATTCTGAAACCCTTAATAGTACGAAACTAAAATGAGATCTATGTCAGAGTTTCTGGCTAGAGAGAATGGTGGGGTTTGTTTGGAGAGTACCCTTTTCATCATAGAAATAGTGGGTCCTATAATATGGTGGGGTTTGTTCATAGAGTACCCTTTTCATCATAGAAATAGTGGACCTTGTAAAAATTTTCAACACGAATATTTTGGACACTTTATTTTTTATTATTGCTGGAGTGGGGTTTTAACGAGTTTTCATTGATGTGTTGACACTTTCTCCAAGTTTGTAGTTGAAGTTATTGCAAGCCTCAAATATCAGTAGCTGTCGAATAATATTCCCATTTTGCACTGAAATGCCGAAGGATATTGCAAGTAAGAAATGGATTTAAATTTTACATTCAAATTGTTTTCCATTTTTTGATATTTAGTTCAGATATCGCTAGCCACAATATTCTTGAACATGGATATGGTGAAAATGTTTCTAGCATTACTTCTTCAGACATGGAGCTAAAATTACTAATAAGGTTCTGTCCAAAATTAGTAGCAGTTTAATGAATATGAACGAAATTCCCGAAATATATTAAAAAAAATTCCATAACATGTAGCTTTGGGGTGGATTCTTCTTTGATTCTCTGTTTTCTACATCATTCCATGATTGGGTTGCTTTATTCTTTGAATTTTCTATCAAACCACCCTTACATTGGACGCACTGAGCCATATTATAAACATATTAAGTTTAGTTATTTTAATTTTAATTTCGGCGATCTACACGGAATGTTTCTCTTTGAAGCTCGCCAAGATCGGATATCCTTGGTCGATTTCATCATTTCTCTACAAGTCAATCTCCCCATCTTCATGATAAGCACACTCGACCTTCACATCTATTTTTCTTAGGCTAGGATCAATATTCAGTCAAATTACACGCTCTGCAATGCATCTTTGACGAAACCCCAACAATTCAAGCTGGAAAAGGAAATTTCTCCATAAGAAACTCCATGAAATAATGAAAAGGAAACTACACCATAGTTGAAGGTTCTTTGAAAAGCTGATCTGCTATATTTATTTCTTTGAACACAGAATGAAAAGAGCAGATCTCCTATTTTATTCAATTCTTTGAACTTCTTGAAAGACAAAGGCTTCTTTGAAAAGTTGATCTGCTATTATATGTAATTGTTTGAGCACACTGTGAAAAGACCAGCGTTATTCCTTAAGAATTTCTCCATAAGAAACTCCATGAAGGTTGCTTCCTTGTGAACTTCTCCAAAGGAAACTACACCATAGTTGATCTGTGATTCCTTGTATTCCTGCTATAGTATCTTTACCGCAAAATTTCGTCCGTCACAAAGTTTACCGATATAAACTGACCCAAACTCTCCAACCCCAAGTTCATTCTCCTCTTGGAAGCAATTTGTATACTGACGAAGTGCTTCCCAAGAGAATATAGGAAAATTACCCATCTCGCGCCCAAGAAAATGTCTAGAAACAAGCCTGTGAGGAGGAGGTTTTTTGTTCTTCAGATGATAATAAATTAGGGACAGTACCGCTAGCAACGTGCAACCTACAGTCGAATGAAGGGATTGATATTAATTTTGTGGTTTGAAATTTCTAATTTGTTTTGGGTGGGAAATTCAACTCAATTCTAAAAATAATATCTACAAATTTGAGGAAAATTTATCCTTCCCAACCAAATTTACCAAGAAAACACAAAAAGAGACAGTCCAAATATCTTACACTTCATTTCTTCCACCCAAATATTGATAACAATTTGAAGTATAATTATTGCTAAAAAGCTCGCCAATATGAAGTAGACGCGTGTACATATCTGTAGTGTAGAAATAAGAACAAATTCCAGACGTAAGAAGCACAATCACAAGGATTTTTTATTATGATCACATCACTTGAGATTGTAGCAGTGCTGGAAAAAGACTCTGGAATTCATGGCCTCTTGCAAGAATGTTGTTGGCAAGAAATCATGCACACAAATTTTTTTCCCTAATTTTTTGATTAATAGGTTAGTTTACTATGCCACCTATTGCATAATGGTTTACATCCATAAACCCATCCATTACAATGCTATTGCTTAGTTTTTGTCCTCTCATCGCACACAAGTGTTTTATTTCTGATAGTTTCTTCTGTCCTGAAACAGGAACATGTCAATTCTTTGAATGTTTCCACATTAAACAATCTCTTGGAATCTATTCGTTCTGAAAATGTCAATGTGAAAGACCTTGTCAAGAAATTGAAGCCTGTTCAAAGTTCCATGGCTTCTTTAGGAAATTTCTCCTCTAAAGGAGCAAAATAGTTCACCTCTAATGTCTCCATCAAGGCTGGGAAATATGAAAGGCCATTGATCAAGTCTTCCACTCCTTCAAAAGTTTGGAAGTTGCAAAAGCCATTAGATGAATCTTGCTCTTCCAAGAGCTGTTTCACAGCGTAAAAAAGAAAAAAACTTAAGTACTAGCTCTAAAACAATAAGTGACAAAGGTCTTGATTCACATAGAGAGTTTGTTCCAGTTCTGAGGGTGGAGAAGGATCATAAGAGAATTAATATGGTAAAAGTGGAGGTCAATTTGAATGAGGTAAATTTGGATTGTAATATTGGCAATGATGGAAAGAGTATATCTGATATACGTGCTCTGAATGGAAAATCAATAAATACCAAAAGTAATTCCAAGAAAAAAAGCAAGGTCAAGGCTGAGACAAATCTTCCAATAAAGGGTCTTTGTGAAAAGGGGCAATTGGCAAGTAACATTGTAAATGACAAAGAGACAAAGTCAGATACAATAGAATCCCCTTGCATTACAAAAAATGAAAATGATAATGTTGAAGATAAGGTTGTGACTGTAAGTAAAGACACACAAAATTTTCTGGCTATTCATGAAAGCACAAGGCCTCTCGGGGATTATGTAAAGTTACTAAAGATTTTTGTTTATACTAAATATTTAGTACGCAGTTTTTTAATTTTTTTAATGCCTTGACCACCAAATTTACTGTCAGCACACTTCTTGACACAAAAAACATTGTGCATGAAGTTCTGAAGGAGTTTTTGGCCAAGTATGGCAAGTGGTGGCCAAGTATGGCAAGTGGTGGGATGGCAGAGGAGATGAGAAGCGCTTGGGAAAATCCCCACTGGAAGCAGCAGCTCTAATTATAGAGGACTACCAACTTCCTTGCACTCCCCAACAATTCATGTCTAAAACATGGCCTTCTTTTGAAAACATGTAATTTCTTAACCTTCACTTGTTAATACTTTCGCACTAAGAATTGGATACTTGATTTATTATCCATCACTGTGACCATTGACATACTCCCTCTAATTAGTTATCATGGAATTTAGCTTTCTTTAAAAATTCAGTGGAGGATTAAGGATATGCTCACCGTTTTATTTTGTCAAAGCTAAAATTAGTTTTCACCACTTTTAGTGGTTTGTTTCATTTCCCACCTTTACCTGGTTTTAAGTGGGATCCTGTAATGCCAGTGTCTCGCTACAATTCCATATAAGTTGAATTCCTACCAATGACATGTGAATCTTTCCCAATTCCCTCGTCTTGCATTCTTGTTTAAAACCTATATCCACCATGTTGTTGGTATTGAGTTCAATTATAGGGTCACGAGTACTACTGTGAGAGAAATTTAAATGGATAGACTGTGATTATATAAACTTGTTAAGAAATAGGTATAATATCCCAAGCCAACCTTATATTTTCAGTGTTCAACTTCATCTTTGTCCAAGCCAACCTTCCACTTTCAGTGTTCAACTTCATCTTTGTCCAAGCCAACCTTCCCTTTTCAGTGTTCAACTTTATATTTGTCCATTATAGCAGCTAGTTTCATTTTCCACGGTAAAGACATATCCAGTCATCGAAACCACTGCGAGTTAAACCATAATGCTAGTATTTAGTTTTATTTCTTACGAATTAAACACTTTCGGTCACCAACACCATTACAAGGGAAATCATAATTGTAGTGATTGGTTTCATTTACCACAAATCAATCCCCTTTGGGTTGCCAACGAGTGAAAGAGAAAATGGATAAAATGCAATGATGTAAACATCATAAGATCTTTCAAGCAATAATGAAAACATGGGTTCCTAACAAAATTAGAGCATTGAAGTGATACTAGGGCAAAAAATCAACAAGATTGACTGGGGTTCTTCCTCACTTGTAGGAGTTGAGGCCTTTCTCGAAATTCAAAAGTCGATTTACCCTTCCTTGCCCCTTCTTCGTATGGAGAATTATGAGTTAGTCTGCATTGTCAGGGACATCTGCCTGGTTCATTCGATAAGCCTAGTTGACTTCACTTGCTTGATTCAATTATGGATATATAATTGGGCTCATATGGGTCTAACTGTACTATGCAAAGAAAATGTTAAAATTAACATGGTATCAGAGCACAGGTGAGGACAAGCCCAAGTCAGAGAGAAATCTATCAGTCCCGAGGGAAAGTTATCAGTCAACAACATGGAAACAATTTTGTCTCTCCCTGCACGTGCAGTAATTTCTTCTTCCATCTACGGTGGGAAGGGTCTTGATCTGTGTAAGTTTCGAGCATTAGCAACCTCTTTAATATTTTTGAAGCAACTTCTTTATCTCTACGTTAATTTCCTATGTATTTCTTAGTATCCGGTTTGGTTTCATAATTCTAAGGAGTAGACTTTCGTCCCCTTAAGGGTATCGTCTTTTATAAAAGGATTTCTTCTGCAGCCAATAGGTTCATTTCTAAACAGTGCATAAGAACCAGGGCTATAGAAACTAGCAAGAGTGATATAAAAGACTCATCCATGCAAATTCAAATAACTCCCTTCAGCATAATTTCTGAGCAACACCCTTGTCTCTGTGATTAATATAAATAGATGAATAGTAAGGGTTGTTAACGATCCATTTAGGCTTGTTTGAAAACTTTTTCTTTATATAATTTCAGCCCTCATTAGGACTTTATTACTAAGCATTAAAGGTTTCGTGGTATCACATTTCAATGACAGTTTGGCTCTAAAAGAAATTGCATGAACAGTTATGACATTTCTAGAATTGTAGCATAAGCCCTCATCTTTGTGGAATATCACTCTAATCCTTGAATTTCAACATATTTTCTATCTTGTGAAGTGAGGAGCTATTTTGATCCTCTTGGGGCTACAAATCAATCAACAAGGATGAGTTGCTAAGACGTGAAAGTCTTGAAGTTTCTTTTGGATTGGCTTGTATTTAAAACTTACACCAATGATCCTTTTATCTTGTGAACTATTTGAACATTCCCCAAAATATTTTGTATAGCTCCTTGAAGCATTTCAGTCATCTCTAGTTAGGGCAAGGGCATATGACCTATTTCATTTTTTCCGATAACTTTTTTACTGATATGTCTGCAACCCCTTTTAGATCGCGATTCTTCTACAATTTGTTGGTCATCAATTCAGTCATCTACGACCGAAAACCATTATAAATATGAATAATTAAAACAATTGAGTAAGAATTCTGGAGTTTGAATCTAAATATTTCAAGGTCTATTTATACGTAGTATAGTTTCTAAAACATTAAAACTTTGCAATATGCAAGGTATTCAAGCATAATTTTTTCAAAGGCTTCCTCTGTATGCAACCGTATGAATAGACAAAGGACTACTATTCATAGTTCTCATGTTGCAAGCCTTTTATCTATATTAGATAGAAGTAGCATATAAAAGGCCTTGCAAGCTTTTGGATTGATGGCAATCTTGATCTTAATAAGCAACAAAGACTGTACTTGACAACTACATATGTTGATGTCAGAACCCCTCACACCAAGATACCTTGTAGGATTGAGCAGATATGTGACATAGAAATAACAGTATTCTTATATAAGACAATGATCTGATAGTGTTTTTTTTGTGACAGACATTGGAGAAGACATTTTGAGATACCTTAAAGAGTTTCAGACCTAATTCGAAGTCCAGGATTTGAAGAGTAATAAAATTCAGTATTTGAAGATGCTTTAAATATGTGCAACAATTTCGTCACCATTGAATATGGGCAAAAGCTTAATTAGCTGACCTTGTATATATATTGCAAGTTGTTGCAATGAATCCTTGAAATTGACAATTGGCTGACAATAGCAGAAAAACATTGGCAAGACAATAAATCAGGAAGGTGACTGTAATTACCTTCTATTTGTCTATAATCTATGATGGAATGATGTGTTATATTTGGCACGGTGACATACAGTGATAGTGAAGTGTCAATGATAGTTAAGACAATGTTGATTGTATAGTAACCCCTGTCACAACAACAAATAATGGTGTGTACGCTATATGATGTGCAACAGTAACATCATACTTTATCACTATCATTTGAGGTCTGGTAAGCTTTGCAAGAAATTAGTAAGGGTCCTCTTTCATTGATCCTAAAGCAAGTCTATAAGCAAAGGTTGTTGATGGTTTTAATAACAGAGCATCTATTTAAGAAATGGCAGTGGAAAAATATAATAAAACTTTGGGTTTTTTTTGTTTAGCTTATTTAAAAAAAAACATGCCTACTTTTTATAGACTTCAGTCTCATCCCTCGTCCTGAAAGAAAATAAACGTTTTGGCCATTATTTTATTATTAGTCATTATGAAACATGTTCTCGTTTATTTAAAATTGCATGTCCTTTTTCTAGGAGTCAAACTCTTGATAAGCCAGAATATATATATTTATTTCATATTCATTGAGTATATAGGCCTATAAAATAAATTCTTCTCATTGAATTTATCTCTGGAAATAGCTAGGTAGCATTTATACATACTAGCATGCTAGTGAAAATTGTTAGGAAATATGTTCAAGTATTAATTCTAGCACATATGTAAAAATATGCATACTACCACTGCTTATGCAATCATTTTTTCCACACATATAATTTTTCCGTAATAAATAAATTCATCTTCTCTTCATGCATGTAGTGTCATGCACTTAACACTACAAGAAGAAGGGTCATTTAGCCTCCCATTAGCACCACTATTTGTAAATGATTTGAAAAATATTTATTTTTTAGATAGTAGTGTAAAAGTGGTGATAATGTGGTGATAATGTGGGATACTCAATTGGTGCTATATTTTCTAGTGTAAAAGTGGAGTTAGTAAAAAATTTAAAATTGGTGTTAAATGTATATGTGGCATTCCATGGTGTATGGTGCAGACCACCACAAATCAGTATGGCATGGATCAAGATATCAAGGGGATCAATCATTAGTATATTTTTGTATATGATTTTCAATGAAGAAAAAGTGAATTTGAAGAAGAAGAAATGCACAGACAAGAAAGAAATGGATGAAATAATTTTGCCTCAAGGGAAGCCAATCTAGTTGATTGCAGGCATAGAATTTTCGTCAAATGATGTTGGATCAACATTGCAGTTTCTGGAATTTTTCTCAACATTTGAACAATTATGTACTTCTTATCCAAAATGTGTTTTAAGTTCATATCTATGGTTCAAACTGAAAATTTTGCACCGTGGATATTTTATTTTACATTGTCGTAGTTATACCTTCAACAGTACCAATGTTTTGCTACAAACACACTAGTGTGACGGTATGAAGTGGAAAAATTTTAATACTAGTCAATTTACACCATGATTTGGGATAACATCACTCCCTACTTATTCAGTTCTTGATTTCTGCATGTTAGATATAGCCCACAACACCTGTCCATTCTTTCATAGCTATGCTTTTACACTAGTCAACAATAATTGTTATAGAAGTTCTTTGATTGTTGAAATAAAAGTAATATTTCCAAGGAAGACTTTTCGAAGTATCTGTAAATGAGGTCTTATATATGTACCTTACCAATAGATGAAAATATATGCTATGCTTAGCGAAAGTGAAATACCAAATCCTCTCTGATCATCAAGAAAATATGGTTTTGTAAGGTCTCTATATTATAATGAATTTCCACTGTGTTGTTGTCCACATGCTTATATTGCAACTATGAAAGTTTAGTCCCAATTGTGAGGCCTTGGCCTTGATTCTATCTGAAGCAGCTCCTCTTTTTATAGGTCTTTGACACATTCTTACCATTCAACATAGTAGTATATGATAAACTTTGTATTCATAAACAAATGAGCAATGATGACTCAGAAATGCCACTAAATGAATGAAAAAGCCATTGTTCTACGGGGATGTGTCCCTTAGGGTGGGAGGGGGAACCTCCATGTTTCCCATGTTCCCAAGGTGTACTTTTATTGTAGGATGCTCCAAGAAACATTTTTCCATATATATCTTTTGGGAAATGCGGTAAAACATAGAGGGAAATGAATTTTCCCAAAAGGGTTTTTTATTTTTCCCATTTTTTGGGATGATTGAAGAAACATTTCTCTAAATATCTATGTGGGAAATGTAGATGGAAAATTTTCCCTAATGTGAAGGATGCATTTTCCAAAAGGAGGATTTTAATCATTTTCCCTATAAAGAAATGTGCTTTTAGATGACTCTTTTGGATGTCTCTTAGAAAGAACGAGTTGCCAATTTTTATGGTGTCACAAATGCTTCTAATTGCTTGTTTGACCATCCCTATATGTGCAACCAAGACTGTGATTCCTTGTATTCCTTCTCCAAGTGACTCTTTATTCACGTTGTGTTCACTCTTTCCAATTCGACTGCAACCCTCGCCTAGTCCAATATACCATCATTTTGACACAAGTCATTGATCCACATTGTACTTTTGACTAATCAATGCTCATTAAATTGTACTTTGTCAATTTTTGATTTTTGTTATTAGAACCCCATTGTCGAGGTTCCTAGTGTAGTCAATGTTCTTATCCACATTGTGTTCACTCTTTCAAATGAAAGTGCAATCCACACCTAATCCATTATACCATCATTTCGACATGAGTAGTTGATCCACATGGTAATTTTGACTAATCAATACTCATTAAATTGTGCTTTGTCAATTTTGGATCTTTGGCGATGTTATTAGAACCCCATTGTTGAGGTTCTTAGTGTGCTTGATGTTCAAGGTGATCAAAGGTTATAGATATTTTGCCACTTTTAGTGGTATGTAGAAGTAATTGATTGATTTCTAGTAATAAAATTTTGTTCCAATTATATATTGTGCGAGCTTTTAAAAGCCAAAAAAATCTCTATCACTTTTTAGAAAATATCATTGGGTCGTTTACATATATCATCACAAAATATAGTAATAAGAGAGACAAAAAAATAGATATGGAATTCAACAACCCCCACAAAACTATTATTTGTATACTCTTGGTATTCTAACACTTGTGGAATAAGTTGGAGATCTTGTTTGCTAGGGTATTGAGTTCATGGTATATATGGCCACAAGAGAACCAAACCAACTTTTTGTTGACTTGTTTTATACCTTGCAAAATGTGAGCCAAATGAGGGGCCACTATGCTGACTTTGTCGTAGACTCATTCGACAACCAGTTTTGAATCCCCCAAAATATTTAGTTTTTTGACATATTTTTGGTTGACCAAATTGACAAGAGCATAGAGAGTTGAAAATTAAACTCTCATGTTTGTGCCAATACTTGGAGCATATTTGATATCCAAAAAATGAGCAAGTTTTGCATATTTATTTCCACAATGATTTTATTTCATTGCTTTTATCTTCGATGTTGTGTCATCAATTAAAGATTCCATTTCTCCTTTAGCAGGACTGCCTACATACAGACCTCCACTTTCAGGTTCTGTCTCTTTAATTGGTTCATGCCCAATGAATTTCTACTCATCGATGCTAGCTGGGTCATATGGTAACATTTCATCTACTTTTCATCAACCTTTAAAGACAAAAATTGGCATATCAAATGATTCACGTCCATTAACAGGACAAAATAAACTGGCTACAATCCATTCATGGCCACTTTGGATGATGATAAACGGTCCAAGCCGGTGGATGCTTTTCTCATGGCTGCAATATGCAGATGGATGTGGATCTTAGTGGTTCCTCTGTTGTGTTTCGACCTAGCTGAGGTTATAATACTGGCTTTGCAAGAAATACCTGTACAACATAAATGAGTATGAATGTCATCCTTCCTGGAGGGCCTTATTGCAAGCACCACTGCCACAAGTTGGACTAGTGAGAAATAATTCTGATGTTGATAGGTGGCAGCGTGCTTTTGGTTTGAAGAATGGATTGATTCCTCCTCCACAGCCTTATTTTCCCATAGTTCATATATCAGAGAACCGATATGAAGTGGGCAAGGTTTCTGATGAGGATCAGTTGAAAAAAAGACAAATTAAATCCATCCTTAATAAATTAATGCCCCAAAACTTTGAGAAACATTTTGAATAGGTCAAAGAAGTGAACACTGACTTTTCATAATGTATTCATGGTATAATATTCAAATATTTTACAAAGCCTTGATGGAGCCTGCTTTTTGTGAAATGTATGCAAAATTCAATTTTCAACTTCCTGCAGGAATACCAGAATTGTATGAAGATAATGAGAAGGTTGTTTTCAAGTGAGTTATTTTAAACAAATTTCAGGAAGAATTTGAAAAGGATGAAAGAGAAGAGGTAGAGGCTAAGAAAGCAGAAGAGCATGGTGAAAAAATCCTTTCAGCAGAAGAAAGACGGGAGAAGAAGGCGGTAGCATGACGACGAATGCTGGGAAATATAAGGTTTATTGGTGAGATTTATAAAGAAATTATGTTGACTGAAAGAATTATGCATGCATGCATCAAGAAATTAATTGATTAATTTCAACATCTAGAGGAGGAAAATTTTGAAGCTTTGTGTAAACTGATTAGTCATATGATTGACCATTCAAAGGCTAAGGAACATGTTTATGCTTACTTTGATAAGATGACAAAAATGTCCAATAACCAAGGGCTTCCCTCTAGGTTGAGGTTCATGTTGAAGGATCTGATTGATCCGAGGAGGAATGGATGGCAACAAAGGAAGAAAGTTGAGGGCCCCAAGAAAATATAGGAAGTGCATCGGGATGTTGTGAAAGAACTACATGGCCAGGGAGGCTACTCTCAAGGTACCAATATGGGACATTTAGGTCGGAGACTTGTGACACCACTTGTTCATGGTGGGAGAGGACTTGTGATGCCAACTTACATGGCAAGTGCACAGACGAGTTCACTTCCACATATGGGTGGGATTAAAGGGCCACAACCCCATATGGGATCACGTAACTGTGGATTCACCAGTCAAGATGCTCGAATTGTGGATAGGGCTCAATTTGAAAATTAGTCTATGCAAAGCACTTCAACACTTAGAGCTTCTACTGATGGCCACTTGACTCTTGGTCCTATGGGAGGTCTTGGCAAGGGAATAAGAGGGAAGGCTCAACCTCTGCCATATGCTAAGATTGCTCTAGCAGATATTCCACCATTTACATCATGAGTAATAGAAAAATAGGTGCAGGTCCAATTTCAGGTTGCAGTTCTGACCGGATGCTAATTTGTATGAGAGATGAAATTTTGACAAGGACTTATGCTGCATAAAATCCTTTATTTGAAAAATCACATGTCTAGGAAAGAAATTTTTTTGATAATGACATAAGAGAGTTTAAGAATTCATACTCATAAGGTGACAGAGGTGGGAAGACTGCAAATGCTGAATTTCAACTGTAAGAACATTCTTCTCAAAGAACTTTGAGTTCACAACTCATTGAGGTTCAACTTAGGAAAAAGGATGAAATGGAAATCAAATAATATTAAAGGTGCATTCCTTTACAAAGCTTCTATGCATTTTCATTATGTATTTTAGAGAATTCAACAAGTTTCCCTGACTTTTCTTAATTTTGCATGACATACCATCCAGTGTGAGAGATTTGAAGGAGGAAACTTTTTATGTAGATGACCATAAAGCACCATTGTTCCATTAAACTATGGTTTTGCTTTAGATATTATATTCTTTTTTTCGGGAAAGACGTTGAAATTGATCTTCTGGGGAATTTACTTACACATTTATGCAAGTCTGAGCCTTTCTTGCTAAATCAAGGACATCTTACTAAAGGGTAATGTGAAATTTTGTGTTTGTTCTTATTCAAGTTTGAATTTATTTAAGGACTGCTACAATATATGGTCATTTGAAATTATGAACTATAACTATATATAATTTTGATGTTTCTAGGTTGGAGACTGTACTATTTTCATTGGAGGATGCTATTGTTGATGCGACCAAGGCTCTTGAGTTCCTTGGTCATGTAGGGTCAAAATTCACTAAACTAATTCCATGTCATTAGAACAATTTTGCATCCTTCCTAGGAAACAAATCCATTACAGAATAGAAGTTTCCCAAGAAGGAATTTATAACATGAAATCAAAAAAATTACAAGCAATGTTAGTTTGTCTTTCAAGGCATATGATAGAGAAAATTGGCTTTATTTAGGGCTACTCATCCATATAGGGTTCAATGTGAAATTGGTTAACTAGATAATGAATTGTCTTTCCTCAATATATGTGCAATTCTAATTAATGGCTCAATCTATTCTTCTATCATGCCTATAGGAGACCATGGGTAGGTATGACTAATGGCTCCTCTGCCATTTTTTACTGTAGAGTAGGTGGTCTCAACAGAGATATAACATAGTAAAAAAGAACTATAAGCTTGGCAACTATACAAATAGGAATTTCCCTAAACTTGACATATTTACTCTTTGTTGGTTATGTTTTTCTTTTGGGTGATATGACCAAGGTAGATGCTATTATGTTGAAGGACCCCACCCTTGAAGAACTGAAATTCCTACCTTAAAAACTACCAACAACTGAGGAGCTACAAGAATCAACACCATCTTTGATTTGAACCTAAATAGTCTTATTATCTCCATGTATTTACCTAATCACAATGATCATTAGATTCTCATCATGGAATATTTCTCTCATTCTATTTATTAGTAAAATCCACAAAAGATATCCCTACATTTTAATCTTGGGAAAAAACATATAATTGTTATCATTTAAATTATCTATATCTCTTAGAGCCCAAAAATCCATTTGATTTGGATAAGCTTTATTTATAACCTCAAAAGAAACCCTATTATAAGCTGAAGGACCATTATGTCCTCTTGAGTCTTGACAAAGTATGATGGAATGAAATGGGGTGAAGACTAGATCCATGTTTACCATGTCAGAACCTAGGTTCATTGAGATGACGACCTTGGTTTGAAGATATCCACCATACAAACTAGGACCACCCATACTTATTGTTGCCATCTCTCTTTCATCATCAATATTAACCTATTGAGGACCTATAACCCATGGAGGCCCATGGTAGTCATTGCAATGTAATTTATTAGAATACATGCCATTTCTTATTATGAGATTTGCCACATCCAAAAATGGCATCATTCACATCATTTTGAAGAAGTCTACAAATGAAGTCACCATATTCTTTTTCACATTTATGACTTCCCTCATGTTTGTTGGTTCTTGAAGCTCGAACACTTTCATAACAAAAATAGGAAAATTCAAACAACAAAAATGGTACTCTCTTTTCATTTTCTAATATTATAATGAAGTTTATTAGAGACACTGTTTGTTTGATTGTTTTGGTTAGAATAGGGTTTGTTCTTGTATTTATGCAACTTTCAATTTATCATATGTAGCATGTTGAGAAATGGGAAAGAATAATGTGTGACATTTATCTTGTATAAATTTATGCTCAATGAAAGGATACATAGTTTAACCAAGCTACAATTCACTTTGGTAAAGGTGGAGGAACATCTTAAAAAACTGCTTAAGAATACACCATATACAAAGCTTGACCATAAGCAATATATGCATTTTCTTTTATAGATATGTTATTTTTTCTACCCAAGATATCACAATAAGAAAAATATTGATATTGAAATAAATTGTATGAAGACGTCATTGAGGTCGATTTTTCTAATGTCCTATTTGATTGATACTTTCTCATATGTCAGGAAGGCTTTAAATATGAATTAATATGTTCATGAAATAAATCAAATTCAAATTTTATAGATATAAAAGATAAAAATAAATGTCAATGTCTTTGTTTGGTTGTTACTTGACTCTGCGATGGGTAGGTTACAAGAAATGTGATTGGAAAAAGGATGCGGAGACAATGCATATCACGTCTTGGATATGGTTCATTCGCTGTTAGAGATCACTTAGACACCTAAGCCATCGACTTTGGAAATGTTTCTAGTAGGAATTCCTATGGTTTTAAATGTTGCAATTATTTCACTTCATGGTTATTTTGGGCAAGACAATGCTTTAGGAATGCCAGGCACGACATCGGTGGACAGGTAAACAATTTTTTTATAATTGCAATTTTCATTCCATGATATCCTCTCTTTATTGTTTGATTGTATTTTGGACGTTTATTTTGATTTTATTTTGTCTTTTAACTATGAAATTGAAAATACTTAGTACCATGTCCATTTAAACAACAACCAAAGCTTGAAGATGAAATTAGTATTACACTATATTTATTGGAATCCTTATAGCTAATTTGTGTTAAAATATCTTCATGACTATCAGAAAAAGCTACTTTCCTGTTGTTATTTGAGTACATGTTGTTTATATACTTTACTAAGTTCATGTGTTATAAAATGAAATGTTGTTGTGAATAAAACGATGGGGATTAAACATCACACCTCAAATTATTTTTTCTCACAAGTTATCTACAACTTGAGCTTTTTAGCATATAACTTAGTTGACATGATTGTTCCTAAGCTTTCCTTGAAATTTGAATACTAAGTCACCAAGGTTTTATTTTCTATATATGGTGATATTTTATTTGCTTTGTTTATACAGGTTATCTAGCCACATTATAGTGGCAATTATCTCCCCAATGAAGATAATTTGTTCAAGTTTCTTACTTGTATGGAGAAAAATGGCTTTGACAATACTCATGTTGAGGTATATTTTGTATAAATTATTTATAGTCTAATTTAGTTTATATTCTAGTGTTCATTATCTTTCATGTTTTACACTCTGCATTTTATCTTCTTTTGTTTTTAGAGAATGAACTCAGTATTGATGGTAAGAAGCATGAATTGAAAAAAGAGGGGAGCAATAACATTGGAGCAATAAATGCAAAAAGAGAGAGAGGAGAATTGGTCTAGTGATACTCTTAGAGCCAATATCCCGCCTAAGGCACACATATAAAGACTAATGGTCAAGTCTTCAAAGTTGGTGAATTCACCTGCAATGCCTTGAAAACACAACAATAATGCTTGAAGTGATGAAACATCATTTCATGTGTAAATTGTAGTCCAACCAATATTAAGTTGGAAAATCATATTGTAATACTTTAACATTTCATATAATATAATTTATGTGGTTGAAATTATTTATAGTTGCATTTGATATTGTTTAGTATTATAATTATAATATGCGACTTTGTGTTTTCATATTAGACGAACATCCACATTGTAGGACATTTTTAAAATCATACAAATTAATTTATGTTGATTAATAATGAACACAAAATCAATTTAAAACTACTAAATTAATAGTTTATATTGATTAATGATTAACACAAATAAAATGAATATACGACTAAATTAGTCATTTATAATGATTATTAATGGACGTAAATGAAATGAATATAAACTACTAAATTAGTCATTTATATAATGAATAAATGACTACTACAAATGATAATTTTGTGACTACAAATGACAACTAAATTTTTCATATATACGACTATTGGTAGCTAATTTATAGTATTTTATAACACGACTAAAATTTAGTCATATTTCTTCAGTCATTAATTAGTTTCAAACGATGACTAAAATTTACATATATATGACTATTAGTAGCTAATTTACAGTATCTTATAACACAACCAACATTTTGGTCATATTTCTTTGGTCATTAATTGTGACAATTAATGACCAAATCAAAGATTAAATAAATGACTAAATCAATGACAAAATTAATGACCAAATCAATGACTAAATTAATGATCAAATCAATGACTAAATCAGTGACTAAATTAATGACCAAATATACAATTAGACAACAAAATTGAGATAACCAATTAATGACTAAGCTAAAAATGACAAAATTTGGTCGCGTTATAAGATACTGTAAATTAGCTACTATTGGTCACACACCAAAAAATAGTCTTTTATATGCAAATTTTAGTCATTTTTTTAATAACTAATTAGCCATTTTGTATTAGTGAAGACCCAAGATACTGTAAATTAGCTACTATTGGTCACACACCAAAAAATAGTCGTTTATATGCAAATTTTAGTCGTTTTTTTAATAACTAATTAGCCATTTTGTATTAGTGAAGACCCTAAAGATAAAATCGTATTTTCTAGTAAATTTTTGGTCTAGTCTGAAGTATCTAAGGCCAACATGAGTTTTGATTGAGTTGTGAAAATTCCACTACATAGAGTGGATGACTTCATTAAAGGAGAGGAAATGAATCCTAAGGCTCCATGTACCTTTACCTGACGAAAGGCCAAAACTTTAGGCTTAACTGAAAATCCAAGCTTAAGGGGTAGTGTTACCCTGCGATGGGAATTGTAACTATTTTAAAGATTCCTTCTTTAGATGTTGGTATTAATAGTGTTTTATTATTTGTCATATATTTTGATTTCTTAAAATTTATTATGTAGTTATGCTTGCTCATATGGTCCAGAGGAAAATAGATAAAAAATTTCATGCACACGAAAGAAGAGATTTGTGAACAAGAGGGGTTTCCAATGCCATTTTATTGTAAAGGTTTTGGTTCAAAGCCATCAGATAGCAATAATAACATACAACATGTATGATCATGAAAATGGGGAAGGATGGTCGTGTCATGGAAAAAAAGACATTTCAGGTGATGCTAGGTCTCTGCATAAGCCAAGGCTTTCAAGGGACATGGTTTCTTATGTTGAAAGTTGTTTTTTCTACAAGTGCAAATTGAATCAGTTTGTAAAATGCATATTAAAAAATATGTTGACATAGATTCCAAGGATTGAGGTAAGGGTTTTTTCTTATGCAGAAAATATGTCGTAAACATCTATAATCTTCTCATGAAAGGAAATTACCAACTTCATAAAAGAGATGAAATGATTTTGAATGTTTGGTATGAAAAAAACCAAACTAATTTCTTCTTTTACCAAAAGCCGAATGGTGAAAATGTTCCCCTTATAGCTGGAATACAAACAAAATGGATGTTGGAGAATATGGTTAAGCTATCCCATAATAGCTTAATAGGCATGGATTCAACATTCAACACAAATAAATATGGGGTTAGTATTGTTCCAGTGATTCATTTAGTGAAATAGTTTTGATTGTAGTCAATCAATATGATTAATGGTGTAAAATTAACTTCAATTTTTTTTAATATGGGAATATCAGTTGTACACACTCATTGCGTTTGAAGAGCAAAAAAATGGGGTTCCCGTTGCATCGGTGGTGATGTCACATAATACATCACATGATATATCATTGTGGTTGGAGCACCTAATGCATAGGTGTTATTAGGATTCAACTTCGTCATGATTGGAATGTCAATGCCTTCATGGTTGATGATGCATTGGCTGAAATTGTTGCTTTGAGGTAACCTCAGTCTTCTTATTTCAGATTGTAATTTGCATTCAATCTAAATATTTCTCACTTAAAATGAATTATATATGGAAATAACATAACCAAGTGTGAAGTAATATTGTGTTTTTGGCATGTAAGGAGGGCATGCCTCAAAAATATTAATAGGTTAGCCAATACTAAAAAAAAATAAAAAGAGATGTTCAATGAGCTAGGCCATATCATGGTAAATTGTTTGAACGATGAAGTGACTACTGCAATAAATGGATTTTTCACCAAATTTGCAATTGAGGTGAAATTTTTGGACTATTTCCACAAGAATTGGGTTGTTAGTGATAAGTTTAGTAAGTGCACATACTCATTCTTGTGTTTATGCTTTTTTGGTCCATAAAGACTATATATTTTACTAATTGAATTTTTACGTTTAGGTATGTGGGTAAAATGATTTTGAGAGTTTCCTCATTCAAATTAGGAGACAAATAATGATGTGGAATCGTATCACTCTTATCTCAAGACCACCTTTCTCTCTGATCATAGAAAGAAATGTGCTCGCAAGATGGATTGTCTATTTTATACTCCCCTCACAATTGTTGAACCCTATTACCGATTCAAGGAAATTTTGAAAAAAGAAGGATATTTGAACAACCACAAGAAAGAGCAAAAACTTGAATTGTTAATGGAGAAAGCTAGAAGAATTATAGATAGTGATTGCAACCCTCATGAGAGCCTATATCATGCTTATTGGGCGAGGAGTCAAAGTATAGCTGATGTGCAATATCTTATCACTTGCAGGAATCACACAATTTTTTTTACCTATGATTGCCCATGGTCTATTTGTGGCAACGTTTACAAGCATGCAATAAAGGTAGGTTGGTTGTATTCTGCTGCAATGAATTTAGATGCTTTAATGGATCATGATCTCATACCCAATACATTCAATGCCCCTCCTGAGATAGATGTGGAGGAGCCAAACCTTGATATAGATGTCAACACAGCTATCATGGTTGATAAAAATGTAGATCCAAATGTTGAAGAACTTCAACTGGATAGAGAGGAGTTGTTTGGCTACATAGACCTGTTGAGGAATAGCCCTCCTGCTACTTCGAGCAAGAAAAAATAGTTGATAGGTTTGTTTAAAAAAATGTTGGATGATGCCAATGATCTTCATATTATGGAATATGACTTCACCCTTGGGGTGGGTGCTTATGATTCATATTTGAAGAGAAATAAGAGTTTCCTTAGCCTTAAAAAGAAAAATAAAAAATATAATAACAAAATGGCAGCTTGGAAATTGATTTGAACGTCCATGCATCCAATTACGAACCATTTCAGTTTCCACATCTCAACAAGCGAGGTCATCCTTGTTCCAAAAACACATCCTATATTGACTCGGGTATGTTCCATAAAGTGATGACGTCAACATGTTTAGATTCTTAATTCATATATTCAATTTTATGTTGTTTGTATTACTTTACATGCCATTTTTTTCTTTGATGAAAATTGCATTGTTATCTTATAGTTGCAAGAGCTTCTCCTATGGACCATCCTCCACTAGAGCATGCTTTGTTGCTCAAAATTTGCCCAATCAATTATATGTTATGTGTGTTTCCATATCTTCCCTCTTAATTGTATCTTGAACGTGTGTATTGGATTTTATACATTTTGTTAATGTAGTGTCTAAATGTTTTCACGGGTGCGACATCCTTGACATTTGACATGCCTTGAAGGTGTTGAACCAAATTTGAGATGGTGGTAATTATCTAAAAATAAAAAATAAATTTTTTTTAGCTTTAGGATAGAAATTCCCTTGTGATAGTCTAAATTTTATTTAAATTCAACAAGATCCTTCACATTTTGAGAAATGTATGGTTTTCATAGCTTGCTTTTGCATACCTGTTAATAGTAAGGAATAAGACCTGAAACAAAATGAATTGATTAATTACTGAATAGAAATACTTAGCGGTTTTATAGTTGGAAAAAAAAATGACTTACGGTTACCAAGGTAGATTCAATAATATAGCTATCATTTTTGTATAATTATGAGACTTGTTCTTGATTACAAGCTGCTTTCAAAAAGATATCATTAATTTTCTTTTAGAATGAAGATATTCTAACAGAGTCATTTATAATTGATTCTCAAGTTAGAGAAGTGAATAATAATGAATATTATGGAAAATAAAGGAATGGTCTATAATACATAAGTGGGACAATGAGGATTGTATGGAACCTTAGCTTGTTTGCTTAAAAAAGTAAAAAAAAAATTGTCGTCCTGAACGTAAAATTGTGAGTTTTCCTAAATTAAATATAGGTAGATCCTAAACATTTTGATTGCAAGGATTTATTATGGAATTAAAATAGGAAACATGGATTGAGAAGACATAAATAAAGTGGGATGCAACACTGGGTTTTATATATGACATCATGCTATGTATAAGGATTATTTTTTATGCTTATTCTATGAAAATTTGATTGTGAGATGGGATGGAACATCATTGTTGTTTATAAAACCAATCTGTGAGATATTTATAGATTGGAAAGCTCAACATACTATAGAACCAGGAACATGCCACATGTAGGATTCATGTAGACAATGAAAAAGAAAAACATGTAGAATATCAAATTATTATAAATAACTTAAGTAGATGTCATATCAATTACATAAAATAGTATTTTGATATGGTACTACAAATTGCATGGTTGGTTTTGATATTGGCATTTTATATCAAAACATGCCTAATATGGCATGGATATATTTTCTACTTGACTGAGAATGGTATGTTTTAATTTTCATAGATTTGCTTCAAACTTAGAAAACAGATATATATATATATATATATATATATATATATATATATATATATATATATATATATATATATATAAGGTTAACACCTTATTTATAGGATAATAAAAGAGAACTAAGTGTCTTATGACCATAGAAAAAACTTTGGGCCAATTTTAGCCCAAGAGGGGGAGTATGTAGTGTCCCTTCTTGGTGAGATAGTTTGATGACTTTTAGAGATGGCTATTTTGATATAATGATCTAATATTATGCATGATAGACTTATGTACATGCTTATATGCTATAGACCTGGTTTTGGTCACTTGGTTGTTGTGTGCTTATGATAATATCTATGGTTGTATGTATAAGCAATGATTTTGGTTAAGAGCATATTAGCGATTTTTTCTCTTTTGGTATCCTATTTTGGACATAGGCGTATAACAGGGATGGTGGTCCAGGATTGAGACACAGATCCATGGATGATCATGGTTATGTGGAGCATATGGTTAATTATGATTTATGGATGATACCTCATTTCTATGATTATATGTGTGTAATCTTGTACTAAGCATGATGTGGCAGGGGACTCAGTCATTGCCAACAAGGATAATTGAGTTATAAATGACTGCGGAAGTCATTTCTCCAAAACCAAAATGAATGTGGAAGTCATGCACAATATTTGGTAAAATGTGAATAATTTAATTATGAAATTCATTTGATTCCTTTGATCTATGAGATTGTGATGTGTGCAAGTCTTTGAAGAAGACCTTACTAACGAACCATCATATGAGTATGAGCTCAAAATCAGTACCTTAAGGTGAAGCATAGAGTTTCAAAGCAGAATAGATGAGAATACATGGAAATTAGGGCACGGAGTCCTAAATCCATGAAATATAAAGACGTGGAGTCTTGGATATATAATAAAAGGATTAGGACGCGAAGTCCTAAATCCATGAAAAATAAAGACCTGGAGTCTTGGATCTATAATGGAATGTTTGGGGTGTGGAGTCCTGAATATTTAAAAAGATCAAGGTGTGGAATCTTGGATCTTTAGAGTAGATCAGGGCAGGAAGTCCTCAATCTACTAAGGCACGGAGATGCAAACAATAGAGGTGTGGAATACCTATTCTCAAGAAAAAAAATAACACTCATGGGCAACATAGGATGAATTTCCTTAATAAAATCTCATTCCTGAAAATTTTGGAGTGACTTTCTAAAAATAGAAAGTCATGTCTAGCATATGAAGTATGACTTTCCAAAAATAGTAAATCACCTCCAATCAATGGGTAATCAGGTATACTTGAAGGAAAATCACTTAACTCATCTTTAATCAATCATAATATATCAATATCAGCTTAATTCTCAATATTATTAATATTATTAATATTATTATTATCTTTTGTGAGACTATGATATTATTATTAAAAGGGAATTATATGTCCTTAATCACTTTGTACCTCTCTCCTTGATGATCCTCATGGCTCTCTCTCTCTCTCTCTCTCTCTCTCTCTCTCTCTCTCTCTTAATAATACATTACAGTCTCTTTTATGCACTCATCAAAGAATGGTGTATTCCTCTTACACTGATTAAAGAAATGTCATAAAAGATTCATCTTGCTCTCTCTTTAATGCATATGTTACACTCCTTAAATAAGAGATGCATACCTCTCATTAATGGCATGATTTACACTCCTCTAAAAATAATACAAGGCATGCATATTACTTCTCTTTTATGGAAAGAATTTGTTGCCCCTCCTATATATGTGTGTCATGTATTCTCACTTGAAGGGGGGTGGGGAGAGGGGGTGAATTGTAATACCAAGAGTTGGAGAGATTTGAAAAAAAATATGAGAGGGAGAGACTTGGAGAGTAGCCAATTTCTTTAGAATTAATTTGAATTTCCTAAACTAAATTACTAAGCAGCTATACATGGTGGAGCTGACCATGAGGGGTATTGGGAGGAATTGAAACTTATCTTCCTCAACTTGCCTTGGATATCTCTCTACTGCTATATTTTGGTATTGTTTGTGAGTTCTTACAACTCGAGGGTTCTAGGGGGAGGAGTTCTCCCTGGATATGGTTGGGTGGAAACCTGGATAGTTCAAATGTGTTGGTTAAGGGATAAAAGGTGGATCATATTCTCAACAATTGGAGTTGAATATCTCTTCAGGTATAATTTCCATTGTCCTAAAATTATAGTATAGCTTTAGCATAAAATAAAAAATAGAAATTTAAATAATTGTAAGCATCTAATTTTGGTTTAAGCTTTTATTATCTAGAATATTATTGATTAGTTAAAAATGAAGACTAAGATTAGTCTATATGCATGGATGTTTAGATCTCAATATTGGAGTTATTATTGGTGTAGTTTATGGTACTAATCTTGGTATTGTAGAATATGAGAAAGAAAAGCCAAATATTGATGAAGGTAATTTCAATAAATAAATTCCAAAGGACTTGGGTAAGTGTTTCATGAGTTATGGTTTTGTTTCAAGTAATTAGATGCATATTTTAGAAAGGGTTTCAGGATATTTTCCAAAGTGTTTGACAAAATCCGTGAATGAGTAATGCTATCAATTTATTTATGCATGAATAAGTGCTAACTTGCAGCTTACACCAGAAGTAAGAAAATGGACATGTACCCAAAATATACCTGGAGGAATTACAGAATCAACCCTTAAAAGAAAATGCAAAAATAATGGCAACTAAAATATGATTTGGAAGATCAAATGCTTGACGTAAGTTTGAGGTCAATTTGAGGTCAATTTTAGTTATGACTTATGTTTCATATTCTTAGCAATAATTCAATGTTTTGTTCAAGTTTTTGTAATAGTACTATCATAATTTTGACAGAAATCCTTAATGGTTGTAGCATTCAAGGTTGCCATGTGTTTGTCAAATTGTAGCAATGGGTGCAATAAGCTTGTCAAATCATGTCAAATGAATTAGCTTGTGGGTTGTAAAATGTTTCAAGGACTCATATGGTGGATTTAGAAATGTGTGAATTCAGTGAGCATATCTTAGTAGCATAACTCTGAGTTTTTTTTCCTCATGTAGAGTTGTAGTTGAAAGTTTTCATGCCATGTGTTTGACAAAAGTCGTAAATGAAACATTAAGGATACAATTTTTTGTTGTTTTAAGAATCAGATTCGTGGGCATTTTGAATGTGATTAAGCCTCACATCAGGGGGTATCCGTGCCTTTGTTCATGTAACTCCCCATTTGATTAAAAAAAATACTTTTTAGAACCTAGATCATAAATCTAGGTGATTTTGCAGATTACTGTTGCCAACTATGGGTGTTTGTTCTTGATTTTTTGGTCAATGATTAAGAAAATTTAGTTTATGTTTTAATATTCCAATATTGAAGTTTAAATTTTTATATTTATGAGGCAAATAGGTTGAGAAAGAATCATATTTCATGTTGTTAATGGTTGTCAAAATTGTCTTAAGAGATGAGGGTCACCAAGTGTCTGACAAAATGCCTTAATGGGTGTATATTGTATTCTTGAAAAATGTTTGTCATAATGAGTCAATGCCTATAGCTATCTAAATTTATGAATTTTCTGTAAAAAAAAAAAAAAATCCTGAGTGAAATAAGGATTTGTAATCAAGATGCTTATGGAGTGTCTCAATGAATATGTGTGGTAATCCCATTGAGTTAAAATTCATGCTGATAAAGTCAAATGTGGGTAACTGAATTGTTTTAATGTCATCTTACATATGAAATTACAAATGTTGGATACCACTCCTATAGAGGAATTCTCCTTTTAGGTGAAAAAATCATAAACATGTTATTTAAAATAAAGTCAAGTTATTCACAACAGAAGTAACAATTAGGTTGTTGGAAATTGTGGCTCTTAAATTTTGATATTCATTCATCCCACTAAAGACTCTTTCTTTTAAATATGACTTTTGAGCTTCAAGATCAGGTGGTGGTTGATCAAGTGGTGGTTGTCTTTTGGTAGTTTGGCTTTGGGGTTTGAGTGAGAGTTTGGCTTTTGGCTTGTCTTGGGATTCAGAAACCAAAAAAAAAAACATAATACTAGCAATTGCACCATATGTTGCAAAGGAAACGCTGTAAAGAAATAACATAGAAAATAGTAGTATAGAGTAGTATAGAGGAAATGCTCTCACATGAATCATGAGGAAATGCTCAACTATAGATAGTGAACAAAAATATTTGGCTATTCAGTTAGAAAATTTGGTTACAACTACATATGTTAATATCATTTTTAGAAAAGTATTTGAAAACTTCTGAAATCTCTTGAGAAACACATTCAGAACATTAATTTACATCATAGCATTAAAAAGACAAGAACATCCTCAATGGATACATCATTCAAAAGAAATGAACATTAATTTATGGCTACATCATTCAAAAGAAATGAACATTATTTTAAAGACAAGAACATCCTCAATGGATACATCATTCAAAATAAATGAACATTAATTTATGGCTACATCATTCAAAAGAAATGAACATTAATTTATGTGACAGCAATAAAAATACATGAACATTAATGAGTTACTATGAGAAGTTGAAGTACTCTCTACTCCAAGACTATTCAGTTACATAATTTGGTAAAGGTGACCCATAAGATGAGGTACTTGGTTGAAGTACTCTCTACTCCAAGGCTATTCAATTACATAATTTGGTAAAGGTGACCCATAAGATGAGGTACTTGGTTGATCAAAATTCCAATTCAACATCATCTAAAACGATAAGCAGGCCCCCACCCTCATCTAAGTGGATTCTCCCAACAATAATTATGTTGTTTGTATTAATAAATGTCTAGTAAACTCAAATTTCAACACTAAAATAAATTAAAAAAATATTGTTTCCAACACTACATAAATATTTAAAAAAATAAAATAAAATTGTAAAATAATTTAAATTTTAGACATACTCCCATGATATCCTTAAAGAATCTCTAGAGTTTTGCTCCCATACGGTGATATTCTCATAGCTAGAAATAGTTTTACTACAGCTTACAAATAAATTATTTATTAAATTTGAAAACTCAAATTTCAATAAATTTAAAAAAATCTTGTTTCCAAGGCTATATTTGATTAAAGATTTAAAAAAAAGAAATAAAATTCTAAAATATTAAATTTGAAAAAAAAACAAGAAGCAAGTCCCCATCCTCATTTAAGTAGATTCTCTCAAGATAATTATGTTGTTTGTATTAATAAATGTCTAGTAAACTCAAATTTCAACACTGAAATAAATTTAAAAAAATCTTGTTTCCAACACTACATTTGATTAAACATTAAAAAAAAAAAATCTAAAATATAAATTATTTTAGACATACTCCCAAAATATCCTTAAAAAATCTCTAGAATTTTGCTCCCATAAGGCCAGATTCTCATAGCTAGAAATGGTTTTACTACAGCTTCTAAATAAATTATTTATTAAATGTGAAAAATAACAAATCCCAATGCTTACCCAAATCTCTAGAGTTTTGCTCCCATACCGCCAGATTCTCATACCTAGAAATGGTTTTACTACAACTTATAAATAAATTATTTATTAAATTTGAAAAAAAAAACAAATCCCAATGCTTACCTAGATGCGCAAGAAACCCTAAACTGCGTATTATTTGAGTGACGCCATCCCATGATGATTCGATGATTAATAATTATTCATTCCAGAGTTAAGAGGGCCCTTGAAATTCAAAGATACCTGCGGTAAAAGTCAAATATAATCATTAAGAAAAACGTAATTCCAGCAGTAAAACATAGCCTGATATAATTATTAAGAAAAACATAATTCCAACCGTAAAACATAGCTGGCAGAAAAACATGTTTCTTGAAAATTTTGATAACTATTTTATATTTTAAATTTTATGTATTGCAATGAAATTTTCAAAGATTAAATTTAGTTTGAATTGACGGTTCTTATCTGGTTTCTACTTATTTCAACAATTGGAAGAATTTACTGTGACATTTACATTTAGCAGCAATATGTAAGTATACATTTAATAACTGTGTGAGACTTTGGCGGTCATAGATTAAGTCGAAAAGGAAGATTTCAAGTCATGAGTAAATTTTTATTTTCAAGTCATAAAATTCACATAATCATAATTGTTTTTTTTACAGAAATTAAAAATTTGTGAAAAGATGATAAATTGTTAAAAGTTTATAATGACTATTATACTAATACATGTTAAAACTTTTAATAAAAGGAACTGCAAAAACAAATTATTCACCAACTCATTCTGCCTAATATTCTTAGTGGAGGGAACGCAGCTGAATGGAGATAAGTCAGTGCTTCTGCCGTGTGGAGAGAAATATTCAAGCGCGTTCTGCAGTCGAGGTCATGTGGAGATGATCGAATAAGGTCCAGAATGTGTTCATACACCAGGAGCTGTTCCTGAGCACCAGCCCAACAATAGAACTGAATTTCTGTGGTTCACCTGAGACAGAATTCGAACCTCTTTCAGAACGTGCTCTATTCTATTTTATTTAAAATTAAGATAAATATTTACTGATTTGAATTAGAGCAATAAAATATTAAATTTAGACATATATTGATTGCAGAACATTTTTTAATCAGTGGACAGAGCGTTGAACAACTTACAAACTATAGAACATGAAAAAGATGGACATAGGATCAACACAAGGATACATCTAAAGAGCCAAATTTTTACCAAATTAGATGAGTTCAATGCATTAAAAACCATTGCATTTATTAGAATACATATAGGCTCAGTTTGATCTACTTAATCTTTGTGCAGTTTCCTTGTACAGAATCTGCCAGAATCCATTGGATCACGCTAGCAAAGAGTTCTGCAGAGTTCTGGTCACAATCTGCCTTTCTTTTACATGAATGCTCAAGCAGACTTCTGCAGAGTTTTGGTCACAATCTGCCTAACTTTTACATGAACGCTCTAAGGGCGCAACCCACTGAGTCGCAGGTAAAGCCGTGTGAATTGAGATCACTCGTGTAAGCGCTGCACCCATCGGAGTATCTGTATTCGGCCAGAAGTGGTAGAACTACCCTTTGTAAATGTGGAGCAAAAGCATATCATTAATATATGTGTTAGATGTTGTATATTATATTGAGGGAAAGATGGATTGGTATAGGTTAGAGAGTTAGTTAGAGAGTTAGGTTGAAAGAAGTTGTAGATGAATGGTTTAAAACATTTCAATCGTCTAAGGTTTGATCTAATGGTGCATAAAGGTACACGTTGGTAGCTGGCAAAGTTGTTTTCAAATAAAAACGCTTTACAGCTTAAATATCGCATTTTGAATTTAGTGTTCACTATTTCTCTATAATACTGATAGTTGGTAAGGTGGGACCTTACAATGATTTACCTATCTTAAACATGAAGGGTGCCCAAATTACCTAAAACTATATTAAATATTTAAAAAGAAGATTAATATCTTATTTTTTAAAATAATTGTTAGCCCCTTAAGAATACTATTTTTTAAAATTTTTAAATATTACATTTTTGTGTTAATAAATTAATTTAAATATGAAATATAAATATTTTTATAATATAATTTCTATCTTACATTATATTAATAACATAATTTTCTATACATAAATATTTTTAAAAAGGGTAAAAATTTGTAATATATATATATATATATATATATATATATATTATCACTTTTATTATTTAGATAAATCATTTGAATTAAATCTTAATGATATGATTTTTAGGAAAATACTTTTATTTATATTATAGATCACAAAAGTCAAATGTCTTAAATTTAATTTTTATTATTATGATTTTTATAAAAAATAATTGTTATTTATCTGTAAATATTATTTTTAATAAATTTATTTAAACAAATTAATAAATCTATATTAATAATTGAATAGACAACCTATACCAATCTAAATACAAAATCACAATTTAAAACTCGAGGTTGAATATATAATTCAAATTCAAGAAGAAATAGAAAGAGTGTAATTGAGGGACTATATAGTATATAGCAAGCACGGACTAATCCACACAAATAAGAATGATAAATATGGCAATTTGTACCTTTTAATATTCTTTTACCGTCTGTATACTCTTGTTACGCCGATAGAGTCAACTTATTACGCAAGTAGAGTCAACTTATTAACCGTGTACAGATTCGTCGTCTGACACTGTAGGGATTCAGATGACGTTATGCAAGGTTTACTTATGCTCCAGGTCATCATGCTCCAAGTCATCACGAATTACAGAGCCAACTTTTAATCAAGTGAGCTTCCAAATGGGAGAAATTTGTAAAGGTGCTCCTATCTATACCTGCTTCACATTTCCTCTAGCTTCTTCATACTCCCTTCAACAAATACAATAATCTCTCCCCCAAGAAAAACCTATATATCCATAGGATATCTTTATGATATCTTGTTTTTGTTTCATATCCGGGATCAAAATACTGCACAAAAACTAACCAACGAGATTCGCTGCGGAGGACAAAGAAAATAATCAATTAGCAGGGTCCAACTAAAATAAAATGACCACAAAATCTGGAAAATCCCTTGGATTCAACATCTAACATCCAACCTAAATTTCGTGATTGAGAAACCTAGAAAGGGTTATGCATTTGCAAATGATATGACTAAATCATGCTCTCTTTCTCTGTTAAAAGATATTTTAAAAACATGTGACTATGTGGAACTCGAAACTAGAAAGGAAATCACATGGAATCAACTAAATTGATACAATTGATTGGAACTTCTATAGTCTTAATTCAAGAGCATAATATATACATTATCAATTTGTTTCCAAATGAGAATAAAATGAAATTCAAAGTGGGAGAAATCTATATTATAAAAAACAAAAAGGATTGATATTCTTGTTATTTCTAAACAATAAACACAAATGGAAAAATATATTCAAACATTTCGGGAGAATAGGAAGATTTTGAGCCCTTGCTTGCTAAAGGAAAAACAATCATGGAAGCAAACAAAAGATAACATCAGAGGATTGATATTCGTGTGATTTCTAAACAATAAAACACATTTCTAAACACTAAGACACTAAACAATAAAACACATTTCTAAACAATAAAACACAAATGGAAAAAAATATTCAAACATTTCAAATAGGAAGATTTTGAGCGCTTGCTTGCTAAAGGAAAAACATTCATGGAATCAACCAGAGAATAATACCAGAGGAAACTATGCTAATCATGGAAAGCTCTAGAGCCGAAAAGCAACGCGGTGAAAGTGTTAAAACACAAACCAGCATAATAAACCAGGATGAGATAGAAAATATGGTTAAGGATGGTAGGAAATACAAGGCTGAGATGAAGAGCCGAAATTGAAGGTAGAAGCCAAGGAATCACTGTGTACAACATAAAGAATACCATTAGTGATGATAAGATTGCAAGGAAGTTGGACCCGATTAACAAGAAGAAAATTGAGGACGCATATGATGGAATTATCAGCTGGTTGGATGGAAACCAATTGGCTGAAAAGAATATTTTGAGGACAAGTTGAAAGAGCTGGAGTCATTGCAAAAATTTACCAGGGTGAAGGTGGTGCTCATTGCAAAAATATACCAGGGTGAAGGTGGTGCGAGATTTCCTAGTGTTGAAGCTTTTGGTGCGGCTTCTAAAGCTCGCGATGAGGGCGCAAGTGGCCATGGTCCCAAGATCAAGGAAGTGGATTATAAATATTTTTTATCACTTTTTATTTGTTTTTGTTATTTTGTTTGAATGGCACTAAAATTTCTAAAATTTAAAATATAGTCATTTTTTGGGTCATGGTTAGTTTTCTTTGTAATATTTAGTATTTTAAACTCTTTCATGCACAAAGTTGTTAAATCTATGTGTTGTAAACCTTATATTTTAACTGAAAGTTTTTTTTTTCATTTCAGAATATTTAGAAATATAATGTGCTTGGACTTTTTGCAGAAAAAAAAATACCAAATAATACAAACACTTGATTAATCCGAATTTTAAGGTTATTTCACCACATTTAATACTTTTTATTAAATTTTCACAAGAACCGTTCAATCTTGAATTTTAAAAAAAAAAACACCAAAGAAATGCAAACACTTGATTAATCTGTATTTTAATTTTAAGATTATTTCACAACATTTATTACTTTTTATTAAATTTTCACCAGAACTGATCAATCTTAAATTAAATTGAAAATTTATTCTAAGAGCAATTGCCTTTGTTCCGGTCAATGGATAGGATAAAACCCAATTAAACTAAATATGTGTGCTTCAATTAAAATTATTATTGCGCCGAGAGGCGCATTCTACAGCCCAGTATGACCCCGATGTGTAAGTATGTGGGAAGCCAAAAAAAAATGTTGACTTGAAAAATAACTTACATAAACATATAAATGAACAAGTAAAAATTTATTAAAAATAAATATAAACGATATAAACTTAAAATATGAAGAGGTTTACTAACACTCAAAAAAGAGATATGGTAAATACGTAAAAATATAAATAAACCATAGGTATGGTAAATAAATAAAACCTCTTTTTATATTACTTAGGAGGTATGGTAAATAGATAAAAATATAAATAAACTAGAGGTATGGTAAATAAATAAAACCGATTTTTATATTTACTCAATAAACCACTTTATATTTACAAAAACTCAAAAAGAGGTTTTATTTAGGTGAAGCCTATGGGACAAATTATTATTAATACCACGGGCCAAATACCCTGGAACAAATTATTAATAATACCATAGGCAAATACCATGGGCCAAATAATATATTTATAAAAGAGGTATGGTAAATAAATAAATATAAAAGAGGTATAAAGAGGTAAGGTAAATAAATAAAAATATATCAAATATGATTAGAAATCAAGATCTAATTATATATGAAATATAAGGGTCAAATACCATGCCAAAAAAACATTGTTAACCCTAACATTAATATTAAAATATTAATATTCTTAAATTTAATATGTTTATATTAATACAATATTAAATTTATTATATTGTAATATATATTAATATATCATGATATATGATAGAGGTGGAGAAATAGGGGGAGTGACAAGGGAGATATGGAGATAAATTGAAGGAGAAGGGAGAAGAGGAATGAAGAGAAAGAGAGAGGGAGAAGAGTGAGAGAGTTAGAGAAGGGTAAGAGAGGGAGAGGGAGACATAAAGATGGAGGTGGGAGAGAGATAAGGAGAGAGGGAGGGAGAAGGAGAGAGGATTGGATGGTAGAGAGTGAGAGAGAGAGAAATACAGGGAAAGGGAGAGAGAGGTAGGAGAGAAAGGGAGAGAGAGAAAGGATGAGAGGAGGAGGAGAGAAGGAGGGATAGAGAGGTGGAGCTAGAGGCGGAGCGAGGAAAGGAAGAAGAAATACATAGAGAGGGAGTGACAAGGGAGAGATGGAGAGAGAGTGTGTATGCTTATGGGTGGGATAAAGATACATAGGAGTGATGGAGACAAGGGGGAGAGAAGGAGAAAGGAGGAGTGATGGAGACAAGGGGGGAGAGAAGGATAAAGGGATAGAAATAGTAAGATAGTTGGAGAGTGAGATAGAGTGATGGGGGAAGAGAGAGGATTGGAGGGCAGAGAGAGAGAGAGAAAAAGAAAGAGAGTTGGGGGTCAAATAGAAGGAGGTGAAAGAGGAATGATGAGAGAGAGGAAGAGAGTGATGGGGAAGAGAGGATTGTAGGAGAGAGAGAGAGAGATGGGGGAAGATAAAGGGAGGTAGGAGATAAAGGGAGAGAAAGGAAGGAAAAGGGAGGGGACTTGAAAGAGAGGAGGAGAGAGGGAGGGATAGAAATATGGATTTGGAGGGGGAGAGAGGGAGGGATTGAGAGATGGAGAGAGAGAGAGATGGGGGAAGAGAAAGGGAGGTAGGAGAGAAAGGGAGAGAGAGGAAGGAAAGGAGAGGGGACTTGAAAGAGAGGAGGAGAGAGGGGAGGAGAGAGGAAGGGATACAAACATGGATTTGGGGGGGGGGGAGAGAGGGAGGGATTGAGAGATGGAGATGGATGAGGAGAGAGGGAGGGAAGAAGAAATACATAGAGAGCGAGTAGTGGAGAGAGAGGGGGAGTGACAAGGGAGAGATGAAGAGGGAGTGTGTATGTTTTGGGGTGAGATAAAGAGACAAACAAGGAGATATGGAGAGAAGGGGGGAGAGAAGGAGAGAGAGAGGCATATGGTAACAAAGTTGGAAGGTGAACTTAGAGAGAGAGAGGGGGGGGAAAGAGAAAGGAAGAGAGAGAGTGAAGAGAGGTAGGGAAAGATATATGAAGATGGAGAGGGAGAGAGGGGGAGGTAAGAATAAAGAAGATGGGGAGAGAGGGAGAAAGGGTAGCAGGAAGAGAGATAGAAGCGAGAGAGGGAGAGAGAGAGGAGGAGGAAGAGGGAGTGATAGATAGATAGATATATATATATATATATATATATATATATAGATTGGAGAAAGAGAGTTTATGTTTTGGAGTTGATATAGAGAGATAGAGTGAGATATAGATATAGATGTAAGGTGAAGAGAAAAAAAGTTAGACGGAGAGAAGGAGGGAGGGACAAGGAAATTGATAGATATGGAGTGAGAGAGAGTGTGTGTATTATGGGGTGAGATAAAACGAAAAAGAAGGAGAGATGGAGGGATATATAGATATATATGGGGGAGAAAGGGAAGAAGATTTCTTGCAGTAGATGCATTGATATCAGTGTAGATGGTGATTTCTAATCCTATTTGATTTCTTGCACTAGATGAATTGATTTTGGTGTAGATGTTGATTTCTAATGATATTTGGTTACTTACACTAGATGGATTGATTTTAATGTAGATGATTTCTAATCCTATTTGATTGCTTGCACTAAATGCATTAATTTCAGTGTAGATGATGATTTCTAATCCTATTTGATTGATTTCACTAGATGCATTAATTTTAATGTAGATTTTGATTTTTGTAATATTTGATTTCAATGTAGATGGTGATTTCTAATCCTATTTGATTGCTTTCGCTAAATGCCTTGATTTCAGTGTGGATGGTGATTTCTAATCTTATTTGATTTCTTGCACTAGATGCATTAATTTCAATGTAGATGTTGATTTATAATTATATTTGATTGCTTGCACTAAATGCATTGATTTAAATGTAGATGATTTAACTAAATGCATTGATTTAAATGTAGATGATTTATAATCCTATTTGATTCATTGCATTAAATGCATTTATTTCAGTGTAGATGGTGGTTTCTAATCCTATTTGATTGTGTGCACTAGATGCATTGATTTCAGTGTAGATGTTGGCTTTAAATCCTATTTTCCTACTTGCACTAGACTCATTTATTTGAGTGTAGCTATTGATTTCTAATCATATTTCATTACTTGCATTAGATGCATTGATTTTAGTGTAGATGTTGTTTTCTATTATTATTTGATTTCTTGCATTAGTTGCATCGATTTCAATGTATATGTTGATTTCTAATTTGATGTAATTGGATGTATGATGGTACATTAATTTTAAAGTCATTGGATTAATAGTGTGTGTGCAATGATTTCAACGTAAGCACAAAAAAGTATTGAAAATGTACATCGATTTTTTTGTTATAGTAATTCAACCTATTAATACTGGAGAGAAAGAGAGACAAGGTATGATGATTACTAGAACAGCTCGAGCTAGATATTTAAATGGTTTACGGTTCCAACTGTCCTTTTCAAATAATCAATATGAAAATATGACAAAACTAACATGGGTGAAAATAATAATAGTAGAAGAAAATAGTTTGAAATCGATCACAGTGAAGACTATTGGTAATTGACTACATTCTTATTATTCACATTTTCTATCATTCAATATTATTACATTGTCACTTTGCATTCAAAATTTTATTTCATCATTAAAGCTATTTTACAATATTTATCATCTCAACAAACTAAGGTAACTAATAAAATTTAAAAATAAAATGACTCAATAAATCTCAGACATATTTAACATATTTAAAATGGTTATGTTAATATTAGATGTATTTACATATTATTGATAAAATTAAGCATATGTTCCTCATATTATTGATAGATTTTCCTTGGTTGCACACGACTGAAACCAACCTAGATCCATCTTAACTCCGGATCTATCAAGCGCTGAGAGGGATCAAATCTCTCAAGGTGAAAACCTTTCCTCAAGTTTTGCACTCAAAAAAGAGGTTTTCACCTTGAGAGATTTGATCCCTCTCGGCGCTTGATAGATCCAGAGTTAAGATGGATCTAGGCTGGTATATAGAAATCATGCCTATCATGTTATATATACATTTTTATACTTATTAATTATTATATATCTATTTTATATCTATTTTTGTACTTATTAACTCTTAATTAATGAGAAAATATAAGATTACACAATCAATTTAACAATAGAAATGTTGTGAACGTGCATGTTGTGAACGTGCGCTTTCAAAGATTAAAACAACTAGAGCAACGACTTACAATTTCATAAAATCAATTGGAAGGGAGAAGGAACAACTTATAAGAATTTGTTAAGTTCCAGGGGGACAAGATGAATATATAATCTAGCTCTATCATATAATATTATAATTATGATTTCAAAAAAATGCGTGTGGTTATGGGATTTCACATGTCTACGCGTTAATCATATATATTCCAAACTATTGCTTATATGCAATAAAGGATTTGTCAAAGTGAGTGTGAAATTGAATTCAATAACCCATATATTGATAGAAATATTTCGTTGTTTTTCCCTTCCAGCTAGGAGACTAATCAGAAGAAATAATGTAAACCAAATCCTTCATATATATCTATATGTCTAGCTTGTATCTTTGTACAAAAAAGCAAAGCCCCTCATTATTAGTCAATAACATTAGATGTACTAAATAAGGGAGGTCTTAAATTAGGGGAGGAAAGAAAGAAGGTTTTTTTTTTTTAATTATGGAAGGAGATAGAAAATATTGAAATAAAGTATGTATGAATTAAAATAATTAAAAATGAGTAATGAAAATGGTATGAGAAATTTTATTTAGTAATATTATTTAGAGGTGTTATACAAAAGTTACGTATGTTTATTTGAAATTATTAATGTATATTTGTTTAGAAATTGTATATGTTAATTTCTTAATTTTGGATTTATCAATTGTCAAGAAAGATCAAATCTCTTAAAGGACAAACTTCTTTTTGAGTGCAACTTGAGAAAAGGTTTGCACCTCTAGAGATTTGATTCATTTTTCTTCTTCTCGACCTTTAGTAGATTATAGGTTAATATGGATCTATATTAGTTATTAATAATAAATATATAATGTTTATTTTATCATAAATGTATTGTTAATTTTTTTGAATTAGTTATAACATACTATGTAAACTAGTCTATATTGATATGAGCTTTATATCACAATAAAAATATTACAATTTCTTTATATTCAAATATAAAAACACTTTAAGTCATTCATTGAGATGGGTGCACATGACCTCACCAAAGTTTTGATGAAGACTAAAGTTGGGGTCATTGCAACACCAATTAGGGAGAAAATTGAAGAGTCCATGACACTCCACACTTATATCAAGCATGGCATGTGATCTTGGTTGTGTGAGAAAGTGAGGGGGAATTTCCATGCACAAACTGCATGGACGACTCTTGAGGAGGATTTGGCATGCTTTGTTAGTTGAGTGGGTGTCTTGGTTAGTATATGAGCATTTGGACAGGCAAATGGAACGCATGGATGCGTCAAATTTTGTGGATGGCATGCACAATGAGTGCAACAAGACCATCACATCATTGTCGTTAGAAACTCGCGATTTGCATGGAATTGACACATTTCCAAGGTGTTTGGATTGATTTTGGGGGCTTGTTACACTAAAAATTGTCACCATGACATTCAGCTGTCTATATGGGTTCATCATTACCTATATTATGCTCCCTTAGAGGTCCAAAACCATAAGGTTCCTAAACCAAGTCTTGGAATTGGAGAAAAGCTCATTAAAATCTTAAAAAGCCTAACTCCACACTTTTCCTAGTTCTTACCTGTGGTATTATGGTTTCTTGCTCTATAACTTGCGGTACATCCCACACATTCTACTTACTAAAATTGCAAACCCCCGAAAAATGTAAAATAAAAGAAAAAGTAAGTTCCAGAAGCCCAACTGGTCGAATATTCTCCCAGCTGGAGTCTTCTAGATGTGTAATCAGGTCGAGCTTTTCCCCTTCATTCGTGAACATCTATCCCTTCATTAATGGAGATTATCCCTTGGTATTTGGAGCTAAAATCCCTTTATGAGAGGACTTTATCCCCCTCTTTATTGAACTGAAACCTCCTTCATTCTCCTATAAGTTGAACTCATGTTTCAGTCTCAAGGGTACTTTTTGTAGACTTTGGTGGATTAGAAAATTGCTGAATAAATCATGCTCTCTATACTTGGCATCATTGCTATGAGAACGATCGCATACTCATATCTATAGTTTTATGATAGTTCAGAGAGGAGAAGGCTTGTCAAACCGAAGGAAAATGCTTGTTCAGGACCCCGGAAGAACCTGTATAACATCAAGGCGACAAGGTTGTAAGGTTACTTCTTATCATACAAGTTAGTACAAATGGATTCTATTTTCTCATTAAGTTGTTCATGTATCTATTTGAGTAATTTAATTCTTGGATTCCTTGATCACTGAGATAGATTAGTGTTTCTGAATTATTATATGTTGCAGGTGCTTTTAATCCTTTTCCCTGTCTTTGAAATTAGGTCTTACATGTTGAATTGACCTCTTTTTGAGCGACTGGATTGAAGATTACAACAAGTGTTGGACTTTAGGTAGGAGCATCTCCTCTTACTTAGTTAATTAATAATTTTGAATCACAATAGTCTAGAGAAAATGGTTTGCATTTGGTTGTTTGTTTCTAGATATCCTTAGGATACTAGGGAGATTGTTCTTGTCCACAAGAAGGATTTTATCTGCATAACAGGGCTAGAGTGAATGGAAAAGGAATGAAAACAACACATCATGGGTGTGTTAGAAAGGTAGGAGCACAAAATGAAAATTTTCCTCAATACACATCACAAAATATTGGACAGGTGCACACATTTGCAATATGTTAAGTAGGGAAATCGACAAAAAATTGGGTTTTCTCATAAAGAGGCATGATGAAATGGGTTGATCTGAGTTTGAACAAGGAGACATAACCAATCATTGATAAGATGGGGTGCACCTATAAATATACCACGTAGTGAGTTGAAGAAGGTGAGAAAATCACAAGCAACAAAAAAATAAGAGCAAGTCACAAGGAGTAAGTGAACAAGAGAAAAGGAAATACATAACATGATACGAGTGTAGATTATACCATAAGGGATAATGTAGGTTATATCAAGTAGCAGATCACATGAATCAACAAACAAATGGGAGAAGTATGGTACGATGGTTGTATGTGGTGTACATTTCCCAAGTCACGTGAATTATGAGAGTGTGTGCACTAGGGAGTTGCATGACTCTGTCCCTTGGCATAATCATGTAGACCATGTCCTCATTTTATTTCTTGTACTAGGTTTTTACGCCTAGGGGTGTAAACACCTTGTAACTATTGTATATGGGTGTTGGGCCAAGTTGAATCACCTACATAAAATCTAGTTGTGTTAAGTGTGTTGTGATGGAAACTTTACATTGGCATGATTAATTGATTAAGTGTAAAATTAGTGCAAACAATACTTAATTTAATAACGAAAGTAAAGAAGTAAGAATAGTACAAGAAAAGTATAGTCAGGTTTCTCACACCACTAAGATGAAAGGTGTTAGTGTTGCATGCCAAAGGTCAATAGAGCACACATATTTGGATGGGTCCTACAACATTATGAGAGGTGGTATTAGAGAACATTTGACAAAATATTATTTGATGATCTTCACCACTATGTCTCTATGCCATGTGGTAACATAGCACTTTGGTAGGATGTAGAGTGGTATGGGAAACAAAACCAAGGTTTGAAAGTAAGACATTTTTTATTGTTGTCACTCCATGATATATGGTATTAGACTAGGATTGCAAGTGCTAGTTATACAATTATTGTGATATCTAGAACCAAAGGTTGGATCACTTTTCAGTAGTTACATTGAAGGTGTCTCTCTACGGGGTTGGCTCAGTCAGACACTTTTCATCAAAACCAATAATATTCAACCATTTTCATCTTCCTCCATCAAACCTTTCTTGACCACGTGGTACTCCAAGAAATGTTAACATGCAAATTAGGTAACATGTGGGTATTGTTATTGTTATTATACTCTTTCTATTATTTGTAGGTTCTCTTTTGTATGAGATAATTTGAATTTATATAATCGATGTAGTTAATTTCCTAGAGAATCAAGTGAATTAAACTGTTGATGGAAAGCTCAAGTAATGTTTTTCTTTGGAAATGGAAATTTCTATTCTAGAAAGACAACCCCTCCCCCATCTTAAAGACCAAAAATTCAATGTCATTGGAAACCAATGGTAATGCAAGGAAAGAAATAGATATTGACCTAAAAATATTGAATGCGCCATCTCCAACAAAACCACAATGACATTCCCAAAATTCACACATAACTTTTCAGACTAGGTAACCTACTCCAACATTGTCAAGTGTTGGAGATTCACAAACAAACCAAAATAACATGGCTTCTAGCAATCTACATGAAAATCCAAAGTTGATTGTTTCATTTTCTACTCTAACTCAAATTATGTCAAGAAGTACAGAATGAGTTCTAGGTGTCAATATAGAGTGAAGAGGGATCACTTTTTTAGTGATGAAGTGGTTTACAAGAACATTGAAGTTGAAGGCCATGAACAAAGGTTGATTTGTCACTTTCCTCTTTCATCTTCCTACTTTTTCCTTTGTCGCTTTCACGTTTCATTGATTACATACATGTGTCTCCATTGTTTCCTTGGTTTCTTATAAGGTATGCCGGATTGAGTTGTCTCAATCACAAAGCTTTTGTCAAGTACTTTCACAACATTCTAGATCAGGTTGGGAAAGGTTAGCGTGACCCTATTTTTATGGGATTTGGCCGAATTTAGCTGCAGTTAAGTGCATTTCACCAAAATTAGTGGAGGTTTTCTAGGAATTACTGGGCAAATGACTAGGAGGGTCAATTTTTTTCGCCCAAATGGAGTGAATGAACAGTCAATCTAGACTAATTGGAGAATTCTGGAGCCATTGGTGAAGAGAAAACAACCATTAGAGGCCTGTAAACACATGGATTTGCAAAATTTTGAGCTTAATGAGAGATGGACATGTCATTGGGAGCTGGACCAGTAGATTTAGCCCAGGAGGGGTGAACTGCTTCATCAAGCCTGCGGTGTAAATGTTATGTGTGGTTTTATTTCTATGTTATACACTGTTGTTCAATGTTATTTTCTCTTATTTCATGCTTCTAATTCAGTAAAATCACTTATATTTCATGGTTAAAATTCTCAATCCTTAAGAAAAATATGGAGACAAGTATGCACATGTTTTATCACTGAAAATGCACTTAGCACAACAAAATAATACAGTTCTTTCAAATCAGGTTGGTATCAGAGCTAGAGTTTATTCTCTGGTGTTGTTTTGTGCAAAGATTTGTTTAATTGTTTGCAAGTTTCACATGCTTACTAGGCTCAAGCTCAAGAGAGGAGAAGGCAAATTGGTGGAAGTAAGAGGGTCTCAAAGTGAGCTACAGCAAAGGAGGGATATATTTCCACAATCTCCACCACCTAGTTCACCTCCTAAGGAAGCAGAAGAAACATTAAGCATGCCTCAAGAGAAAGGAGAAATCCATGAAGAAGTTTACCTCAAAGAGGAAGAAAGAGTGTTCAGGAAAGCATTTCTTGACTTGACTGAGTTGGTTAGAATCCTTTACCAAGAAAGGAATGAGAAACTGGAAGGAGAAGGATCCAAACTTCACAAGGAAGGACAAGGATCATTACGAGGTAACAATGATGAAGATAAGTCAAAGAAGGGCAATGGAGGAAATGGAGGCAATGGAAAGTCACCATCCTCACCGTCATCATAATCATCCTCTACTTCATTTTCAGTACATCAGTCACACAAGTCAAAGAACACTGGTAAAAGTCCTTTTTTAAAACTTGATGTTAAGTTTTAATTTCCAATGTTTAATGGTGTAGTCAATGTAAAAAAGCTTGATAATTGAATTAGGCAATTGGAGGTCTATTTGAGAATCCAGAATCTTCAAGCCGATGATACCAAAATCCAATTAGCTTCATTGAGAATGCAAGGTGCAACACTTGTTTGGTGGGAAGCCAAGACAAAGGAGGAGATCAAGAAGCATGGTAAGATTATTATATCATGGACTGATTTCATTTCTGCAATAAAACGAGAGTTTTATCCATTAGCTCATATGCAGAAAGCCATAATGAACGAGAAAAACTTTAGACAATTAAAAGGACAAGATGTGCAAGAATACACCTAGGAATTTAGGAGAAGAGCTCTCTTATTAGGGATAGATTTGCAGAGCCAAGATACTTTGCTCAAGTACATAGGAGGCTTACATAGCTACGTAAAACATACTATCCTCATGTTTAACCCCACAAGTCTAGATGAAGTATGTGTTCAGGCCACACATCTAGAAGCTAGAGGGAAGAACATTTCTAATGAGGGTAGTAACAAACCTTTTAAGGGGAAAAACAAAGAGAAGACCTAAAAAGGTAAAAGAAAAAATAATTCATCTATTAAGAATGAGGGAGAAAAAGTGGTTTGTAAATATTGTTCAAAAGAAGGCCATGATGAAAATCATTGTTGGAAATTACATCCTGAAAAGAGGCCCAAACATTTCAACAACAAAGGGAAATGGAAAACTGCAGCTACAACTCAACATGATTTAGGAGAGGATTCAGGTGATGAATCTAAAATTACAGCCATGGGATTGAATAACATGAAGGGGAAATAAATTGAAACTAAACCAAGTACTAATACATCAAACTGTCACATACATGCTCCAAATGAAGAAGAAAGAATTGAACTGTTTCATGTGAGGGTCATATCCAAACCTACAAAGATTGACACATTGTTTGACAGTGGGTCACAAGTAAACTTAATCTCTGAAGACTTGGTCAAGAAACTTAATCTTGAGACCACTCCACGACCAAAACCATATCCACTTGGTTGGATTTGTAAGGATGCAAATTTAAAGGTTTCAAAGAAGTGTATATTACGGTTTGCAATAACTGCACATTTTGTTGACACAGCTGAATTAGATGCGGTTCCGCTTGACATAACAGGTATTGTTTTGGGGAGTCTTTACCTATATGATAGGAAAGTGATCTTCCATCGCCCTGAGAACAAATACCATTTATTCAAAGATGTCAAGGAGTACATTGTTAGACCACATTGCAAGAAGACAAATATTGTTATGGTAAATGTTGGACAGGTAAAGAGGCTGGTAAATTCAAGTAAGAATTTTGTTTTTCTAATGATTAAGCCTAAAGCTGATGATAATTATGAATGATTTGAGGGTTGTAATCCTAAGTTGAAATCAGATTTATATGATGTAGTTGATGCACATCATGAGATGTTTCAGGAGCTAACAAGATTGCCTCCAAAAAGGGAGATTCAACATGAGATTCAGTTCCAGCAATATTGTCCTATTCCAAAAATCGGCATGTATCGCATGTCGATAATGGAGAATGATGAAATAAAGAGGAAAATCAAGGAGATGTTGGACAAAGGAATCATAAGGCCAAGCACTTCACCATGCAGTTCACCCATAGTCTTGATTTCGAAGAAAGATGGGACTTGGCGCATGTGTGTAGACTTCAGAGCTTTGAACAAGATAACGGTAAAGAATCGATACCCACTCCCAAGGATAGATGATTTGCTTGATCAGCTTAAAGAAGAAAATTTTTTCACTAAGTTATATTTATGAAGGGGATATCATCAAGTAAGAATTACAGAAAGTGATGTATGGAAAACTACATTCAAAACCAAACAAGGGCTCTTTGAGTGGTTAGTTATGCCATTTGGTTTGTGTAATGTACTGACAACTTTCATGCGTGTTATGGATAGTGTTTTGCATCCATTTCTTGATGAATTTATGATTTTGTACTTAGATGACATATTGATTTTTAGCAAAACAAGAGAAGGACATGTCTTGCATGTGAATAGAGTGCTTGATGTTTTGAGAAAAGAGAAGTTGTTTCTTAAGATGTAAAAGTGTGAGTTTGGAAAGACTTCTTTGGTTTATTTGGGACACATTGTAGGAGGAGGAGAATTGAGAATCGATCCCTCTAAAGTGGAAGCCATTGTGAATTGGCCCACTCCCAAAATAGTAATTGAGGTAAGAAGTTTCTTAGGTGCAGCTCAGTATTGGAGAAAGTTTATTGCTAACTTTTCTGCCATCGCAACTCCCATGCATGCAATGACAAGTGTGAATAAAGGCTTCCAATGGGGAGGCAAACAACAGAAAGCTTTCAAAGCTTTAAAATACAAGATCAGTTCAACTCCATTCCTTGCATTACTGAATTTGAGACATTCATTCGAGATACAAACTGATGCTATTGATTATTCCATGGGCACAGTTCTTTTGTAGCATGGTAAGCCTATCACTTTTCATTCAGTAATATTCAATGGTGTTGTAACTAATTATCCTACATATGACAAAGAATTGTATGTGTTGGTACAAAGAGTTAAGAAGTGGAAGCACTACTTGATGGGTAAAGAGACGATTATACATATCGATCATCAACCATTATAGTACTTGCAGTCGCAAACAAAATTGTAGCAATCACGACATTTCAGGTAGATGGGATTTCTTCAACAATTTCACTTGGTTATAAGGTACAAGAAAGGTATTTTCAATAAATTTGTTGATATGCTTTCAAGACCAATTATAAGTGCTTCTACTTTACTCAAAAATGATCCTATTGTACATGAGAGTTACATAGAACAATATGCACATGATGTTGATTTTCAAGATGTGTATGCTAGTTTGAGTGAAGGGAATCAAGTTGAAGAAAATGATTACCACATGCATAACAATTTGTTGTTTCATTTTAGAAAACTGTGTATACCACAAGGAGATAGGCTAAGTGTCATGAGAGAATTTCATTCATCTCTTATTGTTGGACACTTTGGGGTAAGAAAAACAGTGGTGCATCTACAAAGGTATTGCTATTGGCCTCACATGGTAGATAGTGTGTCATGTTTTATAAGAGGTTGTTCTATGTGTGCAACAAGCAAGAATAGAAATAGGAAGCTTGGGTTGTACACGCCACTACCGGTACCATCAAGACCATGGGAGAGTGTCTCCATGGACTTTGTTGGAGGTCTACCTATGTCAAGAAAACATCATGATTATCTTTATGTAGCTATGGATAGATTCAGTAAAATGTGTATACTTATGCCATGTAAGAAAACCATTACTTCTGAACAAACCGCTGAACTTTATTTTCAACATGTATGTGTTCATTATGGATTGTCAACTTATATTGTTAGTAACAAGGATTCTAGGTTCATTGGGAATTTTTGGTCCAATCTTTGGAGTAGGATGGACACAAAGTTGAAAAAGAGTACTGCTTTTCATCCTCAAAATGATGGCCAAACTGAGGTGGTGAACAGAATCGTTGTGCATCTATTGAGAGGATATTGTAGCAAACATCTTAAGTTGTGGGATGAGCAACTGCATTACATTCAACATACTTACAACCGGGCAAAGCACTCTTCTAAAAATACATCACCTTTCGAAGTATGCTTTGGGTATTTGCCAAAATCACCATTAGACTTCATCTTTGAGAAGGATGTTGCAATTTATGGGAATAGTGATATTGACAAGGCTCGAAAGTTCATTGAGAAAATTTAGATTATACATCAACAAGTTCAATAATAGCTTGAGAAAAGTCAAAGAAAATACAAGGAGAGGCATGGTAAACATAGATTTGATCACAAGTTTCAAGAGGGAGATGAGGTATGCTTGCACATAAGCAAATAAATGATGTAAGGGGAAGGTAAAAAGCTCAAACCCATTCGCTATGGTCCATTCAAGATCATAAAGCAAGTTGGTAATAATGTATTTCAACTTGATTTGTATTCATATATGCAAATGTATTGAGTTGTTAATGTTGAAAACTTACGTTTGCATGGGCCACCTTTGATCGATGATCAATGAAGTGATGTTCAGCTGCCTTCTATTAAATATTTCTCGCCAGAATTTCTGGATGAGCTCAAGGAAGATACAATTCTTGACAGGAGGACAAGAGCATCCAAGAGGGGCAGTGTTGACTACCTTTGAGTTGGGCTCAAAGGTAGTAAGCCAAGCAAGGCAAAGTGGAAGGAAATTGGAAAGGTGAGGGAGTTGTACCCTCATCTATTGAACAGGTAATCAAGTATTTTAGGGTCCAAAAGCTTCCCAATACGGAGGTGTGATCAGGAGTTCATAATTTTTTCTCATAATTGAATGTTACAGGAATGGGTTGAAACCAAGATGGTTGCGTAGATCTCGTCTGCCTGATTCTGGCATCGTGAACGGTTCGAAAAACCGATGTCGTATGAGGGAGATATCATGCTCTGATCAATTTCCCAAATAGCTAAATTTTGCGACAGGTTTGACTGGGATGCCCAGTCAGCATGAGGGTGCATAGTCAGCAAAAAAAGAATATTCCTTTTCTCAGAGCCAGTAAGAGGATAACAGGTGGCGTGATTTCATTCGTTGGATGGTTGTACGTTATTTTTTTTAAGCCAATGGAAGAGTGACACGTGGCCATCCATGAGGTTGCCACGTGTCCCCTGGATGGTGTAATAAAATTTTATGGAGACTGTCGGGCTTGACCCTGCAACCTCCCGTGGAGCAACCACTCGCCACCCGTCTACACTACGCTATAGCTCTTAACCCATAAGGGTCAAATGTTATATTTGATTTGTAATACAAAGCATAGCAGGGGTTGGGGACCACTAGTGGTCCCAACCCGTCACCGGCCCCATGATGTGGTCACATGTCTTCGCATTAACCACAACATCAAAACGTTATCGCCGACAATTTCAAACATTTAAAATAACCACCATGCCTGTACATGTGATCCCACTTCCACGCGGTTTAAACGCTGACTGCTACATTGACTCCACCCCAAACTCCATTTCACAACTGTTACCATAGTTTCCGCATTGATTTCTGCTCGGCATTAAATGCAACCGCGGGTTTGGGGGTTGGCATGTGTCCACCTCCTACCCTTAACATTCAATGTTACGGTTAGAGCTGGCAGAAAGGTTAGCGTGCCCCTGTTTTTATGGGATTTGGCCAAATTTAAATGCAGTTCACCAAAATTAGTGGAGGTTTTCTAGGAATTACTGGGACAAATGACTTGGAGGGTCATTTTTTTTCGCCCAAATGGAGTGAATGAAGAGTCAATCTAGACTAATTGGAGCATTCTGGAGCCATAGATATCTTTAGCTGATAGATACCTCATAATTTCCATGTTCATAATTTATTTCATGTCATTTTAAAAAACCCTAAAGAAATTGAACTCATTTGCTTTGTACCTTGTGCTTGCAAAGATTATCATGGTTCTTGGACATTTATGTTATTGTAACTTTCTTCTTAAATTTAACCTCCTACTAAATTCTTTAAAACATATATAGAAACTAAAATTTTAATTGTATTTCATTGTCCATCTCTTTCTCTTGATTATTTCCTTCCACATTACATCATTCCCCTCCTCCTCTAGGAGTTCCTTTTGCACCTCTATGTACCATTGCTAATATATATTAGTATGCTATATGTATTGAACTTTAATAATATATACTAATATATATTAGTGTGCTATATGTATTAAACTTGCGGTCATTCAAACACGTTTCAACTGAAACATCAAAATTTAAGCTAATATTAACAACATGTGCAGCATGTGCAATGCTTTATTGAAGAAAATAAAACTGACTGATTATTATTTTATAAAACAAATCCAATGGAAGAAGAAGTATGTACGCACATTAGAGGTAAAATACATAGAAGATCTCTTCCACACTTTTATTTAAGACGACTATGATAGGCCCAAGAAATAGTGTAAATGAATGAAACAATCCACAGTCGGACTACATATCCTTCTACTAATAAATGTATCAACGATACAGTCTGGTAATAACATATCCTTATTACATCCCATACACAGAGACGGGATAAAAGAATTGAGAAACAATACGATACAATACTAGCTGCAACAACAATAAATCCATCAAGAGCCCTCGCACGCGCTGCTTAGGTACTTCTCACCTCTCCTTTATATGCTGCTCGCAGAAATAATAAACGTTAATGATCCCATTATTGCGACCACATGAATCAGCATACCCACGCCCATCATAGATCCTGCGTTGGCAGAGGCAGTTGGCCCCTCCTTGGAAAACGGAGAAAGTGCTCCACCAGTAGTCGGAGTGGTGGTTGGAGGAAGAGCTGCTGAAGTGGCGGGCGACTTAGCTGTGGGTGTGGGATTGCTAACTGCCGGAGTTGGAGACGAAGGAGCCGCCGCAGCAGGAGGATTCGAAGCTAAAACCACCAACAAGCAAACACATTAAACTTGCAATTAATATTCCTCTCCCTTATCGACAAAGAAACACAGAAATTGAAACAAACAACAACTAGCAATTGAATATAACAATTGATTCAGTTTACTAATATTGTAAGTGAACATTCAGATAACTATGAGATAATTACCAGCAGTTGATTTGCATTGGCTGACAGGAGGAGTAGTAATTTTGCAGGCGCCTGGCAGAGCGAGAGCCTGAGTTTGGTTGATAGGAATCCCCAGGGGATTGTTGGTTGTAGTAACCATCTGGCAGAGACAGGCGGCGCTGGTCTTCACGACGGAGGCAAGGCCCGTGCAGCAGCCCTGCGTTGGACTAGTATTGTTCTGTCCTCCCTGCAAAAAGGCGAGGCACGGAGCCAAACTCACCAAAGCAGTACTACATGAAGACTGAGCTCCCACCATGCCCACACTTCCCCCCGCTGCTATCACGATAAGTGCAGCTAGTGTCAATGCTAGTACGTTGGCCATGATATCAACAATAATCAATTTATCGCCAACAAGCGAGGCAAGGCCAAAAAGTTATCAATTACTTGGATACAGATGTAAGAACAGAAATACAATAAGAAGAATAAGAAACACGAATCGGCTGATTGAATGTCTGCGAGCAGAAAAGGGAAGGGTTTGTTTATAAAGCTGAGGGCTTAGCGGAGGAGAGGGAATAGCTGCGTGGCGATAGACAGATACACCGACTATGGCTGGTGATTTGTTCACCCAACTCCCTACATGCTTCTGCAATTGCTTCACGGCATTCTCGCTTTTGTAAAGCTATTTATCAATTAAACAATTGTTCCCTAGTCGCCTGCATTTTTTAGCGAGCAAATTGTTTCCTTCTGAACGTATTCTTTTAGTCAGCGAGTGCGTTGTCATGTTCCAATGCGTCGAGTGGTCATACACAAACCCCAGGCTAACAACCGCATATAACTGGGGTCCGCCATGGCTCTATTGTCAATGGTCTACCAAGGTGTCCACGTATAACATGAAGTGTCCTCTTTCAAACTCAGGTGGTTGTGGCATTGTCCGTGTCCACTGCCAATGCTTTCACAACACTCAACTAGCGAATCGTACAAGTACACACGTATTCTTCATTAAGTTACTTATTGGATGCAAAACTGTTGAAAACTTACCTGTTCAATCAAATTATTCTAAATGTAGAGTACGCTTACACGTAACTTACATGTCTACAAAGGGATAATCAAGGACATGGTTGATGAACGGGCAAACAACCATGCCAACAGAGAAATGAAATGGGTCCAAATCAATAGTAATTTCGAAAGAGTTTAACTATTGATCATAAACACGTTGACATTTCCAATCACGGTAGGTGTATGCCAGTAAATTCTCTTGATGATCATCCTCATAGTTTGGGGCAAACTCTTTTGGATAAATTATGATATGGTCTTTACAATATTTTGATGAATGTTACCTATGAAGAACTCAGATTGAGAGCGGTGAATTGTATAGCAACTGAGAGCGGCTTCTATGTGGCCAATTCTACTCTCGAAATTTAGGAAATATGGGTGAAAAGTGGCAAACAAGTATGGCAATTAAGATAAAAATATATTAAGGTAAAAATGTATGATTAGATAAAAATATATTAAGGTAAAAAATTTTGACTCTATGTCACAACTTAATTTAAAAAGTAGATACGAGGAGTTATTGTGTGTCTCAACTTAATTAAATCAATCTATATCTATTTTAACTCGAGATCTATCAAAATCTTAGAGGGATCAAATCATACCTCTTGGAGCTTGATAGATCTATAGTTAAGATGGATTTAGGTTAGTTTAATTATTACTTTTATTTTTTTCATCTAATTTTTATTTTTATGTAATTTCAAAGTCAAAATGTTTTAATTAATAATTTTATTTTTTGTTCTCATTTTTATTTAGAGAAATGGAAATTAGAGAAAAATCTAAAATGAAAACCTTACAACACAATTCGATAGATCTTAATGCACCGTTTTGAGAATGTACCGTAGTTCAATAATGCCTAGGGAATGTTTTAATGTTTTGCAAGTCATATAGTTGTCAAGAGGAGGGAGGGCCAAATAGGAAACACAACATTCAAAGTTAATCACACCCAATCCATCTGACACAACCATATTTCACTTGGGCTATGGAAATGATAATTAAGCATGTTTAATCATGGCCAAAACATTATATTTTCACATAAATATTACCACAGCCCGAAACAATATAAACATAGTTTCAACAAAAACCCAAAGTCATATATTTGAATGAACAATAAAAACCATGACCAATGTAACAATACAATAAAATATGTATTGAAACATATACCTATCCAATGATTTGAAAACAATGCAAAGGTCAAATATAAGGGTTTTAAAATATCATTCACTAGAACTCATAATGTGATATGAATATACATGCACTCATTATAATATATAACCAATATTTAAATCAAGTATAAAATAAAAGTTGTTATACAATGCCAAGAATCTAGACCAAGATCAAATGAGAATGCTAAGAATGAAATAACATCAAAAAAACAAGCTACATGGTCATTATAGAATCAATATAAGAAGACAAAGTGCTAATAAATATGAAAATTTGGTTAAGACCACATCACTAGATTGATCTTAATCCAGATAATAACCAAATTTAAAAATATTCCTCCCTATCTAAAGGAAAGAAAAACACAAACAAAAGAGAGGGAGGGGGGAGGCAGTGGCGATTGTTAGGGTCCCATGATTTGGCTGATTGGCTGATTTGGACTCAGAGAGGGCTCTTTCTATTTGTGTAAGGGATATCTATGTGTTTGCTTATTGTGTTCTTGATTTTAGGCTAGTTATGAAGTAGGATTTTGGTTTTTAGGTTTGTGAAGGATGAATTGATCAAAGACTAAGATAGATAAAAAGATGTCAAATCAACTGGACTATGGGATCGAAAAGGTCAAGAAAGATTTCAGGTGGTGATACAAAATTGTTGAAGGGCCGATTTGAGCGAGGTAAAATGGATCTTTGGGTAAAATGGAGTGAGATGGAAACTAAACTTGTGAAGAACAAAGGATTTCAAACATAAATCGTTTTAATAGCTGACATAAACATGGTAGGGCTAACCATTAATCATGAGAAATGTAACTATAAACTGATCGATGCATAGAAATAAACATTCAAGCCATGCATAGAAATATATGACTCTCTCACTTTAGGAAATGGCTATCAGACTTTGGGGAAATACATTTAAGACAAACAAATAACTTAAATCACTATGAAGGAACGCCTAAGCATAGTATTTCAAGCTATTGGACACTTTGAAGCAAGATTGCATAGTTTTAGGCAAAGGGCAAGATCAGTACAAAACCTTCTTGGTTCAAAAAATGACAATCTAATCAATCAAAGAAAGGTTTCAGAGGTGGAGTTATGACTAGCCATGAGTAAGCAGGGCATACCGTGAATCATACTTAGCATGTATAAAACCATAAATGAAACAAGCAAACAATATTCTTCAGTTATCAAAGAGAAATCAAGGATTCTTTGATATGACTAAGAAGGAAGAAAACATAGAAGTTATAGAGAAACAAGAAACTTGAGGTGCCTCCAAGGGCATGTCTCAAATCTATTCTCTACTATCTTATAGCAAGAAAGAACATGGAATTATGAATGAAAACTAAGAAACAAAACAAAGAGAGAGACACCTACCAAGTCATGGAATCCAACAACAGTCCTCTTTCATCATCCAAAAGCACTCAAGAAACTCTCCAAATACATGAGACAAGTGTTTCTTCCAAGCTTGTATAACCATATATTGCTTCTATTCATCAAGTTCAGCCTTGTTTACAATGAAAACCTTTGGAATATATAGGCCAAAGTGAGGAAAACCTCCTAGTTCAACTAGCAATCTCATTGGCCTATCCAAAATATTTGATTTTGTCCTTGAGGCTTTGCAAAGCCCAAGGCACAAAATATCTAATAAAATACCTCAAAAATGCTAAAAAAGGAAAATAAATTGACTTTTCCTAACCAAACATACACAAAAATATCTAAACGCACATGAGGAAAAGTCACTTTTGAAAGGTACATTTTTCACAAAAAAACTTAAGAAATACATCAGCAGAAAGTCCCCTGAATTGCTGGCAACGTTTGGAGGCCTTCCCGATGTCGAAACGAGGCCCGTCATGGCTCGTTGGAAAGCTATGAATGTCTATTTTCTGAAAATGCTTAGTTTTCTCCAAACTGACCATTGGAAGTCCTCCAAAAATTGACTTGTGTGTAAAAACCCAAAAAATAAACCTTGCTGATAAACGAGGTAGAGTGTGGAAAAAGTGAGTGTTTTCTGCCATTTTGGGGGAGAAAATAATCTTCAAATGATCTGAAAATCGCTGAGTATATGCCCCTAAAATTATGGCATCCAATGATACCATTTTCATCCTTTGAAGATGCCCCAAACAGAAATGGCGATGCCCATGAGTTTTAGCCAAAAACCCAAAAATGTCAATAAACTAAAACTTGTTGAATTTCACCCAATTTTGGCGAGCATGACCCTCAAGGGTTTTCAGAAACATGCTGTGAAGCTGAGGCCAAAATTTGGAGCTTTGAGGTGTCTTTCTTCAATTTTGGTACCAGGCGCCTCCTTTGAGCCTCCTTGAGTTTTTCTTGTGTGGCCTTCAATTTCCGCCGGGCAAACTGATTGAGCTTCTTATAGTGCCTGGTCATCCTCTGCTGAAGGTCCAAATCTCTATTTGCCTTCTCCAACTTCTTTTCCAAGTGATCATTACCCTCTCAAGCCATGCTTCTCGATTGTTCTCTATCTCTTGGGTTAACAATGTAGTGAGAGGGGTGGATTGGAGAATGGTAGCTTTTTCTTCCTTTTGTTTCTCAAGGGCTCTTTTGAGACCCATGGTTCTTGGCCTCTTTCTCTTGGGCTGATCTTCATCTTCACTCTCATCGAACTCACCCATGAGTTCTTCTAATCTCACTTGTGCCTTGGAGGCCTCTTTTTTGTATTTGATGGCCCGTGTCTCATATACCGCCATATGGACATTCATCTGTTTGTTTTGAATTTGCAAAAAGTGATTGAAGTTTCTAGCCCTCTCTAGATTAGTCTTCAAAGCATCAATTTGGTTTTCTCTATTGATTAAGAGAGTTTCTAGGATTCAGGCTTCATTGTCGCTATCATCACTTTGGATTTGAATTATGTCGAAGTCCCTTTCATTTTCATGGCTACTTTCTTCTTTCTCCTTTCCTTTGCTTTGGGTGACTCTTTTAGTCTTCCTGCTCTGGGGCAATTTGATAATGGGCTTCTTTGGCAATTTCCCCTTGCTTTGGAGGGCCCTAGTGACATTTGGAGTTACAGCTTTAGGCACCCTTTTCCTTGATGTCTGGGGCTTGGCCACTTTTGGAGAATAGAGCATGGCCCCTTGCCTAGGAGAGGCAGCTAGCACATGCTCTATTGGCTCTTTGCCCTTGTTACTTGCCTCATCTTCCTTGCCACTATTTTGAGCTTGTTCATGGTGCTGCTCTTCATCACTTTGTTGTATATTATCACTGTGATGCTCTTCACTTTGCTGCCCTGCTATATCATGTTGTTGTTCATCATTATGCTGCTGTTGTTCATCTTTAATTTGCTACTCATCATCATGCTCTTCTTCATCATGCCCTTCTTCCCCTTGCTGCCCTTCTTCACTGTGACCCTTTTCACTTTGTTGCCCTTCTTCCCCTTGTTGTTCATCATCTTCATCATGCTGCCCTTCCTTACCTTGTTGCTGTTCATCATCATGTGGCTGCCTTTCCTCACTGTGCTGCACCTGTTCATCATGCTGCCCTGTTTCATCATGATGCTGCTCATCATCATCTTCCTCCCCTTGCTCATGCTCTTCTTCATCATCATGCTCTTTTTCTTGTTCAATGGGAAATTTGAGCTTCTTGGGAATGGGCTTTCTTGAAGAAGGCGAAGGATGGTGAGTGGAAGGTGAAGGAGATGTATGAAATGAAGGGACAGTGGAAAAATATGGATGTGTAATGAAAGTATCCCAAGAGATTTCCTTCTTCTCAAGCTGATGAAGAATGATAACCTTGATGAGGGAGTGATGGAAGAGGCAAGATGTCTGCTGAGAAAGAGGTTTTTTCTGAACGGTGGATGCCATTTTCTCAATACTTTTATGGAGGAAGAAAGGGAGATTTAAAAATTTGGCTCTTGTGAAATGCATGAGCAATCGGACATGGTAAGCATAGATTCGAGAGAATCTTCCCTCACAAGTGAAGTATTTCATGATTATCTTCATGAGGGGGCATAACTAGTCAATAGATATGAGAAGAGAAAAATGGATGGACATGTGTCTCTATGCTCAGGCTTCAGAAAAGTCTTGTACTGTTCTGAGTCTAGGTGGCTTTGTTTAAACCACTTCTCTCCGACATAAGGGATTTTGGTGGCCTTGGAAATGGACCTTGGAGAGAATTTGAAATCCAAGCCTGCCAGCTGAAAGTGCTTCTCTTGAAATCTCAAAGCACAAAGATGTGTCAAAGGGGAATAACTTTTCACCTCCTGCACCCTTTGACAAAACTCTAGACACCCCACCTCATGGAAGTTAAATAGGACTGATGGATGAGCATTTACCTCATCAGTGGAAAAAGGCTCAAACCTCCTGTGAAGGCCACTCCTACTGTCTTGCCTAGGAGGCATTTTGTTTTGAATGTTCTTTGCAACACCAAGCTGTCTCAAATGGCCCTTGAAATGTTCTTCTCAACCACACCTCTATCCTCCTTATCAGTCACTGTTTGACCAAGACAAACTGCTTCAAATGTTTTGTGAAATAGTCCCCCAACACCAACTTAGTGCTCCTTCTAAATCACTGTTTTGTCCTCTTTTATGCCAGACAACAAGTATTTGTCAAATAAAAAGCACACAGTCAATTTATTACTGTGTTTGGGAAAGGTATTGAAAAGAGGTATCTGTGTTTTCTTGTTAGAACAAGGATCTCCTTGTGTTTAGACAAAAACAAAATCACCCTTCCTCCAAACAACACTCTTCTGCTATTCACTGTTTTTACAAAGGTAGACAAAAAACACCCTCAACTGACTTTGAAAAATCTCTCACACACTCTTCTTTTGGGACTTATAGAGGCTGCACAGATTGGGCTGTTTCATCACACAGAGAGGACCTTTTCAAAATGACAAGGCTTTCAGATTATAGACACTATTTTCATTTTAGATTTTGTAGACAGGGGTTAAATTTTTTTTTACCACTGCCAGGACAAGTTACAGTAACTTGAAAACCTCTACCACTGTGTTTTTGCCTTGCAATTAGTGTTATGTTTTATCACTGTTCTTGAAGGCAGTTTTAGGCCTTTTGAAACTGATACAAACACACCACCTTTCACTATACTAATCTTGGGAAATCATGGCAACAAAAACCTTGGATTTTTCTCAAACACCTTACTCTCCAACCACTGTTTTTGTCTTGTGAAAATAACCTTGTCACCCCTTTTAGATTTTCAAAAACTAGTAAGGAACAATGGAGAATACCTTGCAATCTTGTCACGGGCCCTTTTTGATCATTCAGCAGCTCCAAAGATGCTTTTCGAGGGCCTTATGAGCGAGCGGAATGTTCAGATGGAAGAGCGCCGCGCTGTGTAGAGGAGTCAGGTCGGCCTTCGGGCAAAGGTGACCGGCGCTCACAGGTGCGCTGCACCATAGTGTAAAGCCTTTGTAATTTCTCCGTTGAACGCACCACACGTTGTTCCAGGTGCTCTGCGCAAGCTTTAAGCCTCAAACACTCTGCAAATTTTCTTTGAAATCTCGTTTCAGTCTAGTGAGCTGCTATGAGAGCGATTGTGAACGCTTGTTGAGTTTTGAATTTGCCAAATGGGCTTTGCAACGGTCTCCCCACCCCTTTCAAAGTCGACAAGGCCAACACCTCTTTGTATTTTTTTTTTGTGAGGGTTTAGAGTTTAAAAAGGCCCCCTTTTGTCATATAAAAAACATAAATCACCTTTAACATTACAAAGGCCCATATTTCTATTTTAAGTGCTGTGTGGGCTACTTTTAAATGACACTATAGTCATGGCTCCTTTTGACTGCCTTTTCACTATTTGTATCTCTATCCTTTAAAGGAAAAATTTCACAAAGTCAGCAACCCTGTCACTGTTGGCCTAAATCTGTTTCTTAAAATAAAAATTGCTCAAAACCAAATAAATTATTGTAGATGTCCCTTTTGCATGATATTTCTCTTTGACTGTGGGTGAAACTTAGTTGCATTTACCTAGGTTTTACCATCATCTGTTTATCAAAAGGAACTCCTTTAAAAACCCTTCCTACAATCAAATGCAACAACAAGGTATTTTACATGTTTTCATGAAGAAAAAGGGCTTTGTTTGTGACAGTGGCATTTTTATTTGCTTTGAGTGTTGTTCCTGAACTTGAAACACATGCCATATCCTTTCTTACACATTGATGAACCTATGTGTCTATTTGCAAAGCCTCCTTCAGAAGCCAGGCTTAGGTTACCTTCTTGTCCATTTTGATGAGTTTTTTGAAAAATATCTTCATGGATAGGAAGAGCAAATCTTCTTTGAACATCAACATCACTCTTTGGCCTATGTTTAACCCAGCTCTCAACTCATAAACCTTGAATGGATTTCCACTAATTTCAAATCTATTTTTTAAAGGAACAATGGCTAGATTTCATGCCTATTGATCAAGGAGAAGGATCTTTGGAAATTCTTAATGAAATTACATACCTTAGTAGGGTTTGTTCATTTTGTCTTAAGATTTCCTTTGGAGGAAATATCTGATAGAAGACAGGTCAAAACTCTTTGATTATTACAGTACCACTGCTTTCCCTCTATTTTTGACACCATTTTTCTATCCATAAGCCTTTAGTTGCTTTCCCACTGCACTTAAAACCCACTTTTCAATCAACGAAACCTACAGTGAATCTTTGAAACACCACTGCTGTGTTAGTGGTCTTCATCTATTGGAGACAAGGTGTTAAACAAGTTCTGCAAACAGTTTGCAATCATTGCTAGCTTTGTGCCCTTTAAATGAGGCCATACCTCTGTTCCTGGCCCTCTGCTTATTTAGATGAAGGAGGCCTTTATCACATTGCCAAACCCTCTGCTTCTAAAATGAAGGAGGTTTTCAACCAATGACCTGACCATATGCTCATGTATGGAGGAGGTTTTCTCAGTCATTTCAGCCCTCTGCTTTCAAACAGTGTCATCTTTCCTTTCACTTTGACTATGTTTGCAGGAGCTTATTGAAATAACTCTCTGTCCTGTAGCTGCATCCCAGGCTAAAAACCACATGAGAAGCAACTGTCTTCTCATGTTAAGTTTAATAATGTCTTCTGGAACACTGATACACTTCTACTGTTGAAAAAGACATTGGAACACTGTAAATCCACCTAATATCAGTTTGACCTATGGCATATGCATTGCTGAGACATCAAGGTTTGTTAGTGGCGCGACGTAAGGGTGTAATCAAGCTCTATTTGCAGAATAGGAAGGTTTTTTATGACTGGTTGATTTTAGATAGAGGTTCTTTTGGCTTTAGGATAGTTTTCCAAGGGAGGATCGCCTAAAGCGCCACTACCTAACTTAGGGGAGACTTTTTGGATAGATTTGGAGTATCATCTTTGGAGCTGATGGACAAGTTTGTATGACTGAGGCTAGATAGGGCTTGTCAATTAGGTTTTATCTCATCGTGTAGAAATTTTCTGAATAATGATTAATTATTCACCGAGACTATCCTGATCACATACAATTCGAATTTATATGCAACACATAATCTCTTCCACTCATATCATCACACATGCGGAAAATAAAACAAGCGATAGCACATCAAATCATCATACACATTAACACAGTGTGTATGGGGAAATCTTATAGCTGAAAACCCTGCAGCTATTTTGTATATTATAATGGAGAAATCATGTAACAAAATCAGTACAATACTCCTCACAAGTACTCAGTACTTTCTCATGAAGTTAATAATGTCCATCGCTTGAACAAGCACGGTTCAAAACTCACCGCTAATTGCCTTGCCTCTATTGCGCAATCATGGCCCGTCTATATAGAGATCCAAGGTTCGAATCTCCTTTGGCTCGACAACAATCATCATGGGAAATTCCTCCAAGTGTGGTAACTATGCACAACCGATGTCGCCACCGATAGCTGCATTCCCAATTTTTCATCTACCTCTTTCACTGGTCTCCACTGAACTGATCATGCACTATAGTGAACTGATGTGTTCTTGAGTTGAATAATGAGTTACTAATTAATGAATTAAATAATATTTAATTCACGCCACTCATAACTAATTGATTAGCTAGCTAAACTAATCTCAACCAGTTCAACTAAAATAAACAGAACACAACTCCACTAGCTGTCTCATTAACTCCACCAAACTTCTGCCACTGAAGTCCTAACTGAATTCAACCATGCATGATGCCATCAAAACCTTGGGAATAGCGTAATTCCTCTGTCAGATGCATGAGCCACTTCTGTAGCTCGAACTGAAGTGCTCCAAGAGAGTAAACTGTTGTTTAGAGTCCAAATATTATTAAGGGTAAATAATATTTGACTTCCCTATTTTTAGGATAGGCAGTCTAAAAATAGACTTCGACCTATCGACCTATAGGTCAAAAAATAGAGTCCCATCTATTTCTACCAACATGACCAATACTCCAAGAATAACATACTGCAACCCCTGGACCATGCTCCATATGTCTAAAAATAAACTTTGTGCCAGAATTTGCCTGCGGGCCCACTTAGTGAAGGCGGCTTCATTTCACTAAGCTCCATCATCTTGCTGCATTTTCAACACTCCCTCTCAGCAAGATATGGATTATCTGCAACCCCTATCCTACCTCTGTGGAATTCGAACTTGCTCCTGGTGAGCGCCTTCGTCAAGATGTCGGCATCCTGATCCTCCGTGGGAACATATGAAAGCATCATGATTCTCCGTTGAACACAATCTCTGATATGATGGTACCTGATGTCGATGTGTTTGGACCTATCATGAAATACTGGATTAGCCGAGAGTTTAATGCAACTCTGGTTATCACAGTAGATCACCGTAGGCTCCAAATGCAACCTGAACAATCCTGCGAGGATCTTCCTCATCCAAATAGCCTCGCATGCAGCCAAGCTAGCTGCCATGTACTCGGCCTCTGCTGAACTGAGTGCCACGGATCTCTGCTTCCTGCTGTACCAGGAAACTGCTGTCGAACCAATGCTGAAAACTCCTCCAGAAGTGCTCTTCCGGTCCGTTGGGCTCCCTGCCCAATCTGCATCAGTGAAGCCAGAAAGCTTCGCTCCATCCTCCTATCTGTACCATAGACCATATCCCGATGTGCCTCTGATATAGCGCAATACATGCTTGCCTGCCTTCCAAAAGAGCTTGGTAGTCTTAACCATAGCTTGCGAAAGCTGGTTAACTGCATAGCATATATCGGGTCATGTATTGACCAAATACATAAGCGACCCCACCAACTGTCGATAGACAGTGGCATCCACTACCTCCGCTGAAGTAGAATCCTCCTTCCTCCAACCACCAGGAAGAGGAGTGTCAACAGGCTTGCAGCCTTGCATGTTGAACCTCTCCAGAATCTCCCGGGCATACTTGCCCTGAGAAACAAACAATCCTCCACTGCGCTGCCAAATCTCCAATCCCAGGAAATAATGAAGGATGCCCAGGTCCTTCATCTCAAACTCTCGTGCAAGATCCTCCTTGCATGAAAGTATCAACCGCTCATCGCCGGTCAAAATCAGATCATCTACATACAGTACGATGATCAATAGCTTCCCCTCCACCACAATCTGGTACAGGTTAGGATCCGCCTCACTCTTGGAGAATCCAAGCCCGGTGAAGTAGCTGTCCATCCGAGTGTACCAAGCACGAGGTGCTTGCTTCAGCCCGTACAGTGCTCTCTTGAGTCGGCACACATGCGACTCACTGCTGAAGATCTCAAAACCTTCAGGCTGCTCTATGTACACCTCTTCCTCAATAACTCCATTGAGGAACGCAGTCTTCACATCCATCCGATGAATGTGCCACCCCATCTGCGCTGAGAGAGCAAGGATCGTCCGTATGGAAGAGTACCTTGCGACAGGTGCAAAAGTCTCCTCATAGTCAATCCCCTCGATCTGTGAGAAGCCACGGACGACAAATCTCGCCTTGTACTTCTCCACACTCCCGTCAGCCGCCTGCTTCACCTTGTAGATCCATCGCGAACCTACAACTGATTTCCCAACCGGTCTTGTGACAATCTCCCATGCACTGTTCCTGATGATCGAATCATATTCTTCGATCATGGCATCAACCCATGCGGGTTCCTCCACAGCTTCCTCAAAAGAGGATGGCTTCGTCACAACACATTGACTCACAAGAGCCATGTATCCAGTGTACCGATCCGGTGACTGTCTCTGTCTGCGCTGTGATGTAGGTGGTCCTACAACCTTCTCTGCATCTCGAGCCAGTCGCTCAGCTTCTGTAGTGCGCATGCGCCCTCTGATGGTTGGCGCTGCATGGGTGGTTTCTTCCATCTCCTGAACTTCCTCTTGTGGCTGATCCACATCCGGAAGCTCCTCCTTAGGAACTAACAGCTCCTCATCTGCATGCAAGTGTAGCTCCCTCTCAAGAGAACACTGCATGGCTTTCTCCTCCTGAAATTTTATATCCCGTCGCACAACAGTCTTGTGAATGTCTGACAAATACACTCGGTAGTTATGAGGTGTATCAGTGTACCCCAAAAATATTCCAACCTCAGCAGTTGGATCCAGCTTCCTTCTCGCATCCTTCGTCACATGCATGTAGACAGGAGAACCAAAAATCCACAAATGGGAAATATTGGGCCTCTTGCCAGAATAAGCCTCCTCTAGTGTACTCATGCCAAGAACCTTGTGAGGACAACAGTTCTGCACATACACTACTGTATTGCATGCCTCAGCCCACAAGTGAAGGGGTAGGCCCTGATCATGCAACATTGCCCGTGCAATACCCACGATCGTTCTGTTCTTCCGCTCAGCCACCCCATTCTGCTGTGGGTTATGGGGTGCGATGAGCTCTCTCCGAATCCCTTCTGCACTGCGGAACTCCTTGAATTCAACCGAGATGAATTCACCACCGTTATCACTCCTTAGAGCAATCACCTTCTTCCCCGATCCCTTCTCGACCAGTGCTTTAAACTCACAGAACTTCGCGAATGTATCGCTCTTCTTCTGCATGAAGAAGATCCAGCACTTTCGAGAGAAATCATCAACAAAGATCACATAATACTTGTGCTTTGCTATCGAAGCAACTGAGAAAGGACCACACACGTCTATGTGAACTCTCTCAAGGATCATCGTGGCGCGACTATCCTTCTCGTGAAAGGTGGCTTTCACATACTTCCCTAAAGTACACCCCTTGCACTGATCTGACTGTGCAAGAGTGCCCTTAGGAAGCCCAGTAGAAATCTGCTGCAGAATCTTCAAAGCTCCATGGTGAAGGTGGCCCAATATTCTGTGCCACAGTTCGCCCTCATCATCCCGGCTCAACACTTCTCCCACCTTGCATGCCATAGCTGCGCAGCCATCTACCTGCAACTGATAAAGGTTCTTGGTTTGAACCCCTATCTTCCGGGTCTCTCCAGTAGTCTTACTGCGCAGGAAGGCTTTTCCTTCGCTGAAGACCACATCATACCCCTTATCCTCCAACATCGCCACAGAGATCAAGTTCTTCTTCAATCCAGGTACATGCATGGCATCCCTCAATACAAAGGGTTTACTAGACTCCCTCTGAAAGGATATGGTACCGATACCAGTCACATTGTATCTACCATCATCGCCCATCTCGATGTGCACACCCAAATCTTTGTCCTCCAGATCTGAGAACAAATCCCGATCTCCCATCATATGAAATGACGCACCGCTGTCCAAGAACCATACCGATCCCATCATACTTGAAACCAAGCATGCCATCAGTGAAAATTCAAGCTCGAACTGTGAAGCCAAAGCTTCTCCATCTGCAGATCTTCCCGCTTGCTTGTTCTTCTTCTTCTTTGGACAATTGGTAGCATAATGTCCGTGATCATGGCAGTGAAAACACTTCACTTTCGCCATATCCTGCTTCTTGCCCTTTGCACGAGAATGAGAGGTTTTCTTACCCTTCCCTTTCTTTGCTTTGGCCACCAAAGCGCAGTTTTCTTCATCAGCTCCCTTTGATGAAGATCCATCTCGAGTAGTCCTCCTTATCTCCTCATGCATGAGATCCGCCCAAAGGCGCTCCCATCCCGGCAGCTTCTCCCGACCATTGACACTATCTTGATATGAGTGCCAAGCCTTCGGAAGACCAAGGAGAGCTAGGTCGACCATGTCCTCATCTTTGACAGTCACCCCCACACTTCCCAGCTCATCTCTGCATTGAGTGAACTTCGTGAGGTATTTGGCGATACTGTCACCCTTCTCCATCTTGATGTTCCTGAGCTTATCTTTGAGTGCCAGCCTCCTTTGGTCTCTTTTACTCTGGAATAGATCTGTCAAAGCTTTCCACATTAAATATGGAGAAGCCTTTCCATGCAGGCTGGATACAATATGATCCTTGACGCCCTCCAACAGGATCCTTCGACACTTCGCCATCTTCTTTTGCCATGCTTCGACTTCAGCAGGATTAGTGGGCTTTTGGAAATCCGTATCTACGAACTCCTTTAGACCATTATCTTCTAATACTGCCTCCATGCGATCCTTCCATGCAACATAATTCGAACTGCCTTCAAGAGCATATTCGAGTCGCAAACCGTTGAAAGACATTTTCAACACCGGCACCAAGAAAACAAAACTGCTGCAAAATTTCGAATTCCACCTCAAAGCTCAACCGCTCTAGATCTGCGAGAACAAATTATTTCTAGCACAGAGATTGACTGCAAGGGGCATTTACCAGACCTTTCACTTTCCGAAGAAAGATGAATCCGGAGGCTACCTGGCCCGCATGCAGACTCTGTCTACCGAAATAAGTTTGTAATCACTGTGATGATCAATCTCTGCTTCAATAGCTCCGATACCATGTATAAATTTGATGAATAATGATTAATTATTCACCGAGACTATCCTGATCACATACAATTCGAATTTATATGCAACACATAATCTCTTCCACTCAGATCATCACACATGCGGAAAATAAAACAAGCGATAGCACATCAAATCATCATACACATTAACACAGTATGTATGGGGAAAGCTTATAGCTGAAAACCCCGCAGCTATTGTGTATATTATAATGGAGAAAACATGTAACAAAATCAGTACAATACTCCTCACAAGTACTCAGTACTATCTCATGAAGTTACACACAAACTAGCTTGGTTTTGAACAGGTTATTGGTTCAAAACTCACCGCCAATTGCCTTGCCTCTATTGCGCAATCATGGCCTGTCTATATAGAGATCCAAGGTTCGAATCTCCTTGGCTTGACAGCGCAATCATCATGGGAAATTTCTCCAAGTGTGGTGCAAATCTCATGCACAACTGATGTCGCCACTGATAGCTAACTCCACCCTTTCATCTACCTCTTTCACTGGTCTCCACTGAACTGCCATGCACTGTAGTGAACTGATGTGTTCTTGAGTTGAATAATGAGTTACTAATTAATGAATTAAATAATATTTAATTCACTCCACTCATAACTAGTTGATTAGCTAATTAAACTAATCTCAACCAGTTCAACTAAATTAAACCGAACACAACTCCACTAGCTGTCTCATTAACTCCACCAAACTTCTGCCACTGAAGTCCTAACTGAAGTCAACCATGCATGATGCCATCAAACCCTTGGGAAGTGCTCCAAGAGAGTAAACTGCTGTTTAGAGTCCAAATATTATTAAGGGTAAATAATATTTGACTTCCCTATTTTTAGGATAGGCAGTCTAAAAATAGACTTCGACCTATCGACCTATAGGTCAAAAAATAGAGTCCCATCTATTTTTACCAACATGACCAATACTCCAAGAATAACATACTGCAACCTCTGGACCATGCTCCATATGTCTAAAAATAGACATAGTCTAAAAATAGACTTTGCGCCAGAATTTGCTTGCGGGCCCACTTAGTGAAGGCGACTTCATTTCACTAAGCTCCATCATCTTGCTGCATTTTCAACACATCATGGGCTGATTGAAAAGGTAGGAGGGAAAAAATGTTTAAGGGTGTTTTTTAGCTGACAAATTTGACATATTGGAGATCAGTTGCTAGAAAACTTGGCTTTAACAACTAGTCATCATCAACAGGTGAAAAATATTGATGACTAACAGCGGGGGCATATCATTTCCCAAATAACAAGGGAGTTGGTTGGGCTACCAATAGGTTTTGGAGCAAAAAAATTGCTAACCCCATAAAATATGTTGCATGCTACCCATATACGTAATATTATGGGAGAAAAATTTCAGAGATGAACCATGGCATGCCCTGTTGAGGATGGATACAAGGTGGAGGTGTTGCCCACTAGTAAAAAATGAGAGATTAGTAACTATGCGACTAAAAATTTAGTCACCACAATTATTTCAAGTGAATTACTACTAAATTTGAGCAATTTTAAGTGATCGAACTAAAAATGACTACCTTAAATGACTAATTTAGTCTAGGGATAAAATATATGACTAGATATTACGTGACTTAACTAAATGCGACTAACTTAAATGAATAATTTAGTTGAGGACTAAAATATATGACTAGATAATAAGTGAAAAAATTATTTTTTTTTAACATAAATGACTACTATAGTCGAAGAATAAAAATATGACCAACTAACAAGTACAATGTATGAGGTGTAGACCAGTTGGTTCAAATATCATCAGAAGAGGCTGAGGAGAGGAAGCCACTTTGGGGGAATTAAACTTCCCAAGGGGTGTCCAGGATTGATTAAATTCTCGCACAATCTTAGTGATAAGCATCCCATTGTGGGTGGGTCAGTCATCTTACAACCAATAAGCAGGCTGACCCCGGCCTAGGCACTGCCTAGTTACAAAAAAATAAAAATAAATGTTTGATTACTTAAAGAACTAGAATATCATCATGCTCAAAAGAATAATCTACATGGAGGTTACTATGTGCTCCCAAACCTTAACATGAGAACAAAGGGCAAGAGGAAAAGAAGGGCTTATCAACAACAAAATTCAAAAACTAATCTAGTACCTGAATGTAAAATTTGTTTTTGTTAACAAGTTACTAGAAAATTTATACATTACTAAATAATTGTGAATTATTGCACTGAGAGGGGGCTCTCCAACCTAGTATGGAAGAGATGATGTAATGTGATGTTAGGTAATTTTTTTTTATGTAAACATTTTGACTTGATCAAATTACATAAAATAAAAAAATTAATAATTAAAATAAAATAGGGGTAAAATACTCGAGGTTTTAATATATATATATAGCCTATATCCATATTAACTTTGGATTTACCAAGTATCTAGAGGGATCAAATCTCTTTTCACTCTAAATAAAGTTTGCACCTCAAGAAATTAGATCATTCTTAGCACTTAGTATATCCTGAGTTAAGATGGATCTAATCTACTATAGAAAAAATATTCTCAATTTCAACTATTATAATGTGTTTGAGATCCATACTCTACACCTTTACGATACTATGCTTTTTAATGCAAAAAAAACCTATATAATGCATATTTTCAATTACAATGAGATATATATTCATTCTATTAATTTAATATTTTAAAATCATTTTCACAACATAAAACCTTTTTACATTTGGGCGCCAATGTGTTTGAAATATGAAATTGATTCAATGCATAGAGAAAGAAAACTCCCGTTAACTCTACCATCAACTATGGTTTATTTATAAAAAAGTATTATTACTAATACATTTAAACTCAAATAAAGCTCAAAGCTTAAGTGGTCTTTCATATGGAAATTGGTGAAGTATAGGGTAATTTGATAAAATTTTCAGGAGGAATGCATCCCATTTAAATCTAGTTTACATGAGTGAGGTGATGGTGCAGGTGGAGAAATGGCAGATTACCGTTTGAACACACTTTGTTCATAGTTAGGTGTTGTTCAGGTACTGTGAAAAATCAAACCATTTCTCTGTCATTTTATTTCTTGCACTAAAAATTAATGATATGGGAAAGGTTTCTATGTCAGACCTCCGGTGTCATGATCCTCCTTGTAAATGAAGTCCTTGCAGCTGTAGGGTTTTGTCTTCATTTGTTTTATAACGTGAAAATGGAAGATAATTATTTCGATGGAAGATAATCTACTACATTGATTGGAGTCCTCCAAGAGAGATTTTCAATATGATGGTGCCAAATCTAGTTCATTTAGTAGTAGTGAAATAATAGCTGAGAGGCCAACCGTAGACAGGATTTTGAACGCTCAAATTCTAAGGGACAATGATTGCCTACTGTTGAGGGGAGTGTTGTGAACAATGTCTGATTTACTCTTAATACTAAGAGAAATAAAAGTGTGGTCTACATACAAATTTTTTTTTCTTAAAACTACCTAGGTGGCTTCCAAAACATATACAGTTGATCCCTAGCCAAGGAGATGAACTATACCATGTTGCAAATCAAATGCTTATGTTCCATAACAATCCAACCAAATTCCTAGAGTAGTAATGATTCTAGATCCCTTTGCCAAAGAGATCCCAATCATGATTCTTTTAACATGAAAATAAATGATTTCCCTTAAAGAGAGATGGGTGCCCCATACTCAAGGTATGATCCGATACTAATGAATACAACAAGGGATTATCTTGAAAAACAACTTCACCTCTAGGCTTTCTTCTTCCAAGAAAAAATACCATAATCGACCTTTTCCGAATGCAACAAGTCTTTTTACTAACTTCCATTCACTTGTTAGAGAAGAGCTACTCAAACAGATTTAAAAATCACAAATAATGGTTTCCCCTTGAATATGTACAAGAAATTTAGTTATTGTGTAGAAAAAAATATTACAAAATGAATCTAGAGTGAGGACAAGTAGCTATCATGAGTCATGGCTACTAAGAGATATGGGTGCTGCTGCTAAGTACTCTAATATTCTCCTTATTTGTCGTGGAAATATGCAGTATTTTTTATTGAGGGTGTACGATATTGTACAAGACTGGGATGTGTGCAGAGGCTTAGCCTCGCCTTACATTGTTGGCTTTATTGTCCTCTTATACAAATAGGAGAAGGATATAGCCCTCTTATACATTTTTTTGATCATATTATCTTAGAGATGGATAACACGCTAGAATCACTCCTTCTATTGAATTTCCATGACCTTCGGTCGAGGATAGATTTTTAAATCTCTAATGCTACCAAAACAAGAATCTCAACAAAGCTACTTAGCACAAGAGAAAAAAATAATTCAGTAAACCAATCATGTGCACAAAAAGAACTATATATTTAACCCAAATTAATTATATTATTAACATATAATACAACATTCTAGGGCTCTCGTACAAGAGATAATGGCCCTCAATTATCCACAAGTACAAGAATACACGATACACTGACAATATCATTGCAGTTTCTATATCGTATCTCATCCTGCCGGTATTTTTCTCATGTTATTCTCTCTAGCTTCCCCTTATTCCATCAAGTGACAACACATAGAGTGTCCAGGAGGGTTTCCACCTATCACTATTGCAAGTCGCTTCTACCGCAATGAACATGGGCTGACCCAATGTGCTCTTCTAGGTTGGCCAACACCTGAGCTCCAATCTGCCAAGCGAATAGCTTCTTTTTTCCATCAAAGAGCTACACATTAGCCTCAATCCTTAACCCAAAATTCCATTGTCAAGATATAATTATGACTGCTTGTTAAGGGCTACTTTGGGTCATCAACGTGCCTCCCTCCACTAGTCCAATGATGCATGATACTTCCACTGTGAAATATGCTCCTAGGATGGGCTTTCAACAATTTATACAAGTACTCCAAATGTATCTCACAGGCTTAAATCATTTTTTTACACACTAGGAATGATCCTCTAACATCCATTTCAACACTAATACCATACCTTTGCACTCCTCAAGGGTTGATGTCAGAGATGTAGGTTTGGTGCTCTGGTTAGGGCTTGTTGATAGGCTACAACAACCCTCTTTCACTGCTCCAAAACCTTTTCCTGGACTGTGACTTTCCTCCACAATAATTTTCCCACATTCAACTAATGTTCTATGCTATAGCACATCCCAAACTCAGCTCATATGGTCCTATTCCTACCTATGGCCCTTCGTGTACCTTCTAACAGCCTTACGACCCTCTTCCAAGTAAGAACGGGCCTGCAACCCACTTGAAGGTGCTTTTTAGTAATGTGGCTTACTTCCTTGGAGGAAGATCCACCTCAAACTATCCCAAATACATCCACCAAATTTCTCTTAAAATTTTTGTAACCTCCTGTAGACTACACCCCTGTAAGATACAAATATACCCTAAAAATAGTCCCAAACAAGTTCGGTCTGCCTGCTTACTTAACTCGACTACCTCATAGGTGTATCTCCTATGAATGGATGCACATTGGATGCCTAAAATGAGTTATATCACCTTCTATCTATAAAATTTAGAAGGGATACTTGATTAAAAATGTTTGTTTTCACATGCACTCCAAGCCTACGTGACTTATGTGTGAAAAGTCATTTTCGACCTTTAAAAATTCATAACTCATCAAGGTCATCTTGAATTTCGATGATTCTCGAAGCATTGGATTCTCCTCACCATCCTCTATAATGTCCATCCATCACATGTATGAAATTATCCATGTTTTTAGCCCAAACGTCGATGGGTGAAAGACCCCAACCTTGGGCTCCAAGCCCACAAGTGACTCTAGGGGTGCTCCAACCTCTAAACCCTGAACCCTAGGGATTAGAGTACCTCCCAAGCTACTAAAAAATCAATGCCTTCTTCTCTTGACACTCTTCATCACCGTATATCCGTGTCCTAAAGTATTAGGTATTGGAGCAGTGCATAGCTCTACTAGGGATAATATTTGACCCTAAAGGAGGCAAGAAAAATTGTTATTGTGACAAACCCTAAAGGATAAAAAAAACATTTTTCTTTTAACTTATGTGATAAAATAACAATAGAGTAACAGTGAGGGAAATTCCTGAACACTTATGGAAGACCCAACAAATAAAAAACAAAGACAAAAAAACAAAGGGTGGTGGTGTGTTACAAGTGGTATCAAATCTCCTAGGTTCAACACTTGAACCTAATGGGCTCCATTAAAAAACTGAGTATGATTGTGTGTCATTGGTGTTATGTTATTGTATCATCTACAGGATTTTGTATGGAGAAAATCATAGTGCACAAGAATGTGAATTTTTTTTTGGATCTGCGTATATTTATAACAATAGCCTGAGAGGTATAGATTTTTCTAAAAGTTGATGGGCCTTGGGCAACTCCATTTTCCTTTTAAATATTATCACTTTGTTGGGGAATAGGTTTCTCAATTGTTCTGTGTATTATGTCATTCTTCGGAAGCTAGGGAAGTAATCTTAGACCAACCTATAGATGTCAGAGTAGACCTCCTCTTGGATTTCAAAGCTAGAACAAAGAGAACATGAACGACCCATAGTTACTATTCCATAGTCCATCACTCTATTGGTTTACGAAAACCCTAGAAACAACAAAGTTAACAGAGTGGAAATCCTGCAGTTGCTCTGTATATACTACACAACATGACTGGAAAGTGAAAATTATTAAAAAGATTATTGATAGCATTCCAAAGGGTATCTTTAACAATATTCGGGGTGCATATTTTTTATTTTCATTTAGGTGTTTTTAAACCATGCTCTCCCCCCATTCACCACCAGATTCCTAGTTCACAGAACTAGGGCAATCAAAGTTGCCAATTTTCATTTATATATCATATTGAGCTTCTTAGTAGTAGCATTCAACATTTTTCCCTCTGTAGCTCCGTTGTCTTAGAATCTTTCGTATACAATCATTCCTTTCCACCAACATGTTGACTTCTAAAACCTCTTATTCTACAAGTTATATTTTTGTGACATAACAAATATATGGTTTTAATAAATGTGCATATTTAGTCCTATGTAGCACAAAGTTTAAAACTTCAGTGACAAGGTATGGGGGGCAAGTTTCATTTTCTCATAGGAATTGCATAGATGATTTATTATGTTGTTAGTTCCAACAAAACCAAGTAAATATTGTTTTGGAGAACTAGTGCCATATAGGCACCATTTTGGACAAGATACCCTTAGATATCCATGAAACCATCAAGTATTATCTCACAGATGTCACCATTTTGGGTAGGAAACTTCTAAAGGCTATGGAGGAAGCCCCTAGTTTCCTTGGGAACATCCCGTTCCAAAGAAGAGGAAACCCCCTGCAGTCCCTATGTCATTGTGAACAAGGAAATTCATGAGATGCAACATTATTCCCTTTGATACAAGACCCAATTTCCTCGGGAAAATCCCCTTCCAAATAGGGGGTAGCCCCTGGAAATACCTAAGTCATTGTGAACAAGGAACTACAAGGGACACAACATATGGACGTTAACATGTATGAGATAAACTGATTATTCTTCCCATTGATGCAAGACCCATATTTAATCAGTCACCAATTCAAGACTATAATAAGAATTTATTAAAAATAACATTTGTATGTAGTTATATCCTACCGCTACCAAGGTTTTGGATTATATACAAGCATAAAATCCAGCCCTCCATAGTCCTACTTTGAATTTTATAAAATTTTTTCATCTATCCAACAGTTATCCTTGCAAATCCTACTCTGAATTTTCTAAAACTCTGTATATAACCAAAAATATAAAAGGTTGTATCTTAACCTTTTGACGAAATGTATGAATGATTTTTTCATATCTGTCTTTCTAATGTTTGTATGTTGTTCTTAAATTCATAATTGCGAGCTGGAAACTTTATTTTCATACCTAGAAATTGCTATTCTTATTTTGTTAAAAGGACATTGTGTGTTCTCAGGGAAAAAAAATTGAGATTTTAAAGGAATAAGGGAGCCCTTAGACAAAATTTTCACAGCCAATAAGCAGTGAATGCATAATTAATTGGAATTTATTTTTGCATTTGATTTATTTTTTTGGTTTATGGGTTAGATAAAAGGAAATGGAAATATTTGTTTGTTTCCTTGAAATGTGCCTCTAACTTGTTGTGTTGTATGTTGATATGAAAAATTAGAGAAGACACTCTCATAATAATTTTGATTTATTGTTTATTCTCTTTAAACTCGAATCTCATTTGATGGTAAAGTTGTACTCTTTAATGAACAAAGTTTTTGTATTAGAAAGTTAAGTTTAGAAATTATTTGAGTTTTCATTTTGTGTTTTCAAGTTAGAGATTGGAATGATATAACCATAGTGGGTTAGCATGAATGAGAAAACAATCCATTTATGTGTTTCATGAGAAGTAAATTCAAGCTTGTTAGGAACAAAACATCACCCCGACAAACACACACACATACAAACAAAGTATTGACCATCCATACTATGTTAGGTATCCATATATCGTAATGAAAAAATACTTTTATAGGGAAGGCACCCTAGAGGTAGTTAGTATACACTTTTGATGTGAGGAAAGTGGACCCTAGGTGACATTGGTGGATCTTCCAAGTTCCACTAGTTTTTCAAGTGAATACATTGCACCCCCATAGTGACAAATCATGTGGTAACGGGACAAATGAGACGATAAAATTGAGACAACCAATTAATGACTTAGCCAAAAATGACTAAAATTTGGTCGTGTTACAAGATACTATAAATTAGCTACTGTTAGTCACCGATTGAAAAATTATCATTTATATGTAACTTTCAGTCACTTTTTTAGTAACTAATTAGCCATTTTGTACTAGTGGACTATGATTCAAAGTATGCAGGCAAGCCATCAAATATTGGGTGTTGTTGGTGTGATGAGGCAAAACCAACCACAAAGTCCAGTGAAATGGTGCCATTGTATAATATGGAAATCCACAAAGTTAATGGGATTAAGTTACCATGATTTTGGTGTTAAATAATGGGGTTTTGGTGTTAGGAAACAAAATTATTTCCACCAAAATGGAACCCTAATAGAAAAATGTTGTCTTCATGCAGAACCTTGGCAAGAAAGGGTGAAACCTCAATCTATTAGGTTGGGGAAGGTCCGTTAATGAACAAGCATGTTGGGATCCAAAGATAGTATTGGTAATTGGATAAAAAGAGTATGGGCCATTGGATCCCTTTGTAATATCAAGAGTGTGTTAAATTCCAAGCTAGTTGAGATTCGATGAGCTTGTAATTATTCGTCTTACTGAGCTTAGCCATTTATTTGGATACGGGGCCCACCATTAATTCCTCCTCATAAGGATTTTTCTGTAGGAAAAGGGCCCACACTTACATGTTATATATATACATATACTTAATATTTATTATGCTGGTCCTCGGTGAAAATGTGAAGCTGGGTTACACTTTTCGCCCTTTTTTGAGAAAAAAATTTCATTTTTTTCGGTTCTTCAACTTTCTGCAAACTATAACAATTTTTCTGTTTAGAATTTCATTTTGCAATAAAAATAAAAGTTGTCAGAAATTTTGTTAGCTTTCTATTACTTATTTTTTGAATTTTTTTTATGCAGATTTGATATGTCAACTTAGCATTTCTTTGAGTGTGTGTTTCTTAACAATCAAAGGATTCATAAGAAGTCATGTTATGACGCAATGTTGTATTCATTGAAAATTTTTGTTTTTTAGAAAACAAAATGTGTTACAACAACCTAGACAGAGTCTACTTTGGTCTCGTCATATTTACAAAGCCAATGGATGCATATCATAATTACTAGAATTTTTTGAACTGGTCCAATACGAAAAACTGCATATTTTGGATATGTTTCACGATGCAACAAATTTATTAACATATAAGTTATAAAATAAAAATATAAAAGCTACCCATTAGAGACGACGGACCAATGTAATGCCCCATAATTTTTTCAATTTTTTTTACAATCTATTTTGGGAGATACAAAATTTTGATTTCACTAAATCACAATGACCCTCAGAAATTGTTTGCACCCATTTTATTAGAAAAATAATTAAAATTAGTAAACATTTATGAAATTCCATAAAAGTTATATTTCCTAAAAGTAGATTCAATTCTGAAAATGCTTGTCTTGGTTCTGATAGTTAATTAAAAACCTTTCATGGAGTTTAATCAGTCCAAAGTTGCATAAACGTATTCAGAGCCTGGTTTTTGTGTAACTGGTGACGCGTTAGTTCGGCCGAACTTTGATTAAAAGTTCAGCCGAACTATGTTTTGTGCCGACGGCTCGTTAAGCCTAACAACTTAATAGTTCGGCCGAAATTTTAATCAAAAGTTTGGCCGAACTTTTGTATAATTTTCTGTCGGCCGGAAAATTTTGCGGAGCCCCTACTAAAACACATTTCGCGGCAATATAAATTGCTGCGAAATCATTCATAATTTTCGCACATTTCACACATTTCATCTGATTTTACAAAGGTCTTGGTTTGGGTTTAAAAACTTTTCTTCAAAGTTTGGATTTAAGAGCATTTCTTGGAAGCAGATTGATTTTGCAAATAATTGTTTTGGGTTTAAAGAATTTTCTTGGAGGATATTTCTTGGAGGCGGCTTGATTTTGCAAAAAATTGTTTTGGACTTAAGAAATTTTCTTGGACGTACATTCAAAGGACATTTCTTGGAGGTATGTACATGTTTTGAGTTGAAGTAAATCTTTTGAGCTTCGTTTCATTTTTATAAGACATTTTTTTTCTCGAATTTTTTAAAGTAAGTGTTTTGGATTGGAGTATGTATTTTTTGCAAAAAATTTAAAATGAATTTTTTTAAATTAAATATTTTGTGATGTTTTTTCTAATTGAGTTAGTCTAATTTTTTTAAGGAATTTTTTTGAACTTCATACCCTATTATCATGGGAAATCGAAGGACTTGTGCAAGAAAATATGATCGAAAAAGAGACCCTGAGGAACGTAGAGAAGAGATGAGACAATCTCGCAAAAGAAAGTTAGAAGCCCTCTCAAATATTGAAGAGGAAAATCAACCTCAAGCAGAAATTGAAGTAGGTATGTAAATGTAAATATTATGATCTATTGATATATTTAAAATTTTCCTAATGTAAAATGTGAAACTCAATTTTTATTTGACGAACTAATTTGAAAAATATTTTGTTTAATGTAAACAAACAGAGATATTCCTCAAAACATTGATGATGAGATACAAAATTTTGAAAGAGAAAGTGAAAGAGATATTGAACCAATGATTGAAGATGGTGAAAATATTGAAAGAAATCCAAATAAAGAAATTGAATCACAAGGTATGCACACACACACACACACACACACACACACACAGATATATATATATATATATATATATATTAAACACATGCACATATTATTGAAATTATAGATATATTTATTAATTTAGTTATTTATTGAATATGTACTATTTTTTCGAATATGTACAGATGAAATCACTATCGATAATGAGATGTTAGAAAATGTTGTCACTCACCCATATGGAGATAAAAAACCTGACCATGCTATACGATATCGTGTTAACTACATTTTTGAAAAGTATTTCTTAAATGAGCAGGTGACAGTTCAGGCTCAAATGTTGAAAGGTCTCCTATCATTAAGGAAATTAAAAGAATCTACTACACTACTGGGTATTCGAAAATCAACCAAAGATAAAAAAATGAAGGAAGATGTGATAAAAAATATGAGTAGTGCTATAAAGTCAATTAAGAGATCTATAGAGAAAGATGTTTCAATTGTACGTAGAGGAATACAGATGGCAATGGTTTCATCAAGTACTCAAGAGAATCGTTTGGTAAAATCTATGGCACGAGCACTGGGAACCTCGCGAAAAACTTTGCACCAACATCGGAAATTTCGGCTGCAAATAGATGTAAATGATGAACTCGCTTGTTGGAGAGCTATTTGTAGGCAACCATACAAAGATACACTTGGAGAAAATGTTAAAAAAATAATATATGAATATTAGAAGAACAATTCGCGTGTTTTGCCAACTGTAAGGCATGTGATGCGAAGAAGAATAGCACGAAATTAGTAAGAAGAACATGAAAAATATTTCTTGGAAATCACTCAGATAGAGTTATTCAACAAGTTCAAAGAAGAGAATCGTCAAATTCATGTTTCACTCAGTGCTTTTGTTCTACAAAAACCATGGTATGTAAAACCTATCATCGTACGCGACACTTGTTGTTGCTGTTATCATGTGGATTTTGAGTTATATTATGACACATTCCTTGATTTCGGTAGAACATTATGGAAGGATTCACCTCCTCCTTCCACTATCCGTGATTTCATATCTAAAATTCTATGTGAAAGAGAAAGCGATGAACTATTTTACAAAAGGAAATGTGTTGGTGGTAAAAAATGTGATGATTGTGGAAATTTGACTAAATTTCAAAACAAATATCGTGTTGGGAAAAATACTGAGAGGGGGGGTGAATCAGAGTTTACTGCATATTCAAAACTTTCACTTTTTCTTGCTTTTAAAACGCATACGCTACTTTCCTGAACCAGACTTGCGTATATACGCGGATACCCTTTACGAAACTCGCGTATACACAGATATCTATTTATGTCATTAATTCTTCACTTAAATCATTCTTTCATTCATTCATCAGATATTCAATAAGCAGTAAACATGTGCAGTAAGAACATAATAAATCATCACACAAAGCATCACACATGAACACCAGGATTTTTAGGTGGAAACCCAAGTCGGGAGAAAACCACCGCTGCAGTTGCTCAGCCTTCAATATTTTATTATAGAGAAAACATCTTACAACATATGTGCTGGCGCAGACTTGACCAGCACGCAGGCACCCACCTGCGCTCGTTTACCAGCCTCTCCGGGAAGGGAGCTCCAACCCCCTGACTCGTTTACCAGCCTCTCCTGGAAGGGAGCTACGACCCCCCGATCTCGTTTACCAGCCTCACCTGGAAGGGAGCTACAACCCCCTGACTGAAGGCTACAACCTTCAGCACCACCTTGGACCACGCTTCATCAATTTTCACACTGGATCCAACAACTTCAATAGAACACCACTTGCAGGCCACATTTCATCATATTTTCATACTGGACCCTTTCCATACTTTTAAGTACAAACATACATCACCAACAGATACATATCAACACAGATCAGATAGCAGAAACACAGCAGAACAGATCAGATATTTCATACCCCTTGCTTCAGCAAACCCTAGTTTGCATACGCGCTTACTCTTCACTGATGTCGCGTATATACGCGCTTCCGTCCACACAAACCAGCGTATACCTCAGTGTATATTTTATTGCGCATACGCGCTTTCTCTTCGCTGAAGCTGCGTATATACGCGCTTCCTCCGCGGCGAAGTAGCGTATAGATCTTCAATCATTACAGATCAGCATACTTCATCAGATCAGATATTCAGTTCAGATCTACCCTTTTGCTTCAGACAGATGTTCGCCTAGATGCTCGCCTCATCACAGATCTAAGCCTTCCATAATCAGATCTAGCAAATACAAGAACAATTCAGATCTAGATCCTCTTCTTCATCATTGGTGCATCATACATTCAGATTTATCATTCAAGTGTAACCCTTTCCATTCAGATATACTTCAGTGAGAAGTATTCATTCAAGCTCAGACATCTTGCACACACACACATGATTTGCACAATGAATTTCTTCTCCTTATATATGTTTACCCTTTGTCAATACCATGAGCCCATTTTTCAATACCATGGACCAAAACAATACCATGAGCCCAAAAATACCTGGACGGGGTCAATTAGGCGGATCATTACCCAATACAATGGGTCAATACCATGGTGGTTACCCTTGGTTTTGCACTTTTTGAGCGCTTTAGCCCATACACGACTTGGCACGTTCTTTTCCGCGTGCATACGCGACTTCCCCTAGGCCAATCCGCGTATACCAAGAGACATACTCTTTTTCATCATAGATTTAGCACTTGCTGACTTCTTTTCTTCACTGCCTTCTGTACACACTGCTGATACATCAGATTTACTTCATCAAGAACATATTCTATCAATCACAACTTCATCAAGTAAGTTGCCATCTTCTTCATCAAGAGAGTTGCCTTTCAATGACAACACTTAGCATCATATTGCTAACTAACATCATATCACATCAAGTCAAGCATAACTTCATCAAGTGTATTTCCATCAAGGACAACACATGTCAACTGTCACATGTCTTCATCTTCATTCAGTGGGTTGCCATCAAGGACAACACTCTGCATCATATTTCCAACAATCTCCCCCTTTGGACTTGATGGCAACCACGATGGTGTTTGGTTACCACAACATATAGGTACCATGTCACTCTCCCAAATATGTCACTCTCCCAAAAAAATTGACATCATTATTTTCTCTTTATTCAAACACCATGTCACTCTCCCCCTTTGACATCAAGGGCAAAGGGCGGATCAAAAACCAACACTCTCCTCCTCATGTGGAAGAAACATTCTGCAGATCTGATATGTGCTGAAGTGGCCAAGCTCCCCCTGAGTTCATGCTGAATATTCAACATATTTTTGATAAAGTACATGACTCTTCCTATCACCAAAAACTCATACTTACAACAAATATCCAACCAAGTGGATTTACATATGAGACTCAAGTACCCAACCAAGTTGGTTTACACATTTCAACTCAGCTACCCAACCAAGTGGGTTTACAAATTTGACAAGTTCATACATGACTGAATATTACAATTTTACACCATGGGTCTCCACATGACCTTTTCATCAAAAATGACTTTTCATAACCAATACCAAGAAGACCTCAAGAGAGATCATATAACAGAACCATCATAATGCCAGCAATGCATTATGCTTAGCAAAAACTAATGCTCCCCCTGAATCTGTGCAACCAAGCAATCTTTCCAAATGACTAAGGCTCCCCCTTAGTTTGTGCATCCTGAAAACTTCCACCAACAAATCATCAAGGCATCTTCATCAAAACATTAGAAACAGAATTATGAGAACTGGAACACCACCAGAGATATCAAACAGTATCAGAGATACTAGATTCAGGATTTATGAATGAGGTCAAGAATGTCAACCATCCGTAAGTTGGCACAACCAAACATAGCTAAAGGGTTTATAACTGCATACACGCGACCTGTTTCGAAACCCAAGGATCCAAGGTTTATACTCAACATCTTCTAAATTTTAACCAGATTTTTTCTTTTGACTGGCAGAGAACACTCCCAGCTTCTGTCTTAGATGCTCGAACGCTTCCTTGGGCAGAGGTTTGGTAAAGATATCAGCAACTTGTTCTTTGGAGGTAACATACTCCAACTTCACCTTTTGTTCAAGCACTTGTTCACGTAAGAAATGATACTTGATGGGAATGTGCTTGGTCTTTGAATGCATAACAGGATTCTTTGAGATACTGATGGCACTTGTATTATCACACATAATGGAGATATGAGTTGCACATTTGATTTGAAAATCTTGGAAGGTTTGCATCATCCAAAGGAGTTGAGTGCAACAAGATGCGGCAGCTACATACTCTGCTTCAGCTGTTGATAAGGCAATAGAATTTTGCTTCTTTCTGAACCAAGATGCTAACCGGGGCCCCATGTAAAATGCACCACCACTAGTGCTTTTCCGATCATCAACACTTCCAGCCCAATCTGCATCAGTGTAAGCATGAAGAGTAAGATCAGCGTCCTTTGGATACCATAGACCAAAGTCTTGAGTTCCTTGTAGATATTTGAATATCCTTTTGACGGCCCGAAGGTGAGACTCTTTTGGATTAGCTTGGAATCGTCCAACAATCCCAACAGCATGCATAATGTCTGGTCTGGTCCCAGTGAGATAAAGTAGACTTCCAATCATCTATCTGTATTCTGGTTGATTCACAGTGGGAGAATCATCATTAGAACTGAGACTGCATCCGGTTATCATTGGTGTACTTACAGGTTTGCATTCTTCCATGCCATACTTCTTTAGAATTTGCTTAAGATATTTTTCTTGTGATAGAAATATACCATCTGCAGATTGATGCACTTGCAAGCCAAGAAAGAATGTTAGTTCCCCAAGTAAAGACATTTCAAATTCTTGCTGCATGAAAGAAGCAAATTTTTGACTCATAGATTCATCGTTACTCCCAAAAATGATATCATCAACATATACAACTACAATCAATAGTTTATCATTTTCAACTTTTGTGTATAAGTTGCTATCAGCAGACCCCTTTGAAATTCCTTGTTGATGAAGATATTTGTCAAGACGATAATACCAAGCCCTTGGAGCTTGTTTGAGACCATACAGAGCCTTTTTAAGTCTACAAACAAGATTTGCATTATTTCCCAAAATGAATCCTTCCGGTTGTTCTATATATACTTCTTCTTCTAGCTCACCATTAAGAAAAGTAGACTTAACATCCATTTGATAAACTTTGATTTGTTGATAGCTTGAGAAAGCAAGAAACATTCTTATGGCTTCAAGTCTAGCTACAGGAGCAAAAGTTTCTTCAAATTCTATACCTTCTTGTTGAGTATACCCTTTGCAAACCAGTCTAGCTTTGTTTCTTACAACATCCCCATTTTCATTTAACTTGTTCTTGAAGATCCATTTAGTTCCAATGACATTTTTATCATGAGGTCTTGGTACCAAATCCAAAGTGTCATTCTTTTCAATTTGCTCAATTTCTTCATCCATGGCATTATTCCAACATTCATATTTGATAGCTTCATTGACATTGTGTGGTTCAATTGTGGATAGAAGTGCCAAATTACTAGAAGATCCCGCAAGAGTTCTCCTTGTTCGTACACCTGATTCCTTGTCTCCAAAAATTTGAGATTCAGGATGATTCTTTTGAACATATCTGGATGGAGCTTTTTCAGATAGATCATTTTCAGGTTCTTCATTGGATTCACTGCCTATATCATTTTCATCTGATGTAGATGGCCATATATCGCTATCATCTTCTTTTATTGTTTGTTTTTCTTCTTTAGGAGCTGCAGGAGACTCATCAATAACAACATCAATACATTCAACAACCTTTTGAAGCCTCTTATTGTAACATGTGAATGCTTTGCTTGAAGATGAATAACCAAGAAGTATCCCTTCATCTGATCTAGGTTCAAACTTGCCAAGATTTTCATCATTATTTTTGATAAAGCATCTACTTCCAAAAACTTTAAAATGCTTTACAGTGGGAGACTTACCATACTAGAGTTCATATGGAGTTTTGTCACTATTTACCCGAACATGAGCTTTGTTGAGAATGTTAACTGCTGTACGTGCTGCTTCACTCCAGAACATGTCAGGAACATTAGAGTCAACCATCATAGCTCTAGCCATTTGAACAATTGTTCTATTCATTCTTTCTGCTACACCATTTTGTTGTGGAGTGCCTGCTACAGAGAATTGTCTTTTAATGCCATGTTGTTCACAAAATTCAAAGAATTCATTTGATGAATATTCTCCACCATGATCAGATCTAAGACACTTGATTTTTGAATCCAATTCATTTTCTACCAGGGCTTTGTAATTCTGAAATTTTCCAAAAGCTTCATCTTTGTGTTTAATAAATGCGATCTCACACATTCTGGAGTAGTCATCGATAAATAGGATATAGTATTCTTCCCCACGTAATGACCTTTTCCTAATAGGTCCACAGATGTCAGTATGAATGAGTTCAAGTGGCTTACTTGATGATCCTTCTTTGGCATTAAATCGAACTCTGGTCTGCTTACCAAATTGACAAGATTTGCATATGGTATTTTCCGGAAGATTGACCTTGGGAAGATCACGAACAGCTTGAAGTCTGTTTGCTTTGTTGATTTGAGAGAAACTCAGATGCCCCAGCCTTCTATGCCATAGCCAATTTTCTGAAGACTTGCTCAAGTAACATTGATCTATGCCGTTTAGTACATACAAGTTGCTTGGATTTCTTTTTCCTTTTATAATGATTTTACCTGTATCAAGATCACGAACCACACATTCTTTGGAACTGAAGACCACTTCTGCTCCTTGATCACACATTTGACTAACACTTAAAAGGTTATGTCTTAATCCATCCACATACATGACATATTTAGCCTTCACCTTTTCTTTTAGAAATACTGCCCCTTTTCCTTTAATTACAGCAGGAGTATCATTTCCAAATGTAACTTTCTTTTCCTTCTCTAGAGCATTATAAGTATGCAGTTTGCTTTTGTCACCTGTCATGTGTCTTGAACACCCGCTATCAATGTACCATTGATTCTCTTCACCCTCTGCAAATAACGCTATCCCACAATTTTCAACCGGTATTTCTTTCTCTTTCCATACTTTAGAACTTGAGGGAACATGTTCTTTTGGCTGGACCTTGCTCCTGCATTCAGATTCTTCATGACCAAAGTTATTGCAATAAGTACATTCAACTTCATTTTGAAGAGGAGAGAAGTTGTTATAGGTGTCCTTCTTTGGTTCGACATTCATCCTTATCTTTCTTGCTTCTCTTGTCATGATGGTTTTATGAGCAACACATTGAACAGCGTTATGACCAAAATTGTGACATGAGAAACATTGTCCATTGAAGTAGAAATTTCTGTGATCATGAAATCTTCTATTTGAATTTACCTGTTGGTTGTAGCCATTTTGAAAGATCTCCCTGTTAGTGTTTCTTGAATTGAGGCGATCATGCTTTATTTGTAAAGATCCTTTGTTCCCCTGCTGAGTGGCTGAATGTAGAGAACCAGTTGTGGTTGCTTTTAGAGAATTTGATGCTGATGTCTGGGAAGATTCCCCAGTGTATCCAAGACCTGTTTTTATAAGAGGAGACCGTTGTACCTTGATAATCTCATCTAATGTTTCTGAACTTTTAGCAAATCTGAGATTGAGAGAATTCACTTTCTCATTATCCTTCCTTAGACTTACTACTTCACATTCTAATTCCTCCATGCGTTTTTCTCTTGCTTCATGCTGTTTTTTAAGAGTCTCTATGATTATGTTCTTTTCTTCTAGGCTTACTTTGAGTTGAATGTTTTCTTCAAGAAGATTATTGTCTTCTAGAGAATCCATAAAAATACCCTTTTCTTCTCCAAATTCTTGTTCACATCCTTTCAAGAATGCCCATAGTTTTGTACCAAGATTTAGCAGATCCGCTTTTTTTGGTACCTTCCAGAATATCAGATTGCTTCCATTGAATAGAGGTGGCTTTATAGACATCACTCCTTCTTGACTTCCCATTTGCGACGGATCTCCTTCAAGCGATCAAGCTTCTGCAGAAGGACCACGCTCTGATACCAATTTTTGGGAAAAATACTGAGAGGGGGGGTGAATCAGTATTTACTGCATATTCAAAACTTTCACTTTTTCTTGCTTTTAAAACGCATACGCTACTTTCCTGAACCAGACTTGCGTATATACGCAGATACCCTTTACGAAACTCGCGTATACACAGATATCTATTTATGTCATTAATTCTTCACTTAAATCATTCTTTCATTCATTCATCAGATATTCAATAAGCAGTAAACATGTGCAGTAAGAACAGAATAAATCAACACACAAAGCATCACACATGAACACCAGGATTTTTAGGTGGAAACCCAAGTCGGGAGAAAACCACCGCTGCAGTTGCTCAGCCTTCAATATTTTATTATAGAGAAACCATATTACAACATATGTGCTGGCGCAGACTTGACCAGCACGCAGGCACCCACCTGCGCTCGTTTACCAGCCTCTCCTGGAAGGGAGCTCCAACCCCCTGACTCATTTACCAGCCTCTCCTGGAAGGGAGCTACGACCCCCGATCTCGTTTACCAGCCTCACCTGGAAGGGAGCTACGACCCCCTGACTGAAGGCTACAACCTTCAGCACCACCTTGGACCACGTTTCATCAATTTTCACACTGGATCCAACCACTTCAATAGAACACAATTTGCAGGCCACAATTCATCATATTTCCAGACCGAACCCTTTCCATACTTTTAAGTACAAACATACATCATCAACAGATACATATCAACACAGATCAGATAGCAGAAACACAGCAGAACAGATCAGATATTTCATACCCCTTGCTTCAGCAAACCCTAGTTTGCATACGCGCTTTTACTTCACTGATGTCGCGTATATATGTGCTTCCGTCCACACAAACCAGCGTATACCTCAGTGTATATTTTATTGCGCATACGCGCTTTCTCTTCGCTGAAGCCGCGTATATACGCGCTTCCTCCGCGGCTAAGTAGCGTATAGATCTTCAATCATTACAGAGCAGCATACTTCATCAGATCAGATATTCAGTTCAGATCTACCCTTTTGCTTCAGACAGATGTTCGCCTAGATGCTCGCCTCATCGCAGATCTAAGCCTTCCATAATCAGATCTAGCAAATACAAGAGCAATTCAGATCTAGATCCCCTTCTTCATCATTGGTGCATCATACATTCAGATTTATCATTCAAGTGTAACCCTTTCCATTCAGATATACTTCAGAGAGAAGTATTCATTCAAGCTCAGACATCTTGCCCCCATCCTCATCATTTGCACAATGAATTTCTTCTCCTTATATATGTTTACCCTTTGTCAATACCATGAGCCCATTTTTCAATACCATGGACCAAAACAATACCATGAGCCCAAAACTACCTGGACGGGGTCAATTAGGCGGATCATTACCCAATACAATGGGTCAATACCATGGTGGTTACCATTGGTTTTGCACTTTTTGAGCGCTTTAGCCCATACGCGACTTGGCACGTTCTTTTCCGCGTGCATACGCGACTTCCCCTAGGCCACTCCGCGTATACCAAGAGACATACTCTTTTTCATCATAGATTTAGCACTTGCTGACTTCTTTTCTTTACTGCCTTCTGTACATACTGCTGATACATCAGATTTACTTCATCAAGAATATATTCTATCAATCACAACTTCATCAAGTAAGTTTCCATCTTCTTCATCAAGAGAGTTGCCTTTCAATGACAACACTTAGCATCATATTGCTAACTAACATCATATCACATCAAGTCAAGCATAACTTCATCAGGTGTATTGCCATCAAGGACAACACATGTCAACTGTCACATGTCTTCATCTTCATTCAGTGGGTTGCCATCAAGGACAACACTCTGCATCATATTTCCAACATATCGTATTGATATAAATGATCAATCATTGTCCAACATGAAAGTGAAATGGAAGAGATATGAATATATCAATACATCGATTCAAGGTGCAAATAGTGTTAAAAGAATTGAATTACTAGAAGATGAAATTTTTCTGATAGACTTTTTGAGAAAGTTTTAGGCAGAAATTTAAAAATACACCAAGCATTCCCATAGAGCTCGATGGCAAGAATTACAATTCAAAAAATCTCGTGAAGTTTTTCCAACAGGGACCATTTTGTCAGTGATTGATTTTGCAGAAAACTACACATTTGTTCCACAAAAATAAATTCAGAGTGAATACTATCATTCGGACCAAGTCTCCATGCTCGTCCATATTCTATATAGACATGCTGAACAAAAGGTCGATCATATAGAAAGAATGAGTGAAAATCGACATATCATTAAAGAATATCACTTTTATATCATTGACGATCGTACACATGATACATGTTTTGTACAACATTTTTTTGGAAAAATTTATGATTCCTTGAAAAATCATGGAATAACATTCAATGAACATTGTATATGGTTAGACGGATGCGCAGGTCAATTCAAATCTGCACGATGATTCTTTTGGTTGTGTTTTCTTCATAAGAAAACCCGCATTAAACATTGTTGGAATTTCTTTGATACTGGCCATGGAAAAGGAGAACATGACGGTGGAGGAGCATGCATAAAATGAGCACTTCAAAGATATCAAATGAACCACTCTGCAAGCCAACTTGTGAATGCTAAAGAAGTTGTTCAATGGTGCATCGCTGCCCTAAGCCATGAGACTAACCCATCAAGGGAAGTGCGAAGGTACATTCAATTTAATTTATATTGGAAATATAATTTTAAACATTATACATTTATCATGCAATGAAATTATCTTTGATTGTATTTTGATATCATATTTACAAATTCTTCTTCTAATTTTCCATCTAAAGGTTTTTCTGGCATATTGGGATCGAAGACGTAGATAGATCAATTGGAAGTGACATTGAAACAATAAAAGGGACTCGAAATTGCATTCAATTCAAACAAAGTCGTCCAGAAATGTGTTTGCATTGGATAAAAGAAAATATTCTTGTTTTTGTGATGTTTTCATAGACAACACAAAATCCAATGACGTTTATGAAAACAAAATGTATGTGAACGATTGGAAACATACAGAGCTAAATAAAAAGGGAAAAATGTCTATTGCAATGTTTGAAGAAATGCAATCAGAGGAAACTACAATCTCATCCGATGGTGATCGAGTTTCTGATCTTGTTAGAGAAGGTAACGTTTGAATTTTTTTCTAATGATTTAAAGATCTAGAAAAAAATTTAAATATGTATAATTTTGTTAAGTTTATTTTATTGTGCAGGAGATGTTTTTGCTGTAATTGCACCTATTGACAATGATGAAAATGTGAAGTATTATTTGATGCATTGCACTGAACGAAAAATGAAATTATTACAAAACTATAATGATCACGGATTTCAATATGACAGAGGGTCTATTATACTGAAAGGTTATTTTTTCAGACAAACTCATCAAAGTGGAGACTTTGTTTACTTTGAAGACTATGAACCTGATTCCATAAGTTTTCAATATAGTCACTTGGTGTGTGCAACATGCATAAAGTTGATAGAAGTTCAATCAAAGAAAAAATCGAAAATTAAGAGATGGAAAATGTCAAAATCCGATCATGAACGGATTATTGAAGATGGAATTCCATTAGAATTTTTTGGATTGAATTGTCCAACAATTTATTCTCTTTGGATTAAATATGTTTTAGAACTTCTAGTACTCAACTAAAAATTGAGTTGCTTATGTTATTTGTGCAAGTGTTTTCACATGTACAAATTGTTTTGGTACAAGCACGTGCTCTAGTATCAACTGAAAGTAGCTTTTCTATACATGTGCATTGATGAAAAATGTTATATATATATATATATATATATATATATGTTCTAGAATGAAATTAATTGTTCTAGTTTTACTACGTGCATTGATGAAAAATTATTTACGTACTCAATATATATGTTCTAGAATGCAATTAACTGGAACTAGTTTTTCTATGTGCATTGATGAAAAACTAGTTGGATTTTCTGGTAAAAAGTATGGACACAATGTAAATAAATCATCTGCAGTATAGTTTTGTACGAAAATTCCTTTCAGACAAGAGACTCGGAGCACTTCTCCGACTTTTGGTGGGATTTGACCCACATCTCTAATCCTGATTGAAAATCTAGTAAAAAATTTGCTTGTCCAATGGTCGGATATGTTCAATGTGCATTGATGAAAAATGTTACTTGTCTTGGATATATATGTTCTAGAATGCACAATTAATTGTTCCAAGTAGTTTTTCTATGTGCATTGATGAAAAACTAGTTGGATTTTCTGGTAAAAAGTTTCCACAATGTAAATAAATCAACAAGGCTACCTATTTGAGTGCATTAACGACATTGACCCAAATTCAACAAACATATATATGTACTAGAATTATATTTCCAATCAAAATCAAAGGGATAATTTGTACATATGTCTATTTCTTTAAACTATTTTTTCAATTAGAGCTCAATTGATACATGGTTAGTTGCATTGAAAAGCTATGTTCTTCTTATTGGAATTTTTTTCATTCAAACAAGACTACATGTAGAGATCAAAAGAAATCTTAAAATTCCAAATGTACTTCAACCATCCAAAAGGGATTTGTGCAACATTACTTGACATGCCATGCCAATTATAGTGAACAACTATCCAATAGAAACATTTAACATTATATAACACATGTGCTAAATGTAGATTGAAACCATCCAAAAGTTTAAAATTTTAAAAACTTTGGATAATATATCGTGCAACATTAAAACATTAAATATCACATGCGAAATGTAGATTGAAACCATTCAAAACTTGAGTTTTAAAAACTTTTTGATTATATATATCGTGCAACGTTACTTCAAATGCCATGCCAATTATAGTTCAACTAGATCCAATAGAAACATTTAACATTATATACCACATGTGCCAAATGTAGATTGAAACCATCAAAAACTTAAGTTTTAAAAACCTTTTGATTATATATCGTGCAACATTAAAACATTAAACATTTAAAGTTCATTAAATATCACATGTGAAATGTAGATTGAAACCATCCAAAATTTGAGTTTTAAAAACTTCACATGCCATGCCAATTATAATTCAACTATCCAATAAAAACATTTAACATTAAATATCATATGCCAAATGTAGATTGAAACCATCCAAAACTTTTAACTTTTAATTTAACAAAAAATTATAGATCACAACATTACTTCACATGCCAAATGTACCCCAAGCATCCAAAACTTAAATTTTAAAAACAAAAAAAATCATAACATGCCAATGTAGTTCAGATGACAACATTAATTTATAGATGACAACATTACTTCACATTCACATGCCAAAAGTACTAAAACCATCCAAAAATTAAATAAAACAAATTATATTAACAATGTAATAAAATATGTCCAAAAATTGTAGATCTCACAAGTATCAAACTGTATCAAGTTTAACAAATTTTAAGACCATCTAAATCTTTAAATCAAATCTACAAATCATGTCCATCAAATAGAGATGGATCTAGCGTCTTTCCTATCAGGGTCTCAATCCGCACCCTATCATGTGAAGCATCATGGGAAACCTACATACACAATGCACATGTACTTGAACATTAAAATTTGATGTTTTAAAAATGAGTGAGAATATATATATCTAGAACTTCATGTAAAAAACAAAATATAACAAAAAAATCATGCAATACCTCATGAGGTTCCCTCTCCATTTGATGAATAAGTTCTGCCCCCATAGGAACATCTGCAGTGGTAAACTATACAATATACATGTACAGTTATATATATATATATATATATATTAAAAACTTTCAAATGAAAATGCACGTGTACATATATAAACTTATTTTCAATAATATTAAAAAAAGGAACTAAAGACAACTTGTTCAAATGTTGTGGATGTTCCTATCTCCGTCGCTAGAGTCCGTGGATTAAAGAAATCTTCTATAGGAACCTAAATTCAAAATTTTTTAAATAACTCAAAATACATATATATATATATATATATATATCAATTTTTAATGGAACTTTTTGAGGTGGAATATCTATATATATAAATTTAAATATAAATTTTAAACTCGTGAAAAATTGTCCGTACTTGTGGCTCATCTCCCAAGGAAGTAGAAGGTACATCTCCCAAGGAAGAAGAAGATACCGCCATCCCAAAAACATCAGACGGAATCGATATCTGTTAAAACATTTTATCAAATTATATATACATACATGTACATGTGTGCACAATTATTTATTTTAAAATCAATTAAAAAACACTAACATTTGCCAACATATCTTGATGGTCAGACCCATCTGCATTGTTTGAACCAGAGGTCCTGAACGTGATATTAACATTTTTGTCATGCATCATGTGTGAGAACTGAAAATGGTGTTTTAACATATAATCATACAATTTTGTTAGATTAATGTTACAAATACAAATAAATGTGATGCAGGGGCATTGGACACTGGCCAGAAATGTAGGAAGTTTTGTCCACATGTTGTGGCTAGGAGGGTTTGGAAACATTTGAATTATTACAGCTAGGTGTCAATACCTTAGCTGATTGTAACTCTTTAGATTAATTGGAGTCAGAGGAAGTCGAATAGCTCAGTTTAGCTATCAGTTCAGTTATTGAATAAATTGTAATAGGCTTTTGGTTTCCGAAACGGTCCTCATAGAGGAACCGAGGAGTCATATGTGTATAAATATATTCTCGGATGTAACTGAAAAAAATGAGGAAGAATAGAGAATCTCCTGCAATAAACTCTGTGTATTTTCGATTGCCCCAATTGAATGAATTTCTACTTTGTTGATTATCTAATTTCCTTGGAATGGTAATTGCGTGGTAATTCGTTTGATTGTGAGGCGTTTGTGTACTGATATCCCGTTCTCTGTCTTTGAATTCCCGTGAAGAAATCCGTATGGAGGCGAAGCCTATTAATATTGGAGAATTCCCCCTATAGTGAGATAACTCTGTCCATTGTTAATCGAAGACCGGAACCGGGACTTACCCTGAGTCAAATATATACAAAGGAGATCGTGACCCGACGCAACCCGAGTCCAACACTGTAGCAGAACCGGAGGCGGATTTCGAAGGTGGGTTTCCCCCTTTTCGCACCACCTTCCGACCGTGAGTGGTATCCGTAGAGCAGGGAGTGATTCCATTGAAGAATCGACGCGTGGCAGAGTGGCCCCGCGGGAAAACCGCTTTCCGTATCTATTTCGCACGTTAAAAATCGACATTGGACACCGAGCGGAATGCACGTAGGCCGTCGATCTCGCGCAGGAGCATCGGAGGGTGATTGTTGAACGAAGATGCAAGACATTTAACCTAAGGTACCACACACACATTGATTGGTTGTATATATAATGTGGGGTCCAGGCGACGGTTTATCATAAAGTCGCATGTTTATATTTGTTGGTTTATTTAACCCAAAGTCCAAGGGAAAGAGGGGAACGTTATATAGCTCAAATTTATAATAACGAAGGCAGTGAATAGTGTTTATTTATCAATTTCTCTGAAATTGACAAATAAACTCGAATAAGTGAATAACAGAGAAGACCACGAGGAGAGAAGGAACGAGGATAAAAAGAGTTGGCTGACAGAGCCATGTCATAGTTGATCAAACTCTCCTTTGGGCGACCTTCAGAATTTGTTGCATCATTTGTGGTATCAGAGCGGGAAGTTTGAGCTGTTTGCTGACATGGCAATCCGACTTGGTAGAGGTGCTGGCAGGAGGATACCTGTAGCCAACGCAGAGGTGTTGGAGGTTTTGCAGAGGGTCGAGGCCAGAATGGATGCCGTGGAGCAAAGACAGACCAGAGATCCTGAAGACATCAGTGAACCTGAAACGAAAGTAACAGAATAAATTGAAATTCCTCTTGACCTGAGGCTCCTCAGAACTGTTCTGGGGTCTGCAGTTAAGCCCAGGATCGAAGTATCAAGCTATGCAGGGGGACTGAATCCAGAAGAGCTGGTGGACTGGATAAATGAACTGAACAAGTGCTTCGATTATGAAGAAATAAGTGAAGATAAAAGGGTCAAGTTTGCAGTGACAAAGCTGAAAGGACATGCTGCACTTTGGTGGGATGGAGTGTAGGCAGAAAGGAGGAGAGTTGGCAAGCAACCTATTAAGAGATGGACTGGAATGATGGCCAAATTGAAAGGTAAATTCTTACCTAGTGATTACCAGCTAACATTGTATAAACAAATGCAGAACCTGAGACAGAGGTTGCTGACAGTAAAAGAATACACATAAGAATTCTACAGAGTGAGCATAAGAGCTGGGAAATTCCAAGACACACCAGAGAATACTGCCAGATATGTGAATGGTCTCAGACTGGAAATCCAAGATGAGATTGGTATTCTATCTCCTAAGACAGTGGAAGAGGCCTATCAGATGGCCTTGAAAGCAGAGGAGAAACTCCTGAGGAAACAGTCTGCCAAGAAGAGAGGTACTTTCCTTGGGAAGGGAAGTCAGGGTGGTAGAGGAAAGCCTACACCCAGGGATGGAGCTAACAGTAGCTCACCTCAGAATGCATCTACAGAGGAGGATGCAAATGGCAAAAGGGGTTCTTACAGAGGAAAAGGAAGAGGAGACAGAGGCAGAGGCAGAGAGCTGAGGTGTTATAGGTGTCAAGGAGTGGGACACAAGCATTATGAATGCCCAGAGAATGTGGGTGCTGGTCCAAGGAATGTTGTTGTTGCCCAGGTTGAAGAAGAAGCAGAAATTGAAGAAAAAGTTCTTCCAGAGAGGGGAGAGTCCTTGGTGGTTAATAAGGTCCTGTTGAAACAAACCAAAGAAGTCACTGAGCCTACACAAAGGAAGACTTTGTTTAGGAGCATATGCAAAGTCCAAGGGAAATGCTGCCAGCTAATCATTGATAGTGGCAGCATAGAAAATTTGGTTTCCACCGAGGTGATAGAAAAACTGAAGCTGAAGACTAGGGAGCACCCCACTCCCTACAGGGTGTTCTGGCTGCATAAAGGGCACCAGCTGATTGTGAAAGAACAGTGTGAGATAGAGCTGCAAATGGGAAAATACAAGGACAATGTTTTGTGTGATGTAATGCCCATGGATGTGTGTCATATACTGCTGGGTAGACCTTGGCAGTTTGACAGAGCAGCAGTGCATGATGGCAAGAAGAACACTTACAAGTTCTTAAAAGATGGGGTACATCATATATTGATTCCCATGGAAGAAGGAGAGCCATCCAACAGAGTAATTGATCCAAAGACCTTGTTGCTGAGTGGGAAGGAATATCTGCAACAGATAGAATAAGAAGAGGTAAGCTTTGCTTTAGTTTGCAAACCAAAAGTAGTTCTTATTTCTACAAAGATTTCTGATTTGCCAATAGAAATCCAAGAGATGTTAGATGATTACTGTGACATTGTTGTGGATGATTTACCTAATGAACTGCCACCTGTGAGAAAGATCAGCCATCAGATAGATTTTATCCCTGGTTCAAATCTGCCAAATAAGGCAGCCTACAGAATGACTCCCAAGGAAAATGAAGAAATCAGGAGACAAGTACAGGAACTGGTGGACAAAGGACTGATCAGAGAAAGTCTGAGTTCATGTGCAGTACCAGCAGTTTTGAGCCCAAAGAAGGATGGAGGCTGGAGGATGTGTATTGATGCCAGAGCAATTAATAAGATCACAATCAGGTACAGATTCCCTTTACCCAAAATTGAGGATTTGATGGACTATTTGAGTGGTGCTAAATATTTCTCAAAGATAGATTTGAAAAGTGGATACCATCAGATTAGAATAAGAGAGGGTGATGAGTGGAAAACTGCCTTTAAAACAAATGAAGGATTGTATGAATGGATGGTAATGCCTTTTGGGTTGTCTAATGCACCTAGCACTTTTATGAGACTTATGAATGAAGTATTGAAAGAGTTCATTGGTAAATTTGTGATAGTGTATTTGGATGATATATTAGTTTTCAGCAGAACTAAATAGGAACATTTGAGGCATCTTAATCATGTCTTGAAGAAGCTGCACCAAGAGAAACTGCTGATAAATTTAAAGAAGTGCTCATTCATGAAGTAAGAACTGGTGTATTTGGGTTTCGTTGTTTCTGCAGAAGTATTGAAGATGGACCCATAAAAGGTTAAGGCAATTGTGGAATGGCCTTCACCCCGGAATGTTTTTGAGGTAAGAAGTTTCCATGGACTTTCTAGCTTTTACAGGAAGTTTATAAGGAGCTTCAGTAAGATTAATGCACCCATAATTGAGACAATAAAGAAGAGAAAACATCCATTTAAGTGGACTGCTGAAGCAGAGAGAAATTTTAAAGTTTTAAAGCAAAAGATAACAGAGAAGCCTGTTTTAATTCTTCCTGATTTCACCAAACCATTTCAAGTAAAATGTGATGCTAGTGGGGAGGCCATTGGAGCTATTTGGAGTCAGGATGATAGGCCTGTAGCCTATTTCAGTGAGAATTTGAATGATACCAGGAGAAATTATTCCTCTTATGAGAAGGAATTCTATGCAATTGTCCAAGCACTGAAGAAGTGGAGAAATTATTTGATGTCCAGGGAGTTTGTATTGTATTCTGAAAATCATGCTTTACAGTATATTGTACAACAGCCCAAGTTGAAACATAAGCATGCTAAATGGGTTGAGTATCTCCAAAGTTTTAATTTTGTTTTGAAACATATAAGTGGCCAAGCCAATAAAGTAGCTGATGCTTTGAGTAGGAGACATTTGCTTGTTCAAGAGACTAATTTTGAAGTTGCAGGATTCGATTTTCTCAAAAAATTATATAAAACAGATCCAGATTTTAGAGAAGCATTTGAGGAATGTAGTAACCCTGTACTAACGGATAGAAGTCAGTGGCTGGATTTTTTTCTGCAGGAAGACTTGTTATTCAGAAAGAACCAATTGTGTATACCAAAATGTTCCATGAGAGAAAATTTGATCAAGGAAAAGCATAGTGGTGGACTTGTTGGACACTTTGGTACTGATAAGACTTATGAATAGCTGAGTCACTTTTATTTCTGGCCCAGGATGAGAATTGAAGTGGATAAGTTTGTGAAGAATTGCAAGGTCTATCAATATGCTAAAGGAAGGAGCCAGAATGTAGGATTGTATACTCCCTTGCCTATTCCAAACAGGCCTTGGGACATGGTGAGTATGGATTTTGTTCTAGGATTTCCCAAGACTCAGAGAGGGAATGATGCAGTCTTTGTTGTGGTAGACAGATTCTCCAAAATGGCACATTTTATTCCATGCTATAAAACTAGTGATGCCACCCATGGCATTAACACTAGAGGCATTAACAATATCAAAGAACATTTTCATGCTCAGACATGGGAATGTGTCTCTTTCCCTACGCAGAAAAATAGTTCAAGGTAGTTAATCTTCATAGACATGTCATCAAGCAGGTCAATGTGATCATCCCCAACTTACTTTCATGAAATTAGGCTTGGAATCCTCTACAACCTAGTGGATGGAGTTGAATTGGAACTAGGTCAAGGCCTTTACAAAATACATGCTAGTGAATAACACTTACAAGGTTATGCCAACAAATAAAGTGGGAGAAATGTTTTCTCCTCGAGGTTATCCAATTGGGTGTGTAATACCAACTTCACCCATTTCCTAACAGGTTTCTCTCTTAGGTTACAAAGTGTCTTAGGCCATTAACTTCCATAGACCTCAATAGATTATTAGAGATGGAATTCTATTTCTCAAGTGTGTAAGAGAATAAATAATTCTTGTTTAGATTTTAACAATGGCTAAGATGGTCAAATTTTTATTTCGGAAAACAAATAAACTACATATGCAAGACTTCATTATTTAGATGCAATTTTTTTTTCAAATGTAAAAGTTATTAGGATGTGCAATATCTAGGCCAATTGCAAGAATATTTAGGGGATCTCTTTGCACTATGAGCAGGAAACAATTTATTGGTTCTCATACTCCCAAGCTGCTTTCTCTATGGAATCACAAAATTCTAGTAGAAGGCCAAGTCATGAATCTAATTTTGTTGATTGCTAAAGGCGAGAATCACCATAGCTAGTCCATGTAGTCCTCCACCACTACCCCAGATTGATAAGTTGTTAACAATATTCCTCATTATTTCAAAGAATAAGAAGCCAACCAAATATTTTTATCATGTTAATGATGTTTGAATTTACATTATCACAATTTTTTAGCGAAATAATAATGGTTGTGGTCCATTCCTAAAGACAAATAAGACCTACCCCTTTAATTACAAGTTTCATCATGATAGTTAGTGAATTGTTTGGAAATCTATGAAAATTTCTTTTGTGCCTTTGGAAAGAATTTTGGCTTTTCCCCCTTTAATTTCAACTAGATTTAAAGAAATGTTGCTTCTAAAATTTGTCCATGTGTCAATTTTGATAGGCTTTATGTTGTTGGGCAACGTTTTATAGATACAAGGGATTTTCACATGAATTTTTTCAATCATTGAGACTTCTCAACTGGGAACCATTTTGTGTGACATTAATAACATGTAATATATTTTATTGATAGTTAAAGGAAGCATTTTATATTGAAAATGAATTAGAAAAAAACTTTCAACATTGAAACTAGGATTCATCATGTTCAAACATTCTTCCATAGAACATCCATCGCATTAGAACTATAGAAATGAATAGGAAAAAAACTATGGTAGGACATGATGTCATGATCCTCATGATGATTGAACACTGAAATTGATGCACACTAACTACCCATTACTAACAATATTCATGATGTTAAGCACAAAATGTGTACAGTATTATGCTAGATGTCATCTATTATCCATGTAGCAACTCAATGGCACAAATTATTTCCTATGTTGTGGACTTTTAGTTTGATCTTATTCAAAACCTTATTAGTTATATATTTTTCAATTTCCCGTGGATTCCTTGAATTTTTTCTCCTACCATCTCCCTCTCTCACTCCCCAAATTATTGTCATCAAACATGCCCCATTGAGGATCCGGAGCAATGTTTACACCATACTTAGAACTGTCATTGCTGCTAATTGAAATTGGAGAGTCATGTATACTAGATTGCTTGCTTAAGTGGCTCTTACTTGGACAATATCCTGAGATGAGTTTGACATGATGGCCATATGAGGCTGGAAGCTACTTGGTGTAATTTTCCTTAAATCTTGAAAAAAACAGAGCAAAAATGTCGTTTTCGATCATTTTTTATTAAAGCTTCTGCATACAATAGATGTTATCACAATTGCAACACAATCATGTTTCATGAGCATGAATTATGAATGTTGCAAGCCAAATTGCAAGGAAATTTGCATTCATTTTAGGCAAAAGAAGGCTATGACATTAAGGTCCATGCTAGAAAAAAATATGCAAATAAGGTTGCTGAGTCTTGATACTTACCATGTGTTTCAAAGCCATAACGAAGGTTGGCTTTGAGAGTGTCCTCCCAAAGCCCTGTCTTGAGATGAAATTTAATTCAATGTCTCTTAGATTTGCAAGGTGGAATTGATAGAACTATTTGATTTCTTTACCATAGATGGATATATCTTTTCATCTATACCTTTCTCTACCATCTTATTTCCAAGTGAAATGGGAATTTTCACATTTTGAATGCCATTACCATGTAGTTTGGTAGTCTGCTAGCTAGACCTATCACAAGTAAGGTTGTCATACCAAACTGTTTCTCTTTCTCAACTCAGTGACCATGAATCTATTCTCACACTGCTTACCATAAGATCTTCAATTGTACATGTCACGCAAAGTTGGGGGTTCTAAGTCTATACCTATTAGGTAAAGTTGTATTTTATGGCATTGTGGTCCTTAAATTTGGAGGTGTTCCACCTAAAAAAGTAGGCATTAAATATGGATGAAAAGGATTTGTTTTAACTTTGATAGAATTTCCTTGTGGAATTACTGAATTTCTCGACGACATGATGCTAGCTTTGCTCAGAGAAGAAGGTTTTGGAGGAGAAATTGAATTATTTTGACTTATTTTTGGCATTGAAGTTTGAAATAGTAGTTTTGATGACTCCATTGATGACCTTGCTGAGGAATTTGATGCACACAATATTGACTTTGAAGATGGTTTAGAAGATGTTGAAGAAGTTTTAGATTTTGGTGTTGTCACTGAATGTTTCTTTGTTGTTGGACTTGATCAAGACATGTAATTTAACTTTACGAGCAGATTGAAGACCTTGAAGAGGTTTTAGATTTTGTTTTTCTCACTGAAGGTTTTTGTCTAGTTTTGTTTCTTAAACCATCATTTCCATAGGACATTTTTGGTGAATAGATTCTTGACCTTGATGAGAGGATATGATACCTTGAAGAGGCTACATCTTTTGGTGACATCACTAATTGTTTAGATCTATTATTGTGTTTGTTAAACTTTTTTATCCCAGAGGAGGGTGTTATCCAATGTGAATTTGAAACCCCCCTCACATTTTTCAATGAAGGTTCTATCTGAATGTTAGGGAGCTACACAAATTATAGAAATTTAATATGATGTGCCAAAAACTTCACAAACATCCCAAAAACAAAAACCACCTATTATATGTCAATTAAATCTACATGGAACCAAAAAGCAATATGGTAAAATATAGAATTACGAATCCCTTCAATTAGTAAAAAAAAATGAAAAAAAAAAATGAAGAAAGCACCCAGAGGACTAGAAATAACAATATAGTAGAGAAAAAGAATAGTATCTCAGTAGCTATAATTGCAAGCCATAAATTAATATCATATATTCCAATTTCAGCACTAAAAGCAAACTCAAAATAACATAAACACAGAGACAACATTGTTTTACATTTAAGTAAACATTGTTAATGGAAATATGCAACATGGATTGGCATAATCATGCCTTTATCAATGAAATTTCATCAGACCATTGAACAATTGTGTGCTAACAATATTTAAATAAGTTAAAGGAAAAAATTGACCTATATTGTACAGTTTATGGGACAAAAATCAATATGTAGAAATATTCACTTGGTTTTTATAATTGGATAGAGGAATGACTTAAAATGACCTTGTATGTCTTCTCGTTTTAGAGCTCAAATTTTTAGGAAGGATTTAAGTATCCACATTTCAAGAATCACTAGAAGAGGTTGATAAAGAATATAGGAAGACAAAAAACTAACCAGTGGTGTAATAAATGGATTTCTTGGGAGGTATATTGGCATATGGAATTTTGGTAGCTATAACTTTTCCAAATAAGTGAATGTATTTGAAAACCGAACCTCTAGTTTATTTTGGTTTAGACAAGGTCTAGAATTTGAAAAGTGAATTCCCTCTTTCTTCCTCTTACATGTCCAATGATCAGAATCTGGATTGAGGGAAAAAAATTTCCAAAATAAAAGTTTTGCATTTTATTTGTTGTACACATGAGTTTTTAAAAGCTAATTAACTCATAAATTTCTCACAAAATACACTTAAAGCTTGACACATAAACCCCTTCCCAATTGGCTAACTTTAGACGATCCTAAACACATTTTTATTTAACTGATGAGGGAGATAGCCCAACAAAACTAGTTTGTCCATATTCAAATCAAGTTAGTATCAAAGTAAAATTTAGCTCATTTTAGTCAAGGTTAGTTAGAAGAATTAGCTATTGGTTTCTGTCTTCAATTTCCTCTCAAAATGAATGTGTAAGTGCTTTTGAGAGACACACTAGATGAATAAGGTCCAAATTTTTGATGAAAATGGGCTATGAAAGTAAAGGGTTAAAGGAAAACATGTACAAGGCATAGTTGAGCCAAATGTTGTTGAGGAAAGGCCTAATTATTTGGGTCTTGGTTATGGAAAACATGATGGAGAATGCTCCAAAGCCAAGGAGGCACATGAAGCTGTTCCAAGAAGGAATTTCATTTCGTGTTCATTACTTCAAGCTTGTGAAGTTTGTGTTCATGATGAATGGAAAATTTTTACACCCACTTTGCAAGAAGATGTTAATAATCATGCAGCTAATGAGAATGTAAAAGAAGAGGACGTTGAAAGCTCTAGAGTCATTGAATTCATTGCTAGTATTCATAGGAGAGCCACTACCTCATCAAATTCACCTCCTCAAGAAGGCGACAAAGGTGAATGTTCAAGGTATAAATTTGCCTTTAATCAAATTGCTTTTGATTATGATAAACATGGTAAATATTCACATAATATTTGGAAAAGTTTGCATGTTCCTTTTGTGGTTTGAATAATCATAATGTTTATAGATGTTGGAAGAAGATATCCATGCACATGAAAATTTCTAAATAAATGAGGCAAAAAGTCAAAGGCCCATTGGACAAGGAAAATGATGTTGAAAATAAGATGCAATTGTTTTGCACTCATTGCCATAAGAAAGGTCACCTTGTAGACAGGTGTCGGAATTTGTATCCAACAAGTCATCCACAGCATTTGAAGAAGGTGGAAAGAGATATTGACAAGAATGGAAAAGAGGATTCCATAATCGATGAGGGTTGATTCACATGATGATGAAGTGCAGCTGAAAGAAGCGCCATTGAAATGGTTTGGTAAGGGATGGTTAGATTTCTTATCCAATTAAGGCCTTGCATGTATTTTTATGTTTCATGAATTTCTTTGCGAATTCAAAGTATGGTGCATGTTGCATGAAGCAAGATGTTGAAAGTAGAGTTATGTTGACACACTTAAATGCAACAAATATGGAAATTTGTACATGAGCTATTATTTGACTTGAGAGTCAGTTGTTTGAAGAGGCATGTTTTGTCGACTTATGTTTGGTTGATGGTCTTGTACACCAATATGTAAGAGTACATGGATATATTCACATGATATGAATTTTTTTTCTTTGAAGGAGAAAAATGATATGTCAGCGAGCTATGTTTCTTGCATGATGTGTTTTTCAGTTTGATGGTTTTGTTTGTGACAAGATGTCACAAGATTTTGGGAAGTTCCACTCTTGAGCGAGAGCCTCATGATTACAACCTAATAATGAGAATCAAATGGAAGTGCATCCTTATTTTGAAAACAAATAGGATTCTAAGCTACCTAGGACTCAAACCATTATTTTTAAATTTGAAATATCATGGTGTTGTTTCAATGCCTAAATCCAAAACCCTAACATAAATTGTTTTATTTTTTTTTTGTAGGATTTAGTTGGCTATATTAAAAGTCAGTTGACTTTAAAATTCTTGGCTTAGTGGCATGAACCAAACATATTGTGTATTAAATGAGGAATTTCGCTCTCCCAATAATTTCTAAATCACCCATATCACCAAGAAAACTTGTTTTAAAAGAACATACTTTGGTAGGGGAAAGAACTTAGGTCCTTTGATTGTGCACATGTGGTGTGAAAAAATGAAATTGACAATGTGCAAAAAAGTGAAATTATGAATGAAACCACGAAAACAAAAAACCCAAAAGTGGTAAATGATTTAAATAGACCTAATTAATTATTTACCAACATAAATTCTTCAACTTTTAGCAACTAAATGATAAGTAAAAAAATAAAAAAATTTGTAATTATGGTTCGAAAGTTACATAATCTTAAGAAGCATTTTAAATTAATTCTATCTCATAAAAAGTATCCCTCCTAACTTAACAAATACTATCTCTTCTCCTAAGGTTCATGACCTCCCTTCCTTAGCACACAAGACATAAATACAATTAATATTTAAATATGTTAATTCCTATTGAAACAAATGAAAAGTTGTGTATAGATGGTTTCAAATATTGTAAGAAGGTTTTTGATATGGTTGAGAGAATGTGGTAAATAGAATCCTGTTGTTGCCAGCAACAACCCCCCTTCTTATTTAGTATTATCACTACTACTAAATAAGTGGGGGCCCTTAGTCAAAAAATTTAAAAAATCGATTAGTGCTTGTATTTCCTTTTTCAATAAAACTTACTATCATAAACTTAGGAGAATACCCCTTGAAAAATCTAAAAAGGCTTAAGTTTTATGATAAGGTAGGATAAAATCATTCCTTAAGAAATATCGCATCGCAAAAAAGGTAATGGATACCTCCTTACAAGCATAATTCTAAGATTGCGAGATCGCGATGCGAAACTACGCACTAAAAACATTCATCGCATCGCATGCCTGAAATATCACTTACGCTGAAAAACCTCAAACCGCCGATATGTGATGGCACATATCACAAATGAATTTAGAAAAAAACACATTAACAAGATGATTTTCATATGCTAGGCTCCAGCGATTTTGCGATATTGCGATATTACGATATTGTGATTCTGTGATATTGCGGTATTGCGATATTGTGATTCCACGAGATTGCGATCTGCGATACTGCGATTTGCGATATTGCGAAGAAAATCGGACATTTCCTTATCATAGATCTTTAGGGCTCGTTGTACAAAAAAGTTTTTTTCCATAAACCAAGACCTGGTTATGCGCTTTAATGTTAATCAATGAGTTAGTTGCCAATCATTAATGAAATATGGTTTTGTTCTGATCGAAGAGCCATTTCACGTAAGGTGGTATATTTTATATGTCTTCAGCATTTAAAGCTTTCCCATCACCTTTTTCTTATCATTATTCTCACCTCATTTGTAAACTGTAGGAATGAAGAACAGAAAACTATACAAAGCAGTATTCAGGATATTATGGGAAAGAAAGGCATAGCTCCGAGTTCTGAAGACAAAGAAATGACGCCCTTGTATATAGACATTGCCTGTAATAAAGATGTTGGTATTACTACTTGGAAAGGCATGTACAGTCTACTTGAGGAAGAGAATCCCAAAATCATGGAGGTTACAGCTACTGCAGGCTCACATGGGTATTCTGAGGCGTCTATTACAGATCTAGCTTGCTCGTTCTTGCACCGGATAGCGGCGAGGCCCAAAATTCTTCCATACACGGACATGGTTAAATGGGTACTGGACAGCACTGACATCACAAACAGACAATTTAAGACTCAGGGTCAAGAACTTATGGAATTGTTATTTTCACGAAATTTAAGATTTATATCCGCTAACAAAAAGCGCGCAAGAGGCGAAAATCACACTAGGGAAGTCCGAATCAAGAAACGGAGGCAGTTTCTGATGCACGATTAGCGCTAATCGCACATCTCTGGGAAAAATCTCTTGAAGAGGAAATCCTCTAATTGCTCAGTCACCTGTAAGCCCGGAAATTTGTAGGAAAGAATGCTAGAGGCAAAAAAGTAAAAATTGAATTGTAAAACCAGTGGTATTTGTCAGAAATATCTTCAAAGTGGTATGTATATATGCACAGCAACTACAGACAGGCTGGAGACAGAAGGCTCAAGAAAAGGCATAATCAATCAAAAGATTAACTAAGTTGAATTGGGATTCTTACTGGGTGTATTTGGTAAAACCACACAGCCAGTGCATGACTCTCAAATGTATCATCAATTATGCCGAGAAGATGGTGCCAGCCCTTGCTGATTCCATTTTCACAGGGCAGTTAAAGTCGGGAGTCGGCCAACTGACTCTTCTCAAACAAATGCTGAACGCTTGCAATTTCAAGGAACATATACACAAATATTTAGTTGTTAGTTTTAATTTTAGATTCAGTGTTAGTATTAATTTTGCTTTATTTTTGCCTGAAATGAGGACGGTCATTTAAACCGTATCCTACATTTTTGTAATAAATTATTTTTAGATTTAGTTAGTAGTATTTAAACCCTTCTCATGCATTTAGAGAAGGGTCCTGAAATTTGTCAAAAGCTTGTCCTCAGAACATGCACTTTTTCACCCTCCGAGGAGGTTTTAATGAATGAATGGAACAGGATTTATTGATATCTGCATTTAATATCTACTACTGATGTTTCACTTTTGTACTCTTAGTGGATGTTGGATTAAGAAGAGATAAATCATTATTGCTTGAAGCCCATGATTAGAACTAGTTATAAATGGTACTTTTATCTCTTAACTATTTCTGCCTTTGTGTTAATGTGATATTCATGTTCAGTTGTTTATATATTGATGCATGAATGCTTGAGTTATCATTTGGCACTGCTGTACGATGATAACTATTTATTTATGCTTAATATATGAGTAGCTTATTATGTGATATGTTTTTCACAACTATTTCGTCTAACTTTTTATACGAAGTGGTTTATCTCCATTGAATTCTTTTCTCATAACAACTGAATGATCTTTATTACCAATTGTTATTTGAAATCATTTTAGATCACATAACGGAAATATTACATCCCGGGTTAGTGTAGAATTAGATATTTCTGTTTATTAGAATACAATTGCATGTTATTAGATTAGAGTTAGAATAAAAGAATTTCACCTAGGAACTTTTAGAAAGGAAATATCAATTCTCAACACACACACACACACACATATTGGGAAACTGGTCCCATATCCCCAGTCAGACCCACTATACCAAATGGAAAAGGAGCTGCTAACCAAGGTCTGGACCGGGTAGGTATCCCCCTTGTTGTAGACCCGATTTTTGGGGCTTCAACATATTTGGCGCTAGAAGGAGGGCCCTGAACTGTGAATGGCAAGTAAGTCAAAATCTAAACACCATTATTAGAGTAAATCGCCCTCACCATCTCCCCCGACTTCCCAATCGCACTTAGAATCTTTAAATCTAGAGCTAGAAGTCGAAAGAACAACAGTCGTTGCCACAAACCTTGACATTTTAGAAGAATCTGCTATTGAACCTCCTGAAGTTGAATCTTTGATCCATAAACTTCAGCGATTTTCAATATCACCTCAAAGATCTGATAAATCTCAAGGCAGCGTGACTTCGCAATAGAACCCTGCTCATCCTCTCACCAGATTAAAGAGCGAAAAGTTCGGTGTTCAGCCAACTGAGTTATCTCTACCTACAAGGAAGAGAGCAAGGAAATCACCTAAAGGGTCTGATAGCGATTCTCTTTCATCATCATCATCCATCTCAACCTCTCCATCGCGAAGTCAACCATCCACCCCTCCACTTCAAATTATTGTCCACCAGTCTACTGGAACTTCCACATCTCCTTCTCAAACATCTGGAATCGTAATATCCTCATCTTCCCAACCACATGGATCATCTTCTGCGCTTTCCTCTGTTGGTAGTTCAGCAATGGCCCAATCTCCATGGAATAACCCAGGGGCAGTCTTAATGCCTGCACCCTTGAGTCAAATACCGGCCCATCCTGAAAAATGGCTGTCTAAGTTTAATCCTGAAGCAGGCATGTTAGCGAAAGAACATATAAATAACTTTATGTTGTCCATAAATCTCAATGGAGTTACCAATGAAGACATTGTCGTCCGACTTTTTCCCTATACTCTACAAGGACCAGTCGGATCATGGTATTTCTCATTACCGTCTGGATCTATCACTAGTTGGGATATCTTCCAAGAACAATTTTTGACTAAGTTCGGTAATGACAGGTCTACGGCGACACTGATCAATGACCTGTCTAACCTTAGGGCCGGGTCAAAAAAACCTATCAAAGATTTTAATTGATGTTTCAATAAACTGTTAAATAAAATTCCTACTGCTTCCAAGCCTAGCGAAGAAGTGCGAAGTGAATGGTACATCTCTGCTTTACCATCAAACATAGCAATCTTCATTGATAGGGCTAACAAAACAACTTTAGCTGACAATATGAAGGAAGCAATAGAGGTAGAGAAATGTATCTTAGCCGTAGAAAAGAAAAACGCGATAGAGGAACGAAAATCTAAGAAGGTTACTTTTAAGGAAGACCCCAAGAAAAAACAATCAAAAGATCCGTTTGATTTAGAAGGATTGCAGAAATTTCTGAAAACCATGTCCAACGAAATGGTTGACATTAAGAAACAAGTGGCAGAAACATCTTCTGAAAAGCCTTACAAGCCTTATAGAAGAAACCCTTCGACCGATTCAAAGCCGCCAAATGCTATCACAAGTGTTGAATCAGAAGAAGAAGAAGAGGAGATTGCTACTGAAGAACCTACTGATGAAGAAGAAGTTGTAGAGGTACAAGGTATGTGGGATTTAATCCTCCCAGATGAAGAAGATCAAGAGGTATCCCCGGTTAACACTCGAAGTAGAAATCAACTTAATCCTCCTCAACCTACTCCTAAGCCAAAGAGCGCAAGCTCAATGACTAAGGATAAAATCACAGCCAAGAAAACGACATCTAAAGCGACTCAAACTAGCCCAGTCCAAAAAGATTCATCAACTCCATCAAGAAAGCTGATCATTTCAGATGAAATGGAATATAATATCATAGAAGACATGAAGAAGACTAGGGCTAACATCACTTTTTATGAATTGAGAAAGTTAAAACACCAGCAAAAGTTACTTTTGAAAGAATTGCATGTTGTACCAGTTGCACCTCTGCCCGCCACTGTAATCTCTCAAGCTTCCCATGAAATGGGAAGACCTTCAACTAATGTGATTAATAAATTTGATCCAAATGATATCGCTTTAATTAGAGGAAGGTCGAGATCTCATACTCCCCCATTTCTTCTTACTTATGAAGTTTTCAATAAAAATTTGCATAATTGCTTAGTGGATTCTGGAGCTTCATCTAATATTTTACCAAAATCAATATGTGCAAATTTGAATGTTCAACCGCAAAAATCTGTTGTGCGCATAGTTCAGCTAGATCGATCGCAAGTTGAAGTGATCGGCGAATTAAATTAGGTTACCATAAGGCTGTCATCTAATCCAAAGGTATGTCAAGTTATCAACATTTTAGTTGCAGATATTCCAGAATTTTATGGCTTAATTCTTAGCAGAGATTGGTCAGAAAAACTTCACAGATACTTTGCAACTGATTGGTCGCACATGTGGCTTCCTTACAATGGTAAACCAAATCAGATAAAGGTTGAGCGAGAAAGACATCAAAAATAAATAGTAACAGAACTGGAAGGAGAAAATGAACCGGTAGCATACAACAATAATATCATTGGCAACTACTCAGTTGATTCTTTTTTAGGAAATTTTAATGCTCATACTTCACCTTACTTAGAACATTCTGTTTTATCTCAAGTAGAAATTTTTTCTCAAACAGATAGTTCTAAATGTATTAATTCTATAGATGCTCCTGTAAATAATTATTTATTTTGGAAGCTATTTTTTTGACGGTTCTAAGTCTAACGAAGGAGCAGGAGCAGGATGCATGTTAATTAGTCCAGAGGGAAATAAAACTATGCTAACTTGTAGACTCGAGTTTTATTGCACCAATAATACCACAGAATACGAGGCTTTAGTCCAAGGATTATACAAAGCAATCGGATTAGACATCGAATATCTACAAGTTTTCAGAGATTCTGAAATTGTAATCAGGCAGGTACACAATACTATACATTGTTTATTAGGTCTTATAAAGCATTACCAATCTTTAGTTCAAGATCTGACTGAACACTTTATAGCATTTAATATTTCATCAATCCCCAGACTCCAGAATGCTAGTGCAGACCTCCTAGCTAACGTAGCTTCCAAGCTCATTCCTTCAGAAGACTATAGCCCTGATCGATTTTCAATCGAATTAATCTTTAGACTCTCGATTCCTAATAACATTACCAATTGGAGGATTTTCAATGATGATCTTGATATTGTGAGCTTCCTCACATCTGAAGGATCTTACACCAATCATATAATTGATGAGGATCAACATGACAGACAATTGCAACAAGATAGCACTAATAATGCTATGCCAAAGTCAGTAGTCAAGTTAGAAGACCTTTATGATTTGAAAGATCGATTCAAAAGATCTACCAATTCAAAACTGCAAAGTTCAACTTTGAACTATGAATTAGTAAATCTAGGAACTGATACCAAACCACAGAATATCAACCTAGGCCTTGGCCTAGCTCCTGAAGAAAAAATAGCGTATGTTCGTCTCTTGAAACAATACAAAAGTGTCTTTGCTTGGAACTACGATGAAATCAAAAATTATGACACTTCTATCACCCAACATACTATCCCAATGATAAACGATGAAAAACCTGTCCAGCAAAAGCTGAGAAAGATCCATCCCAATCTAGAAAACCAGATCAAATCTGAACTCAATAAGTTATTGAAAGCCAAAATCATTTTTCCCGCTCGACATTCTAAATTGGTTTCCAATATGGTCCCCGTTAGAAAGAAGAACGGAGACATTAGAATTTGAATTGACTTTCGAAATCTTAACAAAGCCTGCCAAAAAGATAATTTTCCTTTGCCTCCCATGGAGCAAATACTGCAGGCAGTCGTAGGATCAGAATTAATGTCCTTCTTGGATGGTTTCTCTGGCTACAACCAAGTGTTGGTCCATCCTGATGATCAATTGAAAACCACATTCAGAACCAAATGGGGCATTTACGCATATCAAAAGATGCCCTTTGTTCTGATCAATGCTGGTGCCACATTTCAGAGAGCCATGGACATCGCATTCAAGGGATTAGTTAAGAAATCAATGGTAATTTACTTGGATGATATAACTATATATTCCAAGAAACGAGGCAATCATCTTAGATATTTAAAACAGATCTTCCAATGTTGTCAAAGGTATGGAATTTCACTTAACCCGAAAAAAATATTTTTTTGCATTAAGTGAAGGAAAACTTCTTGGATTCATAGTGTCAAAATCTGGAATTCATATTGATCTTGACAGAATCAAGGAGATTTCTGAAATACCCCTACCTCACAACAAGAAAGCTATGCAATATTTCCTTGGCCAGATTAATTTTGTAAAGAGATTTGTGACAAATTTTTCAAGAATTGTATCTCGTTTACAAGCAATGATTAAAAAGAACTCAAACTTCAAATGGGGCCAAGACGAATATGAGGAATTCAATATGATCAAACAAGCAATTGTTAACGCTCCATCTTTAGCAACTCCAAATTTTTCCGATCCTTTTATTTTATATACATTTGCCTCTGATAGATCATATGTTGCGATACTCACTCAAGAATATCAAGACAAGGCAGAAGCCCCAATTGCTTTTTTCAGTTCAAATTTACAGGGGGCTGAGTTAAATTATTCAGATGTAGAGAAACAAGCTTATGTTGTTTTCAAAGAAATTAAATATTTCAGACCCTTTCTACTTAAAACCCATACAAAAATCATAGTACCATTTCCAGTGGTAAGAAATCTCTTAGTACAGAAAGATGTGGGTGAGAAAAGAGCCAATTGGGTTACTGCCTTACAAGAATATGACGTAGAAATCAAACCAGCAAGTATTGTAAAAGGTCAAGGCTTTTGCAAAATGCTAGCTGGAGCATCGCTTATTTCCGAAATACCATCTGTAGAGATACAAATGTACGAGGTAAGCCTAAACGATGTTGAATCATTATACGCTGATATCATATTTTATCTAAAGAATGGATATGCTCCTCCAAATCTCGATTACACCAAGAAAATAGCTCTAAGGTTGAAGGCTAAACAATATCAGCTCGTGAATGATGTTCTTTTTAGAATGAATTATGATTCTATTCTCCTTAGATTTCTTGAGAAATCTGAAGCTGAAAAAGACTTGCAGGAACTCCATGATGGGCCAGCAGGCGGACATTATGCTGGAGATGCTACTGCACATAAAATCCTCTGCGCAAGCTATTACTGGCCCACACTATTCAAAGACTCACATAGCTACGTAAGGAAATGTCAAGTTTGTCAAACCGCTGCTGGGAGACAAAAGAAACCATCATTGCCATTGTAACCAGTCAACTTTGAGCATCCTTTTGATCAATGGGGATTGGACATAATAGGTGAGATCGTTCCTCACTCTTCTAAACAACATAGGTATATCCTTATAGCAACAGATTATTTTACTAAATGGGTAGAAGTAGTTCGTCTCAAGACGGCTAATGCCGATCACATCATCAAGTTCACAGATCAGTTCATAATCACCAGGTTTGGTTTACCCTTTGCTTTAATGTTTGATAATGCATCGTATTTTTCTGGTAATGCTATGACTGAATTTGCACTCAAAAGAGGTTTCAAACTTAAATACTCTACCAATTATTACCCATAGGGGAATGGGTTAGTTGAATCTACAAATAACAACTTAATCAGAATCATTAAGCGAACCATTGATCAAAATCAAAAAAATTGGCATAAGTGTTTAATATATGCTTTATAGGCAGATCGAATAACGCAGAAAGCCTCCATTGGCACTTCTCCCTTTAATTTAGTTAATGAGAAAGAAGTGGTTCTTCCAACTCATCTAGCAATTTCATCTTTGGCCTTAGTTCAATATATTGATGAAGCACCAACTTCTTCCTTACAACTAAGGCAGCTAGAAATAATTAAGCTAGAAGAGCAACGAGAACAGGCCAAAATAAATCATGCTCATCACCAAGCATTAGTAAAAGATTCTTTTGATTCAAATATGATATCCAGAAAGGACTTTCAGATGGGAGATCTATTTTTAAAATGGGACAAGGCTCATGAGGAAAAAGGAAAACATATGAAATTTCAATGAATGTGGCTTGGCCCTTTCCAAATCGCAGAAGTCATAGGTCCATCTACTTTTATGTTACAGAATTTAACAGGAAAAGGAGAGTCTTTACCTGTTAACGGACAGATCCTCAAAAAATATTTTCCATAGGAGATCATTCTTCTATTTTGTAGATTAGTTTTCTTTATTTTCATAATAAAACCAGTTGTAAATGGTTACATTTGGAATTCACGAAAAAGACACAAATTCTCTTTTAGATTTTGTTTTTTCACTTGTATAAATAGAATTCTTCTAGAAAATTGATCATTATTATTGAAAGATATAGTTAAAGGCTCTAGGCCTAGAAATGATACTAGTTTCAACCTTGTAAATTTTGATAAAAAGCACCTTTAGTGGGAAATTGTTTTATATCAGTCCAATAAAAGGTATCAATAACAAAATGAATATTCTCTGTAGAAAAGCTCTTTCCAAAAACTCTACCATTTTTGTCCAGAGCTATCTTAAAGAAACAATGACTTCCTCCCCACCTAGGAAATTACAACGTCCAGGGAATAATCCAATGATACACTTTAACTTAAAGAGTAAGAGGTCTCATCACGAGCCGACTTATCATGATCATAGATATTATAGCTTGCTGACTTTGCCAATACTGCATACCACAACAGGGCAATGACTCAAGATTGTTGCAATCAAAATACAAGGGGTCTCATCATGAGCCAGCTTATTCAGCAAAGTTATAAATCAAGTGAATGGAACTGTCATAAATTGGATACCAAACCAAGACATTGTTCTTTAAGGGTAAAAAGAAAATGAAAGCGATAAGTGTGGATATGGATTTCTCTTTGAAAATTGTATATTTCTCTAAGTAGGATACAGGATCATTGCTAGGTAACAGGTAACCCTGTCGAGGCTATAAATGCCTGCTGGCAGCAGAGGCTCTACCTACGACAAATGAGCATATTTAAAACTGATTTACAGAGAAGCCTTTTTTTTTATCTTTATAAACTAAGTAGTGACTGATGTAGATACAAGGACTAGCTTGAGGAAGTAAACAATCAAATTTAAATATAGAAGAAACAAAATATCATTGACAGATAAATGCATGATGTACTTTGTCTTTCTATAATAAAGTTTGATTTTCTGAAAAATTTTCTGTTTTGGAAGTTTAGAAAATTCAAAAGAAAAGCAGATATAACTGGTTCTTCCAAGTGAATCGCCAATTGTTGTGGCCAACAACAACCCCCCTTCTTATTTAGTATTATCACTACTACTAAATAAGTGGGGGCCCTTCGTCAAAAAATTTAAAAAATCGATTAGTGCTTGTATTTCCTTTTTTCAATAAAACTTACTATCATAAACTTAGGAGAATACCCCTTGAAAAATCTAAAAAGGCTTAAGTTTTATGATAAGGTAGGATAAAATCATTCCTTAAGAAATATCACATCGCAAAAAAGGTAATGGATACCTCCTTACAAGCGGAATTCTAAGATTGCGAGATCGCGATGCGAAACTACGCACTAAAAACATTCATCGCATCGCATGCCTCAAATATCACTTACGCTGAAAAACCTCAAATTGCCGATATGAGATGGCACATATCGCAAATCGCATTTCGCAGAAAACACATTAACAGGATGATTGTCATATGCTACGCTCCAACGATTTTGCGATATTGCGATATTGCGATTCTGCAATATTGCGGTATTGCGATATTACGATTCCACGAGATTGCGATCTACGATATTGCAAAGCAAATCGCAGATCGCCTTATCGCAGATCTTTAGGGCTCGTTGTACGAAAAAGTTTTTTTCCATAAACTGAGACCTAGTTATGCGCTTTAATGTTAATCAATGAGTTAGTTGCCAATCATTAATGAAATATGGTTTTGTTCTGATCGAAGAGCCATTTCACATAAGGTGGTATATTTTATATGTCTTCGGCATTTAAAGCTTTCTCTTCACCTTTTTCTTATCATTATTCTCACCTCATTTTAAAATGCAGGAACGAAGAACAGAAAATTATACGAAGCAGTATTCAGCATATTATGGGAAAGAAAGGCAAAGCTCTGAGTTCTGAAGACAAAGAAATGATGCCCTTGTATACAGAGACCGCCTGTAATAAAGATGCTGGTATTACTACTTGGAAAGGCATGTACAGTCTACTTGAGGAAGAGAATCCCAAAATCATGGAGGTTACAGCTACTGCAGGCTCACATGGGTCTTCTGAGGTGTTTATTACAGAGCTAGCTTGCTTGTTCTTGCACCGGATAGCGGCGAGGCCCAAAATTCTTCCATACACAGACATGGTTAAATGGGTACTGGATAGCGCTGACATCACAAATAGACAATTTAAGACTCAGGGTCAAGAACTTACGGAATTGTTATTTTCACGAAATTTAAGCTTTATATCCGCTAACAAAAAGCGCGCAAGAGGCGGAAATCGCACTGGGGAAGTTCGGATCAAGAAACAGAGGCAGTTTCCGATGCGTGATTAGCGCTAATCGCACATCTCTGGGCAAAATCTCTTGAAGAGGAAAGCCTCTAATTGCTCAGTCACCTGTAAGCCCAGAAATTTGTAGGAAAGAATGCTAGAGGCAAAAAAGTAAAACTTGAATCCTAAAACCAGTGGCATTTGTCAGAAATATCTTCAAAGTGGTATGTATATATGCACAACAACTGTAGACAGGATGGAGACATAAGGCTCAAGATAAAAAAGAATCAATCAAAAGATTAACTAAGTTGAATTGGGATTCTTACTGGGCGTATTTGGTAAAACCACATAGCCAGTGCATGACTCTCAAATGTATCATCAATTTTGCCGAGAAGATGGTGCCAACTCTTCCCAATTCCATTTTCACGGGACAGTTAAAGTCAGAATTCGGCCACCCGACTCTTCTCAAACAAATGCTAAATGCTTGCGATTTCAAGGAACAGATACACAAATAGTTAGCTGTTAGTTTTAATTTTAGATTCAGTGTTAGTATTAATTTTGCTTTATTTTTTCCTGAAATGAGGATGGTCATTTAAACCGTATCCTACATTTTTGTAATAAATTATTTTTAGATTTATTTAGTAGTATTTAAACCCTTCTCATGCATTTAGAGAAGGGTCCTAAAATTTTTCAAAAACTTGTCGTCAGAACATGCACTTTTGCACCCTCCGAGGAGGTTTTGATGAATGAATGAAACATGATTTATTGATATCTGCATTTAATATCTACTACTGATGTTGCACTTTTTTACTCTTAGTGGATGTTGGATTAAGAAGAGATGTATCATTATTTCTTGAAGCTCATGAGTAGAACTAGTTATAAATGGTACTTTTATCTATTAACTATTTATGCCTTTGTGTTAAAGTGATATTCATGTTTAGTTGTTTATATATTGATGCGTGAATTATTGAGTTATCATTTGGCACTTCTGTATGGTGATAGCTATTTATTTATGCTTAATATATGATTAGCTTATTATGCGATATGTTTTTCACAACTATTTCGTCTAAATTTTTATACGAAGTGGTTTATCTCCATTGAATTCTTTTCTCATAACAATTGAATGATCTTTATTACCAATTGTTATTTGAGATCATTTTAGATCGCATAACGAAAAGATTAAATCCCGGGTTAGTGTAGAATTAGATATTTCTGTCTATTAGAATACAATTGCATGTTATTAGATTAGAGTTAGAATAAAAGAATTTCACTTAGGAACTTTTAGAAAGGAAATATCAATTCTCAACACACACACACACATATTGGGAAATTGGTCCCATATCCCCAGTCAGACCCACTATACCAAACAGAAAAGGAGTTGCTAACCAAGGTCTGGACTGGGTGGGTATCCCCCTTGTTGTAGACCCGATTTTTGGGGCTTCAACAAATCCATAAACAAATTATTTTTCAAAACGTATTACTTTCAAAGTATCAACAAGGAATGTACAAGGGTGTTCAATGAATTAACGCTATTTATTTAAATTCCATGATGTATATCTTACTCATAATTTTAACAAATTATTAAATAATGATCTAGATTGGATAATTATATTATTTCTCATATATTTTGATGCTTATAGAGTGAAAAAACTGAAAGAATAAACTTGTAGGGTCATTTTAATGGTGGGTTGAGAATTTGGGTCTAAAACCTTTTGGAGTCATTTTGAGGTATTAAATGACATTTCTCGGGGTCAAACAATTGTCCCCTGTGCCGAAATCTTGACCATTATTCAACACTTAAAGACATATCCAATGGTGCAAGGAAAACATCAAATGAAGTTCATTCAAAATTTATGCCTTTAGTAAGTTGACCTATCATGTTGACCACCATGGTACGAGAGAATTTCATTTTAGCCCCATTACTCATGCATAGCAAGCTAGCTACATGTGGAATTTTAACAAGACTCTAAAAGGTCTAAAATCACAAACCTCGTTAATGGTTAACGGAATCAAATCTTACACCTAGTTGGCTATCACGCTATGTTAAATACTTGGCCACTAGGAGGAATAAGAGTTCCATTTTGTGTTATTGTATTTTGTTCCATAGTTGAAAATACAACTAGGAGTGTGAAGTTAAAGAGAAAAATGTATGAAGTTAAGTTTTTATAGCAACCTTACATGCCAAAAGTCTTAGCTAACTCTAGAGAGATTACCTCTTTCTTTGTACTTACATATTTTCCATACCAAAAAAGAGAGAGTAGAGCATGTTTACATTTTAGTGTTGTTTTTCTCCCATAAGGATTTCCTAGGGAAAAAGGAGTAGAGCATCATTACTTTTTAGGGTTGCTTGCCTCCCATAAGGATTTCCTAGGAAAATAATTGTGTTGATTGTCTAGATATGTATGTGTGTGTTTCATTATGTTCTCTATTTCTTACATTTTGTTTCATTATGTTTTATATTTCTTACATTTCCGCCCTCCTATTTTTCTTTCCAATCAAGGTTTATAAAGTAACATGAGAAGCAACATGAGACTTGGAACAATCATTTTCATTATCTATATGGAAGGCAAGAAGGATTATATCCCCTTAAGCTTAAGCTTATGTAGTTTTTCAATTTTTATCATATATATTTTTTGGTAAGGGTAAATGTTTTTTATCTATAGTAAGTCATGAACCCCAATTTTACCTTATGTAAAGCATGATTCTAGGATTACTACAATTTGTACTTGGTTTTTATTGTGATGATGCCCTCTCTCAATCACTTGGCCATCCCTCGATGGGTAGTTAAATCTTTATAACAATACTTAAGTAATATTTATCTATTTGTATTATGTGAAATGTAAAAAATGGTATACTATTTTTCATAAAATTGTGTTGATTTTATCATATATTTCGATGAAAGTTGATTATATGACACGTTTTCTTTAAAAGGAGAACAATTTTGTTAAGGTATGAATTTGCAATTTTGTGTGGCTCTTTATCAACCTTCACTTCCTCATTCCTAGAAAAAATCTACTTGCTCATTCGTATACCCACTTTGTATTCAAATGCATGAGTTTTGAACTCTCGGTAACTATGTTTTTCCACGCAGGAAAATTATATGTCACATTTATACTAACTCTAAATATTATTTTGAAGTTTGGATTACTGTTATTCTTTTATATAATTTAACATTAGATATAAGTTTAAATTGAAAGCTACTTAGATGAAATATAGCTTAGATATGGAATTTGCATTATTATCTATTTATTGAACTATCATGGACATAATTATTACACATGTTTAATTTACATTATTGTTATCTGATGCTTCTTTGATTTATCTCCTATAGCTTAATGTAATGCTAGATATATAATTTAAGTTGAAGGCCCATGAGATAAATATGACTTCTATGTGACATTTGTATTGAATCATCTATTTGTTGTGTTATATTTACATAATTGGTAGGCATATCTAATTTGCATTACTAATATGTCATGCTTCTTTAATTTATCTTTTATAGATGACCAGAGCAACCCTTTTTAATCTATTGATTTTGACTTCGGATATGTGGGCAATACTCATCCGCATATTTTTCTATCATAAAGCAGTGAGTAAAATTGTATTCCATTTGTGTCAATGTTAAGGTTAAGCACATGGATTAAAGTTTTATATAAGATACATTGACACAGTGTACATTTATATCTAAAGAGTCCAAAAGCTCATTCAAGACCATATGTTTTGTTGATGTAGGTTGATTGGTTATATTACATTGCTTTTGCAGTTGTTGTTGTGGGCCTTACCATCTATTCGTCCTAGTAATTGCTGAAACTAATCTTTCACCTTTTTATTTTAAATAGAAATAAATTTTCAAGGACATTTTAATATGTAAAATTAAGGAAAACCCTTTTTTGCCTATGTGAATATGATAATGTTTAACATGTGCTTTTTATTTCTGTAGTAGTGACAAAGAGAACACTATTGTGGTTGAAAATGGTCTAAATGAAACCATACCATACACACAGCTCAATGAAGAGAGAGAGCCTAATATAGCAGGCATAATTGTAACTCCCTCGTGATTAGAAAATCACGCTCTATAGCATTATGCTTCTCTCCTCCATCATTATTTTTTTAAGCACTCATTCTTTGGAGAAATGTATTACAAGAATATTACAATGAAATTTTCATTTCAATTTTTTATATGCTACATTACGATTGTAAAATAATAAGCTACAACTCAAACTAAAAGGAAAAAGGTTTGTTTTTTTTTTTAATATTTTTAAAATTTAACAGTTATTTAAATATTTTTTTTCCTTTAGAAGTCATATATATATTATGTAGCTGATGGAGAAAGTTATGATTACCACCATGGATGGGAAAATTGGGGGATGCAGCATAATGAGAAAGAGGCAATAGTAGGATGGGATAGAAATATTGGACAATCATTGCAAACAATGGATGAGGATGCAGCTAATATCTGGGTAGAAGAAATGATAAATCACCTCAAGAAGAGCTCTCCTAACGTACCAGTCTACCATCTTCTTAAATACTTGCATAACAGTATTTACTGTTGCAGTAACCCTTTTATAAAATCTGCAGTTGAATCCAGAATTCTCTACTTCACACAATTTAGTGTTCTTCCAAATCATAACACACAAATAATTGACAAAAACAATAGATTAATAACTCAATATAAAACTAGAGTTCCATTGAAGCACAACTTTGAGAATAACTATAAGGAGAAGGAACATTCAACAGAAGAACAGAGACTAAATACGTCATCATTGCCATTGCATCATCAATTTAGCAAAACACAAGAAACTCTGGTAAGAAGGGAGGATGAGAGATTCAATGAATCAGATGTAGCAGGGAAGGAGGGTTCAGGAACATTAAGGAATATTAATAGCCCAACTACAACTTCCTGTTTTGAAGAACAAGGATTGCATCTCCTAGCTCTTCTTCTATAGTATGCAGAAGCTGTTTCAGAGGACAATCATGAAGAGGCGAACAGTATCCTGCCCTATATTTATGAGCTTTCTTCACCTTATGGGAGTTCAATTCACCGTGTGGCTGCATACTTTGCTGAGGCCATATCATGTCAGTTGATCAGCTTATACTTAGGAATCTACTCTCCTATCATGAATGAATCATGGAACCAAAGTATTGTATCAGCATTTCAAGTATATAATGGTATCAGCCCATTTGTGAAGTTTTCTCATTTCACTGCAAATCAGGCAATCCAACAAGTATTCCAAGGTGAAAATAGTGTGCACATCATTGACCTTGACATAATGCAAGGTCTGCAATGGCCGGGACTGTTTCACATATTGGCCTCCAGACCGGGCGGTCCTCCTTATGTGAGAATTACAGGCCTGGGAACCTCCATGGAAGCATTGGAGGCAACTGACAAGAGGCTATCAAAATTTGTTGAGACATTGGGTATTCCTTTTGAATTTCATGCTGTTTCAGAAAAGGCTGGGAATATTAATGAAAATTTAGAGAGGCTTAAGTTCAGAAAAGGGGATGCATTGGCTGTGCATTGGTTACAACATTCTCTATATGATGTCATAGGCTCTGATATTAGCACATTATGTCTTCTGAGGAGGCTTTGTCCAAAGGTTATCACCATGGTAGAACAGGATCTGAGCCACGTTGGGTCATTTCTAAACATATTTGTGGAGGGAATACATTATTATTCTGCTGTGTTTGATTCTCTAGGTGCAGCTTATCCTGAGGATAGCCATGAGAGGCATGTTGTGGAACAACAACTGATTTCCTGTGAGATCAAGAATATTCTGGCAGTTGGTGGGCCTGTAAGAACAACTGAAGTAAGATTCCACAACTGGAGAGACCAGCTGCAACAAGCTGGGTTCAACAAGCTTTCTCTTGCTAGAAATGCAGCAGCACAAGCCACACTTCTGCTGGGTATGTTTCCTTGCAAAGGCTACACTCTTGTGGAGGAATCAGGGACTTTAAGGATTGGATGGAAAGATATTTTCTTATTAACTGCTTCGGCCTGGAGACCTGCTCATCATACCCTCTAAACCTAAAATTATAGTTTTCCACAATTGAATCTGAAGTACATTATGAATATCATCATGGATATGAACTTGGAGAAAGTTATAGTATTGTTTATGAACTTGGTAGAATTTGTGTGGAGCTGCTAACCCTGGTGGAAGTCAACCGTGCTAGGACTAGAGCTAGAGTGGAGCCATAAAATTCACAAAAAATGCCATAAAATTCAACAGACACCTAATGATGGTGTGTCCAGACAGAGAGAACTATCTTAACAGAAATGTCTATTACACTCATTCTATTACAGAAATGTCTATTACAGAGAGAACATACCTTGTAGTAGACGAACAACGCCGACAAAAGGAGCAACAGCGTGGACGAGAGGAGCAACAGCATGGAAAAACAGACCTCTAGTAGACCAAAAACGCAGACGGGAGGAGCGAAAATGCGTGAAAAGACCAGCAGCAACAATGACAAAAATATGCGCGAATAATGAGATCGGTAAACAAATCAACTTCGCGGGCAATTTATTTATAGAAACTAGTTCGGCTGAACTATTTTAAAAGTAAAATTTCGGCAATTTATTTATAGAAACTAGTTCGGCCGAACTATTTTAAAAGTAAAATTTCGGCCGAACTTTTGTTGCTGGTTTTCCCATCTCTGACAAAAATTCTGTTTGCTCGTGCCGTCAGTGTGCCATCAATCTAAACGGAATCACGAGTTTGGTCAAAATTTCTAAGAAATTTCGACCGAACTATTAAATAGTTCGGCCGAACTTTATAAATGTTCGGCCGAACTATTGCCGAAAAAAATTTTCAGCCCCCGATTCTCACAAAAGTGTAACCCAGCTTCACGTTTCCGCCTGGGAACATCAGGGGAGTCAAGGGTTAAAATAATTGACATACATTGTTTTGTATACATTTTATACATATAAACATAGGCTCATTCTCATATGCATATCTTTGTTGATGTTGAAATATATATATATATATATATATATATATGTATGTAGATTTGAGAACATATGTACTATTCTTGTTATATATTGTTTGTTTTAATTTATAATTATATACATATATATGAACGTAATACAAATATAGTGCCACCATGGATAGAAGATGCATGTAATTTTTTTTACAATATATGTGTGTGTGTAATCTTACGGTTGTGTGCCCGTGCAGAATTCAAAGCAAAGCACGAGAATATATACAACTATTACTCATTTTTATGGGTTCATCCAAGACCCTTTCTATTAAAAAATAAGATTATCATTTAGAAACTGTCAATGGTTTTTTTTATCTCCAAGGACCCCTAAAATTGTGTTTTATTTACCTAGCTTGATGTCATTTTTATATATTTACTGAGCTTTTGATAAAAGGAATTTCCACCCTGCATTTCCTATCATAGGGGGGAATTACACTAGACCTCCTTTAGAGGTAGATGCTAATAAATTTCATAATCATGATCATGGTTCATATTGCAAGTCTCTCTTAAAGGTTGACTCAAGCCTTTTCTAGCCTTGAAAATATTAATTAGAGAACATGAATTATCATAGGAGTTTGAAAGAGAATATGAATAGGGAACAATAAGGGGAGACTATTAGGGAGGAGGATGGAAATAAGACACTTCAATGATAGACTATAGAAGATTCTATTATAAAATAACTATGGGGGAGGAGATAAAAAAATAGGAGAAATAACAAGAGATGGAATTGGGGTTGAAATGCAATTTTTTCAATAGAATGTTGAACATTAAATCAAGGGGTGTGAGTTGAAACCATACCTATGGGGTCCTTATCCATATTTTATATTAGGGGTAGAGATAGATCTTCTAACGAAACTAAATACTATGTCTTATGCATGCTTCCCATCTCATGGGACGAAGTCCTTTAAACCCATATCTTCTTAAACAACTTCATTGCACAAATTATAGTCACACTGGTCTGTGAGGTCACCAACCTTTCTACATGTGTAACACCAAAAAAAACCCTTCAATAATCCACTACCTAAAGCCATTTCTTCACTTGAAAACTCAATTCCACCTCTTCGACCAAGCCCTCACGAACATCCACTTCAATTTGGAGCCAAGCACTTCGACAATCTTAGTTGGTCAACCAATCGTCTTCCAAAACAAAAAAATAACTTTATTTTGTTACCAATGGCTTCAAGTATCTCATCCAGCATAAAATTAATGGAAAACTAAATTCATTTCCGACAATTTTCTCCACACAATTGGTTCTCTGGTAGGATTGAAACCAATTGCGATGTCACTACACTACTAAATTAGACTTCCCCTAATTCCAATATCTATTGAGAATCTCTTAGACCTCACACTTAGCTCGAAAAATTGCACAAACCATCCCCCAAAAAACGATTTGAAAATATGGGATATAGCCAATCTTTAGCTCCAAATTTATTTTCATCCAATCCAAAACAAATGGTAGACTCACAAGATTTCTTATGAATCTGCAAATGATGGCCCACTCTAATAGTACTGACACCTCTTTCAATTTTACATCTTCACCAACAACCATCGACAATGCTTTATAGGACTTGAGTGACGGCCTATGATTACATTTTCACTATGAAATAGAAGGGTTAGAAGGGGGATGTGAATTCTAATCATCATCAAAATTTGGCATCGACGACATAGTATTTTAAATATTATTATTCAAAAAATGTTTACCTAATTCACATAAAGGAGAATTTATGGCCTCCAATTTGGGATATGGGATCACCTTAGCGAAAGGAGGATTAGATGGTCTTGATTTTTCATGTCTTGACACAAAACTAGATGTGAAGATGTCTCCCTGACATAAACTATTTGGGTCATATTTCACTTCATCAATCTCCATATTTGTTTTTCAAATGCATAATAAATACCACTAGAATCGATACAATCCTCACTCAATGTGGAGTACACATATCACCCTTGCAGTAGTAATAGAGGAAAAAACGATTTAATTTGTGCTAGATTACAAAGACCAAGATGAGACGCCATGAACATGACATTAGTAGAGGAATTTAATAACTATAGGAAAATTAACCATAGGTTCTAGGATAACATAACCCCCTCTAGAACTATCTTTACTTTAAATTCCTCTCTATATTGACATATTTTCAATTGACTTCTTCGAATTCAATTCACCTAATATGTGTGTGTATGTGTGAAACAATGAAATATTATTTAAATTTTCCATTTGAATTCAAATATCATTAATTACCTATTATCATGTTATAATTATTTTTGTTTTAAAACCATGTCGATAATATTGTATTAAATCAAAATATGCACCTAGAGTGTTGCCTATACAACATGTGAGTATAATGAAAACCACTCAAGGCATGTTATACCTCACGATAAGATTTATTCTCAATATCTTTTAATTGTTTTAATATCCTAAAGGGCATAGGGTCTTTGGAGGTGTAGATTCTCCAAAAGACATGTAGATACAAACAAAATTTACACTACATATTAAGACAATTATAGAGTAGTAGTTTTATAGGAAGGAATACCATTTCTCGTTACGACTTCTACATCCAAGTTTATACCTTTATTGACAAGGTTATCTGCAACAAACTTGTTCATTCTCAACACATGGAAGAAGCTAATAATAAGGAAGGCTAGTTTCATATTCTTGATTCAATCAATAATGCTTCGCAACTTGTAAACCTTTTGCAAATATCCATGAACAAGGTAATGCATAACTAACTACAAATCCCCCGACACCACCAAATATTTGATTTTTTATTCTTTGGCGAGAAGGATCCCTTGCAGTAATCTGTATGCCTCTACCACATTATTAACGCAATTTCCTAACACCCAATTGTATTCAATTCCAAATTTTCCATTAGGGCTGAGAATAACCCCTCTCACTCTTGCCACCCTTGAATTATTCTTTGAATCATAGTCAAAACTCAACGAAAATGATGTATGATATTTTCTACATTTCTTCATTTCATCTTGATCTAGGCTCAACTTCCACCATTCTGCAAGTATTCAGTGAGTTTTCTTAATCATTGGAAAACTAGGAAGGAGTTTAAGAATCCATTCATTTTCTTGGGAATCCACATTTCCCATATCAATAGAGGAGGGGAAAATTATTTTATTATTAAACATATAACACTCGATCTCTTAAGGCTATAGAGTGAGTGTGGTATCACTACTCATTGATAATATTGTCATATCAAATTATCCAAACCTTGCAACCAAATTTTTTTGGGAAAACAACAATTTTTTCTTGAAAGAGCTCTTTCCTTTGATTTTTCCAAGGTAGCAAGCCACGAAAAAAGAGAAGAGGGAGGAGAGATAGCGAGGCCATCGAATTCTAGAGAAGAGAAGAGGAAGGGAAAAGTCCAAGACTTCATGAACAAAGGAAAAACTGAAAAATATGTGAAAAATTATTTCTTTTTGTCTTAGGCTTAAAGGACAACTTAAGGGGCTAACCAATCCTCTTTTCCCAAGGTTCTTCACTATCAAGATTTTACTGTGTTAAAAAATAGCAAAATTAGTTGAGTTTCAGTGGACAAAATGGAGTCTAAACTCGTGACCAAAAATAAGACTTTGGAGGAAATCCTTCTTGAAACAATAAAATAGAGTAGCCTTCTCGAATCATAAATTCTTAGTTTTTCCATACCCGATAACAAATAGAGGCCTTATTCCTAGGGGCGCAACCAATGAATAGTGATATCAACAAGCTATCTTGAGATGATAAATGATGTGGAACACAGCTTAGGTCCCAATAAATCCATGAAATGAAGATATCCCATTTTTAAATATCTAATAAGTTGATTTTTATTTCAAACATAAACTAATATCTTAAGGGGATTAGCTCCTCGTGACTTTCAAAAAATGCTTATTAAGAATTCATTCCAAACACATATTTATTGACTTCCCATTCCCTAGATATATAGGAAGACACTCTTTAATCATATCCATATATGAATAAAAGAGATTCCAAATGGATGAGCCTCCTTTTGGATCCAAGGGAGCTTTGAGGCTAAAATATCATTTTTTTTGAAAGAGTTTGCACCATAAAACTTCTTTCCACTAGGAAGAATGATTTGAAATGTATCTCCACACAAATGTGGCACCTAATGCAATATTCATAAGGGAGGGATTGTAGATCACAAAGTCAGCATGATATTTTAGGTATTTTACCACATCCCATTTGATGAGATGAAACTTTTGATGTCTAAGCTTACCACTCTCCCATAAAAATTTCCTCATAATTTTAGCTAGTTCGCAATGAGTCCCAGATAGCGTTAGGAGAGATTTTAACTTCTAAAGAGGAAAATATGATAATGTGACTTTAATAAGAACTTGACCCCTGGATACGTTTTACCAAATCGTTCCCCAATATTATATATTGGACTTGAACTTTGCAATGATTCCTAACCATGATTTGGAAGGATGGGATTTAAAAAAAATTAGAATCCCCATATATTTGAAATCTTTCCAAGAGGATACATGATGAAACCCAAGAATGAAACCCAATTATTTTTGAAGAATGGAGCTAATATTCCAAGGATAGATACGTGATTTTATATGATTAATAAGATCTATAGAAGTGAGTAGATACTAATCTAGAACCTACTTGAAGCACTCTGCAATAATTAATGAGGCTCCTCCTAATAAGAGGGTATCCTCCACAAATTCAAAGTGATTTGTACCCTTGATTCATGGGACATATCCTATACATGGAAGGTTATGATTTCTTCATTCATATTTAAGACATTTTCTTATGAATACGCCATCAAGATGTAGAGGAAAGGTGACAAGGGGCACCCTTAACAAAGCTTTCTTGAGGGTTTAAAAAATCCTAAGGAACAATCATTCACCAAGGGGGATATCGAAGGGGAAGAGATGTTAGTCATCAGTAATTTTTTCCTTGGTGATGACTAAATGATTACCCCAATATTTCTAAAAACAAAGTTTATAGAACATTGTGAGTTCTAGAAATCTCACTGCCTTCATTATCTTCAAGGTAGAATTTTCACTATTTTGTTATCCTATCTAGTCATGATTTACCCACTACTCTCGGAAGACCCATCAGGGGCTCAAACCATTCATTTTTAAACCTAACTTATCTCCTTGGCTCAAAACCTCTGTTTTTCTTACCTACAAAATTCCCCACCGCCACCTAAGCCTACCAAACAGAGCAACCTTGTTGAGCCTCTTTTAATAACTCTCAAAAATTGTTTGTCTCTACGGATTCCTTAGATAGTAAGAAAATGTTGCATATTAGGCCTACAAATACATAAAGCTTGGCATGGATTTTGCCTTACACTTGTAAATCCTAAATCTAGATCTCAGCCCAAAAACCAAGTCCAAGAAGGCCTCCACTAGGTCACCTACGGTTTCACAAAGTCATAGGATGGATTTGGTGCCTTACACACTCTGTTTTTCTTCTATATATAGAAAATACATTCAAAGGAGGGGACAAGTCACTTTGTCCTAGATTCACCAAAAAGATCAGTCAAGGAACCTTTTAGCCTAAAGACATGAATCTTGCAAGGAGACAGTTACTCTTTGCTCACATCTCTGCAAGAGTGGTCAAAAGGACATCAGGTTAGCAAAAAGGCAAGGTAATGGAATAAAAAGCCTCCTTCATAAAACAATAGAGGAGCTGTAAAAGGGACCTCCAAAAGCAGCCTCTTTTTTCAACACCTAAACATACAAATGATAAACTATCACCTCCAAACCTTTCTGGAAAAATACCTTGAAGACTAATCTGAAGCAAAGATAGAAAAAAAGGAAGTACATTTGAAAGAGTTCATAAAGCCATTTTTTATAAAAGACACAATAAACTTAAGACAAACAGAAACACCATGAGTTTATGGTAAATCAATAAAAATAATGATCATCAAAGGGCTTGTGTTTAAGGAGAAAAGGGGTGTTTTTATTAGTCACAAAACAATGGTGAAAAACAAGAAAATCACCACAAACACCACAAAGGTAGAAGTCACCTCCTCAAAGTTACTTCCAAGGATAGCATTAGGTCATCTGCACTGAAGGAAAGGGATAAAGAGTATCAGTATGCAGAGCCTCATCTCACCAAAGAGGCAAAAACAAAGCTTTTACCTTAAGATCAAAATAGGACATAATTCATTAACAAACATAGCTTAAGAAGCATTTTTCCTGTGATTTACATCTTGGCTGAAGACCCCCAACAAGGGCATCTTTGTCAAAAGATTGTCCTACAAAAAATATGATAAAAGCATGAGTAAACATTTTGCAAAAACTACGCCAAAAGTGTTCTACATAGTGAAATGTCAGTAAAAAGACACACGCAAGAATAGAGGGAAACATGAACTCTACAAAAGTGGGTTTTCCATTTTGATTTATTTTTCAAAAAAGATATAAAGGGCCCCTTCTAAATTTCCCCCCCGCACCATTTGCCACTTTGCAAGGGAGAAGAAACCATTGGTGGAGAGTTGCAGTGTTTTTCGGGCAAAAATGTGAGATTTTACCGGCAGTACGCGCAGAGGCTGGCGCTACGCCCCTAGCCTCCGATGATATGCACAGAGGTGAGCCAAGTAGTATAAAATTACACTACGCTATGTGCTCGTAGCACGACGCTACGTGCCTGGGTTGGCGCTATGCTCAGGCCCAGAAAATTCAACAGGCGCCTGGGAGACTGCCCATTCTGCTCGGCGCTATGCTTCGACAGCCCGACCGGCCCGGCGCTACGCTCCTGGCAACATTTTCCAGATTTTTCCAAAGACCTTCAAAAATCAAATTTTAGCCTCTAAACTTTTGCAAGCAAAATATAAGGTTGGTGAAATCCTTTTCCTCCTCCTAAGCATTTATTTGCCTAAAATCAAAGAAGTCATCCATAGTCAAAATTTGACCAAACCCTACACTATACAAAAATCAATTTTTATGTCTTTGATCTAGGGTTTGTAAGAAAATTTGGTTTCGAGTGCAAAGAGAGGAATGAGTAAATATAAGGCTGACCTCCACCACCAAGTACAAGATTTGAAAAAAATGTATTCACCTTAGCTTTCCTTTTTTACAAAGAGTTGACCTACACCACTTATTTTACTCCAAAAAACCATCAAGAAAATCCCAAGGTTTCTACTGTTGTTTTGGACCAGCCATCATGTTAGAGAGAGACAGTCACACCAGTGGTGATGAGAGTCACACTCCCACCAGGCCAAAACATCATGGAGGAAAAGATAAAAGATTTGAGCCCCTAGACACCACTCTAATCACTTACTCTCCTATGATCCTTTCATGCTTCCAGGATGTAGGGTGCTACAAATTTTGTGAGAAGGTCAAGCAAGTCAACAGTCATCGAGACTTGACTAGATTATTTTCCTATAGCCTACAAAACCACCAAGTTAATCTAGCAGGGTTCCAATTTGAGCTTTCATCTGAAATCATTTCCAAGGCAACAGGTGTACCAGACATTGGTGAGTTTTGGTTTAAACAAAAGAAGTCGGATTTGGGTTATTATGGGCCTTATTTGAAACCCACCTATCAGTAGCATTGTAAGGCTATTTTCCCTTTTTCTCATTTTCTAAGGAGGTATGCAGCATTAATGAGGAAAATTATCAGTTTTTTCACATGTGAGGGAAGATACTCCCAGCTCTACTCATATCATATCAGGTTGCTGATGCATTTTACCAAATCCATGATGATGAACCTACCTTATTACCTTTTCCACAGTATTGATAAAATGGCCTCCGTTGTCAAGAGGAAAAACTATGACCACCAAATGACAAGCCTTTTTCACCACTATGATCAATATGATTGTCCTCTATCAGCTAGAGCAGCAAGGAATTTCATGGGAAACCTTCATCTCACATGATGTGTTTTCTGATCCCCGGGACTTCATCCAATAGAGCTTGCCTTCCAGTTCACAACCATCTACCTCCACTCATCCATCATCTTCCCATATACCTTCTCCACAAAGAGTTTCACCTTTGGTTTCTTCCCCTAATTTTCCAAGTGAAGGGGCTGACAGTAGCCCTAGTGAAGAAAAAAAGGGTGGCAGCAGTCAGGAGGAAATTGAGAATGATAATTATGGCCATGAAGAAAGCAGTGGTGGCCCTGAAGAAAGCAACCATGATCATGAAGAAAGCGGCAATGGCCAAGAGGAAAAGAATGATGAAGAATAAGAAAATAGTGAAGAGGGATAACAGCTAGATGAGGAAGAAAACTATCTAAGTGCCAAAGATAGTCCAAGAAAGACTCATGACAGTCATGCTAGCTGTCATGACTGTCATGAAAAAAACCAGTCCATAGAAGACAAAGAGAATCAGAGTGAGGAAGGTGCAGAAAATATAGAGCATATTGAAGGACAAAATGATGACAACATTGCCCTTGAGACTCCCATTATTGCCCCTCTCTCATGTACTTATCACATAGGGAAAAGAGATGTGTTTGCTGCCTCTAAAAGGCAAAGGGCCATCTCCTCACAAAATACCAAAGCATTGGACAAAGGAAAAGAAAAAATGAAGAGTTTTGAGCAAAAGACACCAGTCAGGAGGACAAAAAGGATAAAAAAGGCTTCTCAAGGGCCTCTCTTTATTGATCTAGACAGTGATAATGAAGACCAAGAGATGAGTACTAAGTTGCTCCTCTTAGAGAAATATACCCAGCTTCAAGAATGGGAAAAATATTTTGAGAGGGCACAAACAATTATTTACTACTACAAGCAAGAACACAAGAATTTCAAAGAGGTGAAGAGGGGCTTTGCCTTGCAGAAGAAAATGGTCAAACAATATGCAAGGAAGAGCATGCTTGTTAATGCCAAATTGAAGAAAGCCCTCATAGAGCTAGAAGAGATAAAAAGGCCCAAATTGCATGATAGCCACTGGATCTTGGCTGATGCTTCTCAGAAGGGGTCTACACACCAATTTTGAAGAAAATCCAGAAACTTTTTGTTTTTGCCAAATTTTGGCCCCTAGGAGCGCAACACCCTAGGTGCTATGCTAAAAATTGGGGCACCCCCAGCTGCTAAAGTTTACATTTTTGGATTTTTCATGTCACCAGAAGTCTACCCACAAAATTTCAGGTCAATTGGAGCATTTTTGCCCCCTAAAAAGGTCAAAAAACACCTCAAAATTGACCTTTCTGCCTCCTTTTCAGGCCCGGCGTTGCGCACAGAGAAGTAATGGGAGATTGGAATTTTGAGAAGGTAAATGACATCCATTCAGCACAACTCAAGTATTTCTGGAAATTAGACTATTCACAATTTCCAACGAGCCATCACGGGGCCAAATTCGATTCCGGGAAGGGGTCCAAAACTCAGCTGCAATAGACCCCATTTTCTGCTGATATGGCACCATGCACAGAGACAAATTTTGGCCAAAAAGTCAACAAAAGACACTAATTAATGGAAAATTGGGTTTTTAATATTTTCTTGGACAAAACATTCCTAATTTGATTGGGGAGTTATGTTTTGGTGTTTTTCATTTATTTTATTTTCTATTATGTGTCTTGGGCCCTGCATGGTCATTAAGCACATTTATGACATTTATGGCTAAATTAGGGTTTCTAGAAGCCTCTTAGGGTTTACACCTCCTCATTTATGCCATAAATAGAGAATGAGGGTCTTATGTATTTGGTGGGATTTTGATGACTTATGTTAAAGCAAATACATAGTCTCTTGGAGTTTTTTATGGAAATTTGATGTCTTGGAGCTCATGCATGCCCTGGTTTTCTTGTTGACGGAGAGAGACTGTTTGCACGATCCATAAGCTTGGTTCATGGTGAAGTGTTTCTTATGTTTATGTTTTCTAGTTTTCCATTATGTTTTCCATCTTGCTATGTTGCAGTAGGACAAAAAATTTAGATTAAGATATGTTTCCTGATGGCACCTTACTTCTGTTTGTCCGTCACTGCCTTACTGTTTTCTTCTGTTGAGATATATTAGGGAATCCATCTCTTGCTCTCTAAGAAGCTCTTAGCTTGTTCATTTCTTGAATGGTTTAGATCAGCTAGTGTCAGGTATGATTTATGGCTAGCCTTGCATATTGTGGCCACTGAAATACTCTGTCCTTGGAATCTCCTCTTTAAAGCATCTTTGCCTTGCTTTGTTAATGAAGTCTGTTTGAATCATGCTCTTTGCCTTTAATAGCTAAATTTGTTGCAAAGAACCTTTACAACTGTAACTTTAGATGTTCATAGTTCTCTCTTCTTCTATGGTTATAACTACTTGTGCATCTTAAATGTTTTTTTGCTCTTGATAATGAAATCTATGAAAGTTAAATAAGTTTCTTGCCTTTCTATAATTTCATTTGAATGTTTGTCTTGGATAATCATCTGTGTTTCGGTTTGAAATCAAATGGATTAGTTTTCACTTATGCCTTTGATTCTCTTTCCATGATTATGATTTTCTAACTCTCTTAGTCTAAAAAGCTATTAAGGATTCATTTATGCCCTTCACTAGCTTGTATTCTCAAGTTTAATGTTCATCTCATCATCCACCACAACCTCAAAGACCTACCAACCAAGTTAAAATTTCCCTGCAAATGCTCTTGAAACCATTGATGAACTTATCATGACCTTGTTAGACTCCATTTCCCAATGACTTAACAATCTTCCATGTTTTCTATCTAAATCCATCTGAGCATCATACCCAACCAAAAACAATCAAAATACCCTGCACTTAACATCTAGCCTAAAATCAACCCTAATCAGCAAACAAGTTCACATCTTTGCACCTACTAGAGAGATCCCTCTCCGAATCCTGGAAGGTTAGGTCCTTGGATTCTAAATATTGGTTTGATTTTACCCTGTCCATTTGTATCTCAATCAATCTAGCAAATTACGGGGAGCTAACATAATGACGATCACGGTGGGACTGAGTTCATAGTAGCCTGACAAACTCTTATAGACTCATATACATCCCTAGTTTGACTTAAAAACCAACCCATAGCCAAGAGTAGAAACTAATTGCTTCACCATCCTAGTAAGATGATGACTTAGCTAGGGGATACTCATTAACCTTAAGGCCGCATAAAGAAACTAAAAAAACCCAAAAGTACTCCCTAGATTTATTTTTATCAAGAATTTGGTGGTGGACCATTGTATACATATCTTCAAAATTTCAAAAAGAATCCACTTGGCGACTCCACTAGCCTCCAGTAGGCCTTTTTTCATCTCACTAGTCCCATAGGTTGTTCTAGGATTGTGTCAAATCAGTCCAAAACAATTTTTAAGGCCTAGTTATACCTTGTGTGAGTAAAGAGATATGGCTTCATGAAGGATCAATACCAGATCACACCCGGACCCAAATCCTCCTACCGTAGTTAATGACCCAGAAAATATTTTGTGGTAAACTTCTAAAGCTGGAAACTTGCCCACTGTTAGGACCATTCATAGAGCAAGTTATGCACCAAAAAACCTTACAATTTCACAAGATCCTCAGTTTGACTTGCACCATACCAAGAACCTATTCAGGACCAAGTCACAAAGTATGGTTGACCAAGCTGACCTTGAGCCCATAGATTTGCAGCAAAGCTCCAGTAGAGAAGCTTCGCATTCCACTCCACCTTATTTTCAGCTTCTCCATCACTTCAGCCCTTTTCATCTCAAATCTACTCAGAATCAGTCCTCCGGTCCAAGTACCTCAGCTACACCCATCCATACCACCAGTGTGCAAACCACCTCACTCCATCCTCCTCCACCTCTCACAAATCCTCCCCTTGTAAATCAACCTTTGTTTCCTTTTCCTCTCATCATGGCAGCCTGGTATGCTCCACTAGCTCTACAACAACCACTATTACCTTTTCCAAATGACTATTAGTCCAAAATCCCTCACTTCGTAGGGACTGAATCCATTACCGCTCAAAAAAATGTAGATAGGATTAATGATGCTTTTGACTATATGGAGATAGAAGAAGAAACCATAAAAATGAGGATTTTTTCTCAGAGCCTAGGGGGAGAACCCAAGAAATGGTTTAAAGACTTACCTCCCAACAGCATTCATGATCTCCCTACTCTATACCAAACCTTTGTGAACAAATGGGAAATCAAGAAGAACCCCCTCCAAATTCTGTCTGAGTATAACAATCTTAAGATAAATCTGGGAGAAAGTGTTCATGACTACTCCATTGTTGAAATATGATGCAATGTGTTGTCCTTGATGGTAACTTACTTGATGAAGTTTTTACAACCTACTTGATGAAGATGGCAACCTACTTGATGGAAGGCGGCTTGATGGCGCCATGATAGCAACCTATTTGTTAACGATGGATCTACATATCAGTACAGAAGTTGCAAAAGAAAGAAATTCCAGTAAGTGCCAGAATAATGATGAACAGGGTATGTCACAAAGCATACACGATTTTGTAAAGGAGAAGTAGCGTATGTACGCAGAAATGTACGTGTCAAGTAGCGTATGCCTATTTGAGCTCTAAATCTATAAAACCAAGGGGTATTACCATGGTTTTGGCACATTGTATTGAGCGTTGGATTATCTATTTGATCCCGTCCAGGAATACCATCAGCGGTTGAGTGGTTTTGACTCATGGTATTGATAAAGGTTAAAACTATTTAAGGAGAAGAAGATCATAGTGAAACGTGTGCATGAGTAAGGGTTGTTGATGAATAAATATCTCTAAGGAATATCTGCATGGATGAACTCTGTTCTTAATTGATACATCTGAATATATGATGCACCCATGAAACTGATGATGTTTCAAGATCTCTAGATCTGATGATGATGAATCTCTAAGATAATCTGCAGAAGAAGAAATGGTGAAGATCTGGCGCAAAGTCTGCTGAAGGTAATGAAGAAATCTAGGTAAGTTTATAGATCTAGTCTGTTCTGCAAAGTTTTCCATTTACAGATCTATACGCTAGTTTGTCTCGGCAAAAGTGCGTGTATACGCTGGTCTGGTTAATGAAAAGCGTGTATAGGGTTTTAAATAAAAATAAAATACACAGATGTATACGCGGGTTGGTGTGCAGGAAAGTGCGTATATACGCGGCTTCAGTACATAAAAGTAGCGTATGCTATTTGAATTAATGAAGTTCAGGGTTGAGTTTGTATCTGCATATCTATTCTGAAGTCTGGGTTATTTCTGATATTCTGGTTACAGCGGTCTCACTGTTCTGTTTGAATTTTTGGGAAAAGTATGTTTGTTGATGATAAGTGAAGGGTTGTGTTGACGCTGTTTGATCTAGTATGAAAATTGATGAAACGTGGTCTGCAGTGGGTCTGAAGGTTGAATCCTTTAGTATGGAAGTAGAAGCTTTCAGCCAGTAGAAGCTGGTGTTGAAATCAGGGGGTCAAAGCTCCCTTCCAGGAAAGGCTGGTAAACGAGTTCTGGGGGTTGAAGCTCCATTCCTGTTGCAGCTAGAAAACAAGAGAAGGTTGCATCCTTCTGCAGGTAGAAGCCTGCGTACTGATATGAGTCTGAATTAGTACTATGTTGTAAAATGTTTTCTAAATAATAAAGATTGAAGACAGAGACGACATCAGCAGTGGTTTTCTCCCGAATTGGGTTTCCACCTTAAATCCCGGTGTTCATGTGTGTTGCTTATGTGTGATGATTTATTCTGTTCTTATTGCACATGCTTACTGCTTACTAAACATTTGATGAATGAATGATGCACTGATCCAAGTAAAGAATTACATGCATAATATGATCTCTGGTAATACGCAAGTTTTCTTAAGGATATCCGCGTGTATACACGAGTTTGGTTCATTAAAGTAGCGTATGGGTTTTAGAGAAAGAAAAATTAATAAGTATTTAGTCGCGCCCTAAATACGGTTGCCCCCCCTCTCGATGTTTTCCCAACATCCACTAGGTTTACAATGCCCTCCCACCACACATAAAACCTCCTCAAGGCTTAGCCTTAGTAAAATATCTCAAAGGCTTCGATACTGATATGGCCTATCAACTAAGGGAGAGAGATTACCTAACTCTAGAAGACATGCAAAAAGGGGTTGTGAGTGTAGAGGCCAATTTAATTGAGAAAAGGGCTAGGATGAGATCAGGAAAAGGGTGACTTATAAATATGACATAACTCCTACAACCTCCTATGCTGACACTAAGCTTGACTCCATAGTTAGGAAAATGGAGAGAACGATGGAAACAATCAGTTTGAATGAGAGAACACCTCCTAGGGAAAATCAAGCCAATCTTCAAAATAGGAATAGGAATCAAAATTTTAGAAGAGACCCCCCTCAAGTCAGACAAAGAGAGAATGACCAAAAAATCAGACCTCCTTTCCAAGATAACTATGTAGATGAAGATGAAAGAGAGTCTGAGCAGTTGGAAGAAAACCATGTAGATGTCATAGGTTCGGATGACGAGGATAACACCTTCCTTACCGAAGAAGAACAAAGGATGTTTTCTTCAAAACCAAATGAGAAATCATATGAAGATTCCGAAGACTATAGACTAGGATTTGAGAATGCCATTATGGAAGTCCATAGGCAATATGACCTTAGGAGAAAAAAGAATCAAGATGTTCCTAAAACAAATCAGCCAAAAAAAGTTGTAAGAAATACCTCTGAACATATTCCTAAAAAGACAGCAGAAACCACAAATACTATGGCCAAAAAAGCTGACCTAAACAAACCCAAGACTAGCCAACCTAGTAATGAATCAAGCTGCCCTAGTACTTCAACTAGTAGCCTTGAAAAAACATTGTTGTCCAAACCATCAAATCAGAATCAGAAAATAAAAAATGTAGAAAATTTCATGGCTAATAAAGATGATGTAAATACAATGAAGACACCTGCTCCTTTCAGCTTTGAGGGGGAGATTGCTAAAATCAAGATAATCATACCCCTCATTGAGTTGGTAACCAAAGAGGTATATAGATCCCAGATTTTCAAAGTGTTAAATATAGGGAATGATACCGATATGTTAAACTTAACTGATGATAAACCAAAGCTATTGTTTGGTCTTGAAGTAGAGGGAAAATATCAGGAAGGAGTTATCCCTCCTTTCTATGTAAGTATGAACATACATGACAAAATTCTGCATAATGCTATGTTAGACTCCAGTGCCTCACACAACCTCATGCCAAAGGTTGTGATGGAGAGATTGGGCTTAGAGATCACAAAGCCCTACAAAGACTTGTACTCTTTTTATTCCAGTAGGGTCAAGTGTCTAGGCCTAATCAAGGATCTGTGTGTCAATCTGGCACAAATCCCTGCTAAGAATCTAGTCATGGATATAGTTGTGGCTGACATCCCCCCAAAGTATGGCATGATTTTATCTATATCATGGGGGGCCAAACTCCAGGGAAGACTTCAAATGGACATGACTTATGCCAACATCCCAGTTTTCAATCAAACAAGGAGATTATAATGGGAATCCCACATGAAATACATGGTGAGTAACATAGATAGGCCAAATAACACACCGGTTTATTCCATTCACTCAGACCTTGACTCGTTCATCCTGTACAATGAAAATGACATAGATGAACAAATAAATGACAAGGATAAAGAAATAAGCCCCTCATAACAACCAAGCCAATCCTATGACCAAGAAAATGACACCCCAAACTCTAGCAGCCCCGAAGTGTAGAACATTGACAAAACTAAAATTGACACACTTTGAAATATAAGCTTTGAGGGCTCTTGTGGTAAGGCTGGTTCGGGAGTAGGGGTTTGGTTCCACAACAAAAATGAAGGCCATTCCTATAGGCTATATTTCCAATGCACCAACAACGTTGCAGAATATGAGGCTCTCCTTATTGGTTTATACCTACTCAAGGACCTTAAAGCTAAGAAAATATTGGTTCAAGGAGATTCAAAAATGATCATAAATCAAATTAAGGGATAATATTCAGCCAAGAACCCTAGGCTAAGGGAATATAGAAATGTTGCCCTAGACCTTCTCAAAACCTTTGAGAAATATGAGCTCACTTTCATCCCTAGGGCCCAAAACTGCCTTTCCAATGAGCTTGCCTTTGCTGCCAGAAATTTCTCTTTACTTTATGAAAATAGTCAATGCCTCATCAAAATAAAGAACAGACCTACTGTAATAGACAACTTGAACCATTGGCAAGTGTTTGACAATTATGACCAAATAGATGATTTTCTGCAATCCAGAAATGACTTTGCAAGCACAAAACAGAGTTTGAGATTTGAAAGAAATAATTCTACTGAAATTGAAACTCCCAAAACAGAGCTGCCCTTTGATGATGATATAAAGCACCTTCAAAACCCTTGTGTTGTATAAGTATTTGATAAATCAGATCAAAGAGAAATTGAAATTATGCAGTACAAAGATGACACCTTGCCAAGAGGCCTTACACCACTAGAAGAGTTGTTTGATTTTAATGTTGTAGCTGAAAAACCCAAGATGGAATCCATTGAAACAAATGTAGAAGAGTGTAACATTGGAGGGATGAAAGAGCCCAAAATAATCAAGCTGTCCAAAACTCTCCCATCTCACACAAAACAGAAATACATTGAGCTTTTAAGATAATTTAAAGATGTGTTTGCTTGGGGGTATGAAGACTTGAAATCCTATGACACCAAAATCATCTAGCATAAAATTCCTCTCAAAGAAAATAAGAAACCATTTAAACAAAATTTGAGAAGAATAAACCCTCCCTTGTTACCCTCAGTTGAGAAAGAAATAAAAAAGATGTATGATGTTGGGATCATAGTCCCTGTCCGATACTCAGAATGGGTGTCCAACCTTGTGTCAGTTAGGAAGAAGACCGGGGAAATTAGGCTTTGTATTGACTTCAGAAATTTGAACAAAGCCTCCTTGAAAGACAATTACCCCTTGCCTAAAATGGATCACATACTCCAAAAGTAGTTGGCTCACAAAGAATCTCATTACTAGATGGCTTCTCAGGTTATAACCAAGTTCTAGTCTTTCCAAGTGACCAACTCAAAAATGCTTTAACTACACCTTGGGGAAATTCATGTATGTTAAAATTCCATTCAGCTTAATGAATGCAGGGGCTGCTTTCCAAAGGGAAATGGACATAGCTTTTTCAGAAGACATAGGTTACTTCATAGTCATATATCTTGATGAAATCACTGTCTACTCTAAGACTAATGAGGAGCACTTAGTCCACTTGAGAAAAGTCTTTGAAAAATTTAGAAAGTATGGCCTGTCCCTAAATCCTAAGAAAACTTTGTTTGGCCTTCAGGAAGGAAAAATCTTAGGTCACATCATCTCTGAGGATGGAATCCAGATAGATCCCAAAAGAATAGAAGGCATCTTACAAATCAGCCATCCTAGAAACATTAAAGAGCTCCAATATTTCATTGGAAAGATTAAATTCCTAAGAAGATTCATCCCTAACCTTGCTAAGCTCCTAAGAAATATCACAAATATGTTGAAAAAGGAAGTAGGAGTGAAGTGGAATATGGAAGCAAAACAATCTTTTGAGTTGGTAAAACAAGCACTCACACAAACACCAGTCTTAATCGGCCCTGACTTCACCAAGGAATTTTACATTTTCTCCTTTGCCTCTGAACATACTGTGGTAGCAATATTGTAGCAAAAGAACATCATGGGGCTACAGTAGCCCATAGCTTTCTTCAACAAAGCCTTAAGGGATGCCCCTCTAAAGTATAAAATTATGGAGAAACAAGCCTTTTCCTTAATCAAAGCTTTGAAGGATTTTAGAGTTTATATTTTGCACTCACATATCATAGCCTTTGTCCCAAACATAGTTGTCAAAGATATACTTAATCAAGACCCTGATGGTAAAAGGGGCAAGTGGATTGCTACCATTTTAGAATATGATTTAGAAATTAGACCCACTAAGTTGATTAGAGGACAAGGACTTGCAAAACTTATGGCTGACTCAAATTTCCAAGCTTTAGACATGAATATGGTTGGTATGTTAGAAGAAACTGAAGAAAGTACAACACCATACATTGAAGAAATGTTTTTAAATTCACCTTGGTATTCTCATATTACTTATGTGCTTCTTTATCTCAATGATCCCCCTTCTTTTTCAAAAACCAAAGCAAGATTCTTAAAACAAAAAGCATTAAATTTTTGCATTCTAGATGGAGTATTGTACTGGAAGAGTTTTGCTGGTTTGCTGCTTAAGTGTTTGCTTGAAGATGATGTAGAGAAAATAATGCATGAATTACATGAGGGAGAATGTGGGGGTCACCTCTATTGGAAGACCACAACCAACAAGATCCTTAGAGTTGGCTACTATTGGCCTACCCTATTTTCCGATACTCACAAACTAGTCATAACTTGCCATAAGTGCCAAATCTTTGATGGCAAAAGAAAGGTCCTACCTTTACCCTTACACCCCATCAGTGTTGAAGCCCCTTTTCAGCAGTGGGGTTTGGACTTCATAGGAGAGATCCATCCTACTTCATCTGACCAGCATAAGTGGATCCTCATTGCCACTGATTATTTTACCAAGTGGATAGAAGCCATCCCTTCTAGAAATTCCACTGACTCAGTCATCATCAAATTCCTTGAATCCAACATCATATCCAGGTTTGGTTGTCCTAAGAAAATCATCACCGATAACGCTGCTGCCTTTACATCTAAGAAAATGGTGGAATTTTGCTATAAATATCACATCACCCTAGGTCACTCCACTGCTTATTACCCACAAGGTAATGGACTAGCTGAGTCCTCTAACAAGATCTTGGTAAACATCATTAAGAAGCTCTTAGAACAAAACAAAAAAGCATGGCATAGCAAACTAGTGCATGCACTATGGGCTGATATACTAACCACCAAAAAATCTATTGGTATGTCTCCCTATCAACTAGTGTATGGCATGGATGCAGTTTTCCCCACCTCTTTGGGAGTTCCAGTCATGAAGCTTCTTCAAGAAGTATAATGAGAAGAAAATGACATGCAGAGGAGGCTGAACCAAACCATTAATTTACAGCAGTCAAAGGAAGAAGTTTACAAAAGGACACGAACTATACAGGACAATATCAAGAAAATCTTTAATAGGAGAACCAAAGAAAATGATTTCCAGATTGGAGACATGGTTCTGAAATGAGATTCAAGAAGGGAATACAAGGGAAAACATGGTAAGTTTGAAAATATATGGAAAGGCCCTTACATCATTCAGTCAGCTAGTGGCAACAATGCTTTCTTTTTGCAAGAGCTAGATGGGACTGAAATGTTTGGAGGTCCGTTAAATGGGAGGATGTTTAAACATTACTTTTTTCAAGAAGCCTAGTTTGTTTTTCTCATTCATTGTACATACCAGTGTTTGATGAAAAGAAAAAACACAAAAACAATATAAAAGGAAAAGAGGGCAGATTTGAAAAGAGGTAAAGCCCCATACCTAAAAAATAGAGTTTCTGAAAGTGTGTAAGCCTAAATACCACTACTAGTGCATAAAGAAGTATTGCTTCAGTCATCTAGCCTAATCATGGCTGAACATGTTTTCAATTTATTGCCAATAAGTTAGTGAAAGAGAGCCTGTTAAATCATTCAAACTTGACTTGTCAAAAAGGATAGATTAGGGAATGAAAAGATACTGGTTCCACATGCTCAAAACAGAACCAAAGAGGAAAATGAGGATGCATAACAAATGATAGATCACAACCCTTATCTTTCTATTTTACTTTCATGCAAAATAATGTTTGTGTGCATCTTGTTTTTATGCCACAAACCCATGGTAGGTCAGATTGTCTAATCTTGATTTAACCATGCTTTCAATTTCATGTTTATAGCTTAGTGAATCAATCGTCAAATAGCTTAATATTGACAATTGAGTAGTCTAGGTAGAGAATAAGAAGAATTCACTAGCCTAATATGAACTCTTGGAAGTGATAAGAGTAGAAGTAGATAATTTGTTTTTCTTTCAAAAGAAGAAAATGTCAAGGGTTTTCCAGTTCAAGTGCACCCAAGGAAGAAAAAATGTTAGGCAAGTAGGTTGGGTAGGTAGAGATGATGTTGATGTTAATCATGTTTTTCATATTACTAAGATCATAGCTTCAAGCAAGCATCAGCAAGTGAAAGAGGTAAAGACCTGCCCAATGGATGAGGCACTAGTCTTCATAAGCCAGAAATCTGAAGTTCTAGACACCTCCTGAAAAGGAGCTGCCCTCCCCAAGTGGAGCCACTGTTAGTCATTAGTAATTTTTGCTTTGGTGATGACTAAATGATTACCCCAATATTTCTAGAAAAAAAGTTTATAGAACATTTTGAGTTCTAGAAATCTCACTGCCTTCATTATCCTCAAGGTAGAATTTTCACTATTTTGTTATCCTATCTAGTCATGATTAACCCACTACTCTCGGAAGACCCATCAGGGGCTCAAACCATTCATTTTTAAACCTAACTTATCTCCTTGGCTCAAAACCTCTGTTTTTCTTACCTACAAAATTCCCCACCACCACCTAAACCTACCAAACAGAGCAGCCTTGTTGTGCCTCTTTTAATAACTCTCAAAAACTGTTTGTCTCTGTAGATTCCTTAGATAGTAAAAAAATGTTGCATCTTAGGCCTACAAATACACAAATATTGGCATGGATCCTGCATTACACTTGTAAATCCTAAATCTAGATCTCAACCCCAAAACCAAGTCCAAGAAGGCCTCCACTAGGTCACATAGGGTTTCACAAAGTCATAGGATGGATTTGGTGCCTTACACACTCTGTTTTTCTTCTATATATAGAAAATACATTCAAAGGAGGGGACAAGTCACTTTTTCCTAGATTCACCAAAGAGATCAGACAAGGAAATTTTTAGCCTAAAGACATGAATCTTGCAAGGAGACAGTTGCTCTTTGCTCACATCTCTGCAAGAGTGGTCAAAAGGACATCAGGTTAGCAAAAAGGCAAGGTAATGGAATAAAAGCCTCCTTCATAAAACAGCAGAGGAGATGTCAAAGGGACCTCCAAAAGCAGCCTCTTGTTTCAACACCTAGACATACAAAGGATAAACTATCACCTCCAAACCTTTCTGCAAAAATACCTTGAAGAGTAATCTAAAGCAGAGATAGAAAGAAAGGAAGTACATTTGAAAGAGTTCATAAAGCCATTTTTGATAAAAGACACAGTAAAATTAAGACAAATAGAAACACCATGATTTTATGGTAAATCAGTAACAATACTGATCATCAAAGGGCCTATGTTTAAGGAGAAAAGGGGTGTTTTATTAGTCACAAAACAATGGTGACAAACAAGAAAATCACCACAAACACCACAAAGGCAGAAGTCACCTCCTCAAGGTTACTTCCAAGGATAGCATTAGGTCATCTGCACTAAAGGAAAGGGATAAAGAGTATCAGTATGAAGAGCCTCATCTCACCAAAGAGGCAAAAATAGAGTTTTTACCTTAAGATCAAAATGGGACATAATTCATTAACAAACATAGCTTAAGAAGCATTTTTCCCGTGATTTACATCTTGGCTGAAGACCCCCAACAAGGGCATCCTTGTCAAAATATTGTCCTGCAAAAAATATGATAAAATCATGAGTAAACATTTTGCAAAAACTACACCAAAAGTGTTCTACACAGTGAAATGTCAGTAAAAAGACACATGAAAGAATAGAGGGAAACATGAACTCTACAAAAGTGGGTTTGCCCTTTTGATTTATTTTTCAAAAAAGCTATAAAGGGCCCCTTCTAAATTCCCCCCCACACCATTTTCCACTTTGCAAGAGAGAAGAAACCGTTGGCGGAGAGTTGCAGTGTTTTTTGAGCAAAACTGTGAGAGTTTACCGGCGCTATACGCAGACGCTGGCGCTACGCCCCTGGCTTCCAGCGCTACACACAGAGGCGAGCCAGGAAGTATAAATTTACACTGTGCTACGCACTCGCAGCACGGTGCTATGCGCCTAGGTTGGCGCTACGATCAGGCCCAGAAAATTCAACAGGCACCCGGGAGACCACCCATTCCGCCCGGTGCTACGCTTCGACATCCCGATTGGCTCGGCACTGCGCACCAGCGCTGCGCTCCTGGCAGCATTTTCCATATTTTTCCAAAGATCTTCAAAAATCAAATTTTTGGTCTCTAAACTTCTGCAAGCTAAATATAAGGTTGGTGAAACCCTTTTCCTCCTCCCAAGCATTTATTTGCCTAAAATCAAAGAGGTCATCCATAGTCAAAATTTGACCAAACCCTAGACTATACGAAAATCAATTTTTATGTCTTTGAGCTAGGGTTTGTAAGAAAATTTTGTTTTGAGTGCAAAGAGAGGACTAAGTTACTATAAGGCTGACCTCCACCACTAAGTACAAGCTTTGAAAAAACTGTCTTCACCTTAGCTTTCCTTTTTTACAAAGAGTTGACCTACACCACTTATTTTACTCCAAAAAACCCTCAAGAAAAGCCCAAGGTTTATACTGCTGTTTTGGACCAGCCATCATGTCAGAGAGAGACAGTCACACTAGTGGTGATGAGAGTCACACTCCCACCAAGCCAAAACATCATGGAGGAAAAGCTAATATATTTGAGCCCCTAGACACCACTCCAATTACTTCCTCTAATATGATCCTTTCATGCTTCCAGGATGTAGGGTGATACAAATTTTGTGAGAAGGTCAAGCAAGTCAACAGTCATCCAGACTTGACTAGATTATTTTCCTGTAGCCTACAAAACCACCAAGTTAATCTAGCATGGGTCCAGTTTGAGCTTTCATCTGAAATCATTTCCAAGGCAACAGGTATACCAGACATTGGTGAGTTTTGGTTCAAACAAAAGAAGTTGGATTTGGGTTATTATGGGCCTTATTTGAAACCCACCTATCAGCAAAATTGTAAGGCTATTTTCCCTTTTTTCTCATTTTCTAGAGAGGTATGTAGCATTAATGAGGCAGATTATTAGTTTTTTCACATGTGAGGGAAGATACTTCCGGCTCTACTCATATCATATCAGGATGCTGATGCATTTTACCAAAGACAAGATGATGAACCTACCTTATTACCTTTTCCAGAGTATTGATAAAATGGCCTCTGCTGTCAAGAGTAAAAGCTATGACCACCAAATGCCAAGCCTTTTTCACCACTCTCTGATCAAGATGATTGTCCTCTATTAGCTAGAGAACCAAGGAATTTCATGGGAAACCTTCATCTCACATGAAGTGTTTTCTGATCCCTGGGCCTTCATCCAGCAAATCTTGCCTTCCACTTCATAGCCATCTACCTCCACTCATCCATCATCTTCCCATATACCTTTTCCACAAAGAGTTTCACCTTTGGTTTCTTCCCCTAATTTTCCAAGTGAAGGGGTTGAAAATAGCCCTAGTGAAGAAAAAATGGGTGGCAATAGTCAGGAGGAAACTGAGACTGATAATAATGGCCATGAAGAAAGCAGTGGTGGCCCTGAAGAAAGCAACCATGATCATGAAGAAAGCAACAATGGCCAAGAGGAAAACAATGATGAAGAATAAGAAAACAGTGAAGAGGGAGAACATCCAGATGAGGAAGATAGCTATCTAAGTGCCTAAGATAGTCTAAGAAAGAGTCATGACAGTCATGACAGCTGTCATGACTGTCTTGAAAAAAATCATCCATAGAAGACAAAGAGAATCAGAGTGAGGAAGGTGCAGAAAATATAGAGTAGATTGAAGGACAAAATGATGACAACATTGTCTTTGAGACTCCCATTATTGCCCCTCTCTCATGCACTTATCATAGAGGGAAAAGAGATGTGTTTGTTGCCTCTAAAAGGCAAAGGACCATCTCCTCACAAAATACCAAAGCATTGGACAAAGGCAAAGAAAAAATGAAGAGTGTTGAGAAAAAGACACCAATCAAGAGGAACAAAAGGATCAAAAAAGCTTCTCAAGGGCCTCTCTTTATTGATCTAGACAGTGACAATGAGGACCAAGAGATGAGTACTAAGTTGCTCCTCTTAGAGAAAGATGCCCAGCTTCAAGAATGGGAAAAATATTTTGAGAGGGCACAAATAATTATTTACTACTACAAGCAAGAACACAAGCATTTCAAAGAGGTGAAGAGGGGCCTTGCCTTGCAGAAGAAAATGGTCAAACACTATGCAAGGAAGAGCATGTTTGCTAATGCCAATTTGAAGCAAGCCCTCATAGAGCTAGAAGAACTAAAAAGGCCCAAAGTGCATGAAAGCCTTGGGATCTTGGCTTATTCTTCTCAGAAAGTGTCTAAAACTGCTTGAGGGGTCTACACACAAATTTTGAAGAAAATCCGGAAAATTTTTGTTTTTTCCAAATTTTGGCCCCTAGGAGCACAACACCCTACATGATACACTAAAAATTCGGGCATCTTCAGCTACTAAAGTTTACATTTTTGGATTTTTCATGTCACCAGCAGTCTACCCACAAAATTTCAGGTCAATTGGAGCATTTTGGCCCCCTCAAAATGTCAAAAAACACCTCAAAATTGACCTTTCTGCCTCCTTTTCAAGCCTAGCATTGCACACAGAGCAGTCATAGGAGATTGGATTTTTGAGCAAGTAAATGGAATGCATTCAGCACAAATAAAGTATTTCTGGAAAGTAAACTTTTCAAGCTTTCCAACAAGCCATCACGGGGCCAAATCCGATGTCGGGAAGGGCTCCAAAAATCAGCTGCAACAGACCCCATTTTCTGCCGATATGGTGCTACGCACAGAGACAGCTTTTGGCCAAAATGTCAACGAAAGACACTAATTAATGGAAAATTGGTTTTTTAATATTTTCTTGGAAAAACACTCCTGATTTGATTGGGGAGTTATGTTTTGATGTTTTTCATTTATTTTCTTATCTATTATGTGTCTTGGGCCTTGCATGGTCATTAAGCACATTTATGACATTTATGGCTAAATTAGGGTTTCTGGAAGCCTCTTAGGGTTTCCACCTCCTCATTTGCTCCATAAATAGAGCATGAGGGTCTTATGTTTTTGGTGGGATTTTGATGACTTATGCTAAAGCAAATACATAGTCTCTTGGAGTTTTTTTATGGAAATTTGATGTCTTGGAGCTCATGCATGCCCTGGTTTGCTTGTTGATGGAGAGAGACTGTTTGCAAGATCCATAAGCTTGGTTGATGGTGAAGTGTTTCTTATGTTTATGTTTTCTAGTTTTCCATTATGTTTTCCATCTTGCTATGTTGCAATAGGACAAAATATTTAGATTAAGAAATGTTTCCTGATGGCACCTTACTTCTATTTTTCCTTCACTGCCTTAATATTTTCTTCTGTTGAGATATATTAGGGAATCCATCTCTTGCTCTCTAAGAAGTTATTAGCTTGTTCATTTCTTGAATGGTTTAGATCAGCTCGTGTCAAGTATGATTTATGGCTAGTCCTGCATATTGTGGCCACTGAAATACTTTGTCCTTGGAATCTCCTCTTTAAAGCATCTTTTCCTAGCTTTGTCAATGAAGTATGTTTGAATCATGCTCTTTGCCTTTACTAGCTAAATTTGTTTCAAAGAACCTTCACAGATGTAACTTTAGATGTTCAGAGTTCTCTCTTCTTCTATGGTTATAACTTCATGTGCATCTTAAATGTTTTTCTGCTCTTGATAATGAAATCTATGAAAGTTAAATAAGTTTCTTGCCTTTCTATAATTTCATTTGAATGTTTGTCTTGGATAATCATCTGTTTTTTAGTTTGAAATCAAATGGATTAGTTTTCACTTATGCCTTTGATTCTCTTTCCATGCTTATGATTTTCTAACTCTCTTAGTCTAAAAAGCTATTAAGGATTCATTTCTTCCCTTCGCTAGCTTGTATTCTCAAGTTTAATGTTCATCTCATCATCCACCACAACCTCAAAGACCTACCAACCAAGTTAAAATTGCCCTGCAAATTCTCTTGAAACCATTGATGAAATTATCATGACCTTGTATACTCCATTGCCCAATGAATTGACAATATTCCATGTTTTCTATCTAAATCCATCTGAGCATCATACCCAACCAAAAAAAATCAAAATACCCTGCACTTAACATCTAACCTAAAATCAAACCTAATCAGCGAACAAGTTCACATATTTGCGCCTACTAGAGAGATCCCCCTCCGAATCTAGGAAGGCTAGGTCCTAGGATTCCAAAGCTTGGTTTGATGTTACCCTGTCCATTTGTATCTAAATCAATCTAGCAAATTACGGGGACCTAACAGGAGATACAAACCTTCACCCATTTTATAAATTTCCCATCAAAGCCAAATTTAGATAGCACTTTCAATAAAAATTCATGATTGAAATAATCAAATTCATTTTCCATATGATGTTTGATTAGAAAAACTTCAAAATTCCTTATTTAGCTTGAATGTGATTCTTCTTGAACCATAATGATGTTATCTATTATGTTTCTCTAGCCCATAAGTCCTCCTAATTATCAAAGTTGAGCTTGGGAAGGAGAGTATTTATGTGCTATGATAATTTTTTGAAAATAATATTATATGAAACATTACATAAAGAGATCAGTCTATACATAATGAAGGAGGTTGGATTGAATTATTTGAGAGTCACAGTAATGAAGGATGATTTAATCCCCCTCCCATAAAATTATGCTTTAGTATATAATCCATTAGATGAATAAAAAAAAATTAATGAAAACTCAATAAACCTTATAGAACTGGGTTGACCCAAGTATAGACCCAAATATTTGTTTGGGCTCAAAGAAAAGACCACTTTTTTTATCTCCTCTTTAGTAATGCTTCATAACAGGTCCAAATTGTTATCTTCAGACACTAACTTTGAGATTTCATCTAACATATACTTGATAGAATTCGAATTGGGTACAATCTAGGTAGAGTATAGAGAATTGAAGTAATCAATAGTTTCCATTTGTATCCCCTTCAGGTCCTTGATCAGCACTCCATCCATGCTAACATATTAATAATATTCGTCCAAACCTATGCCTTATTCTAGTTATAAAAGAACTTGGTATTGAAATCTCCAGCTAGCAACCATATGCTACAATACTTGAGGTGTCATTCTTCCTATTCTAATATAAGTGCATGATGGAGGGCCTCAAATTCTTCTTTCTCATAATACAAAAGCTTCTTTGTGATGACTTTGAAATCTATTTTCTTTTGGGATTCTTCCATGTTTTTTTTATGCATGTTTATTTTGGCCCCCTGTCTTCATTATTTTTTTTTATTCACTGGTTAATAACTAACTTCAAAAATTTTATTTTTTTCCTAAATGATAATTGGAGGACCAATTTCCCACATGATCCATGCTTCCTTTACCAAATCCATTAATCCTTTCCTTTGGATCCAAAGAGGTCATAAGTGGAATGGAAATGACCCATAGTCTATTGTGTACAATACTTCAAGAGAAATTGGTCGATGATCTAAACTTTCCGTGGGAAAAATCTAAGAGGAGCCCTAAAAGTATTGAGCTAAAAAGGAACAGGAAACTAAAAATTTGCCTAAGTGAGTTGCAATATTCCCCACGCCAAATTTTTGATTATTGCATGTAAATTTGTTTTCATCTGGCATGATATCCATTAGATCCAGTGAAGTAATAATAGCCTCTAAAATTTCATGAAGCTGATCTCGAATGGGGGGAGCCTCCTTTTTCTTCCCAAGTATCAAGGGTTCTATTAAAATCCCCTTCCATAATACAACATTGACTTTAAGGAGAGTCTCTAAGATATGTGAGAGACGCCCAATAATTGATATTTTATGTATATTGAATAGGAACATATAAATTAACAGCATTACATGCCTTGTTTGATGGGAAATGAAGAAATTGAACCACCAACCAATGGGGAACCAAATGTACACTAATCAACTTGAAAATAAAGGTAGAATAAATTGAATAAAGCCCCCGAGAAGCCTCGTGCAATCCAATCGCTTTAAGCTCATACTTATTCCATAAGTTTGACAACTTTTGGAGGGATCTCATTTCCCCAAGTTCGTCTCCCGGAGAAGGAGGATGGCTAAAATTTCATTTTTTATAAGAGATTTAACTTTGGACATATGTTTACTGGAGCATATCCTCTTGCAATTCCAGGAGAATAATTTCATTATTTACTGTGTGATTTGTTTCCTTCAGAATGAAGGCCAAAACTTCTTTTCTTGACATTTATAGTGACCTTTTTTGATGGATTGATTATCATTTCAATCCCTATTTGCTTATCCTTTTTTATTTTTTTCATTTCAGAGCTTGATTTGTCTTCCTACTTGATTTTCTTTGTGAACAGTCTATTTCCTTTTGCCTATCCACATCTGATTTTTTTATCTACAAATCTTGCTCGTAACCATCCACCCTAGGCTTTGAGGGCCTTGAGGGAGTGAAAATATTCTTCTTTTGAATCTAAACTTTCCCCTGAAGTCCCCATAGGTGCCTCCTCTAGGGGAGGCATCCCTTTTAGCACTACAACAGAAGGGGGTTAATGGAGCTTGGGGCCTTCTCTATTATCGTTGTAATAGTTGAAATTTCTTCTTCTTCTTCCAACGACTATTTCAAGATGACCCTTGCTTTTTTGGATACATGGTTCCTTTGCCTTTCTTCCCTGTGGTTGCTTGAGGAGGAGCTTATTTTTTTTTTCCTTGTAGGGCCTCTTAGATTAGAGGAAATTTGATTTAAAAAATTTAACATTCAATTTCCACGTCATAATGTGTCAGCCAATCAAAATACTTTAAAATTCAAAAGAGATACAAGTACCTAAGATGACATGGAAAAGTTCAATTGTATAATTTGGGTAAGATAACTTTTTTTTAATAATATGATTTACCTACCTTAACCATGAATGGTGTCCAAGTTACCTAAAACTATATTAAATATTAAAAAATAAGATTAATATTTTATTTTTAAAATAAAAAATTATTTTTTCCTTGTTTAATTTGATATACACAAACTAAAATATTAATTTTATTTAATTTTACTTTAAATGTTGATATTAATATTAATACCTAAAACGATATTAAATATTTAAAATAAAATTAATATGTTAATCTCTATAAATTAGAATATCGAGAATATTTTTAATGGAGAGTACATTATGCATTGATCATTAATTAAAAATAAAATAAAAAATTTCCAACTCATATAATATTAATAACTATTTTGTATGACACAAATATTTAGAAACAAAATATGAAAAATTAATAATATTTTTAAATTTGTATATATATGTATGTTCAGAAACTAAAAACCAAAAAATTAGTAATATTTTAAAATGATAAAATTTGCATTTTCATACATACATATAGAAGTGGGTCTTTCCCTTATCGAGAGCCTAGTTATGACTAGGCTCTTGTTGTACAAGCACAAAATCAATAACATGGGAGACCATAGACTTCCTAAGCTAGCTTTAAATTTCATCCAAAACACCTAAGGCTCAAACGAGGTTGGTATAAAGATATCAAGGCCTGGTTAAACCATTGGGAGATTGACAAAAATGTTGCATTGCAAAATATTAATAACATTAAAAATATTGTTACTTCTAAGTTTAAAGGGAAAATGTGGTGTGAGAAAGATTTAGAGGCTAAAAGAAAATTGAAATATTATAAGGTGGTCATCAACCCTACACTAGAAGATCAAAAGTATCTCTATGTTTTAACTAGTTCAAAGAAAAAAATTAATATAGCCAAGATAAGAACGAACTCCCATGAGCTCCATAGTGAAACAGGGCGTTGGGCAGTTCCTAAAACACCATGGGTAGAAAGGATCTTCCATCTTTGTGAGAATATGAACATTGAGGATGAAAATCACTTCCTCTTAGAGTGCCCTGCATACACCCACATTAGATCTTAGTTTCATATTCTTCATTGCATTATTGACCTTCGTAGCCTTTTAGCATGTCAAAATTATAGTGAGTTCGAGACGCTTCTCTCCAAGCTCTTTGAGTATAGGAGTACAATTTTAAAACAAACCAAATAATTCATTTCTTTAGGTCTGATAGACCAAAGTTTGGTCTTAGTGAATATTAACCACCATCATCTTCATCATACTAATTTTTAAAATTTTTAAATATAACATTTTTATATGTAAATAAATAAATTTAAATATAAAATATATATACCCATATAATATAATTTCTAATGGATATTTTATTAATAACATAATTTTATATAAACAAATATTTAAAAACAAAATGCTAAAAATTAGTAATATTTTAAATATATATATATATATATATATATATATATATATATATATATATATATATATATATATATATATATATATATATATATAATAGTGATATTTATTTGGGTAATTTTTATAAAATTAAAATAATAAAAATGATATTTAAAAAAATTGTTTACATGACTTTTTTTATTAATTTATTAATTTGTTTTAGGTGGTTAGTTTTGAGTTGAAATTTCTTTTAACACTCTATTTTTGTTGTTGTCACTTTTCTCCATCATTGGATGCTTTAGGTGTTCTTCTTCTTTCTTCTTGCAATTTCATGTGAAATGGCCATATTCATTGCAAAACTTGCATTTAAATGGAAATTGATTGTAATCAACTTCCTATATGTGTGACTAATTGTCCAGGTTTAGAATTATTTTTGGTTTTAGACCCTTTTCTAGGTACATCTCCACACAGAGCATAGGCTTGCAATCCTTCTTATGGCTCAACTTGGTTGATGTATTTTCCAATGGAATTTCCTGTGTTCCCGCAAATTTTCTCGTTCCAAGAATTTATTAAGGGGAAGGGAAGCATGACCCATATTGGGAATATTGCGAGAAAATCACATTCAAGATTAAAATATGAACTCTAGCAATCTAGATATTACCCTTGGGCTCCTATGAAGTAGGGGTCATTCTTAAAGATGAGACATTGATCTACTTTCTCTTCAAATAAGGTGTAAAACCCTTGTTTGGGAAATGATGTTGAAACCCTATTTTTAATCTGGGATATCCAGTTCTTATCAATCCATGCTCGCAATGATCTAGGAAAGGGTCATAAGCCCATAAATGACCAATAATTGCCTGATATGAAAGCTTTAGGGCCATCAATATGGATTGAGGCATGAACCTCCACCTCTGGAATGCCGTCTATCTTCTTCACAAATTTAGAGTATTTTGCCTTCTCGAAACACAACCCTCCAACAACAAGGGTGTCAAATGACGCTATGTCTAGAAGGAGTGGCATGGGGGGAGACAAGGGCCCTCTTGAACCTTGATCCTTATTCAACAAAAAATGAACAAAACAAAGGGTGTTGAGCTTAATAATGTGCACTAAACTACAAAAGGGAAAACAAAAATATTTAGAAAATTAATCATTTCATAAATACTAATAAAAAACAAAAAAAACAAACAATTAATTTACAATTATTATTTCTAAAAATAAGATTAAATTTTAATAAGGCATCTATATTACTTAAGTTGAAATTACTTATAATTATTAAAGAAACACATTTGCAATAAAATATAAAAAAATAAATTAATAAAGTAAAAACTAAGCTGACATGAATAAAAAAATCCTACCAATCCTAGCTCTTATTATATCTCATACACATTCAGTTTTTCATTCATTAGTTTGTTTTTACCAAAATTTTATGCCACTTATCCATAGTTTAACATTGGGAATTCATTTTTTTTTAATTATTATTTAAATTTATTTATTTCTAAGATGATTGGTTGAGTTTTTATTATGGGTTGTTTAGTAACATTTATTTCTATTAGTTACTAATTTTTTGTTTTTAGTTTTATTTCTTTTTATTTAATTTTTTAATTTTTTCTTTTTATTGTAATTTTCATTTTCATGAAGTATAGTTCTTTATCCATATTTTCAATTTAAAATGACTTATTATTGTAAACAATATTATTTAATCATATTTCTTAATTTTTGGTGATGGCATTTAACAATACAATATTTTATCAGTTGTTTTATTTTTGTGATGAAATCTTTATGTCTTTATTTTTTATAGTTTAATTATGTTATATTTAAGTTAATGTAACCCTTGTTTTTAGTTTAATTATACTATATTTATGCCGTAAGGCGTTATTATTATGCCGTAAGGCGTTATTATTTGAAAACAACTTTTCTATATGCATCGTGTCATAACTTGAAACCATTAGATTACATGTTAGACGATTAAAACATATTCAGCCCTTGGATGAAAAGAAAGACAAAGGTAATTGTAAATATTTAGTTTACAATGCAGTTATAATAGTTACTGAAAGATTTCTAGAACTTCTTCTTGTTTGTTTAGAGTCTTCTTGTTTGTTTAGAGTCGCTCGTCCATTCAGAATTGCCTACAACATAGGAGTCCCATTGCAGAGTCCTGGTAATTTGTTTGATCAGATTTTTTTTTTAAATTTTGTTTGAGTCCTCGCCCTCGTCCAATTCAATTCGCCTTATCCTAGTCCTTTCTACCTTTAGCAGCGGCTCGTTTTATTCTTCCTCTTCCAAGGCCACTTTGCCTTCTATCAATTTTGGACTCGGTAGATCCTCGTCGCAGGTTCGATCCACAAGCTGTCCAATTTCATAGAAAACAGGTGCCGCAATGAAAAACTCAGGGGTGTCGCAATGAAAAACTCTATTCCCTGTGATCCGCCTAGGAAGACGTGCATGTGTTCGCCTACGAATCATCCAGGTTTGTTCAGTTGTAGTGTTTGCCAAAGATGTTTCTTGAAGCTTGCATCAAGTCGTCCACCGTGTAAGTATCAGTTTTGGCCTTGTTTCGCCACTCATTTTCCTGTGGTCAACGAATACGAACAAGAAAGATCAGTTTGTGTAACTGTTCTACAGGAGTTAATATTTGGTAATATACTTGATCTACAAATCTTCTCTGGCTATATACCATTTAGAGTGTCTTCATGTCTCCTTCTCTAATCTAATCTCTGCTACTAGAGAAAACAAACAAAACAAACAAGAAAGATCGGTTTGTGTAACTGTTCTACAGGTGTTAATATTTGGTAATATACTTGATCTACAAATCTTCTCTGGCTATATATTAGAGTGCTTGCGTGTCTCCGTCTCTAATCTAATCTCTGCTACTAGAGAAAACAAACGAAACGAACAAGAAATATAGGTTTGTGTAACTGTTCTACAGGTGTTAATATTTGGTAATATACTAATATGAATATGATTATGAATATAGGATGGATATTGACGTTATTGGTGTTATTTAATGTAGTTTCAATTTCAATTTCAGCTGCAGATGAGGCTAAGCAATATGATTCGTATATTTACGGTATGTGCAATGTAATCAAATACAGTAGTAGCAGTGAATACGAGAGGAATCTGAAGAGGGTATTGCAATCCCTGGTGGATGGCGCTGGCCCCAGTGGCGGATGGCAACACATACATATGGCAGAATCCATGGGCTTGTGCAATGCCGGCCTGACGTCTTTGACCATGATTGCCAAAGCTGTTCCGCTGCAGCGTCACGGAGGGGTTTTCAAGGCTGCCCCAATGCTATAAGCGCTCGTGTTCAGTTCCAATTCTGCTTCATTCGCTATGAAAATTACAATTTCGCCTCTACTCTCGATAGCAGCGTTGCCTATGTTGTTGAGGCTACCATAATATTCATGGTTTCAATCACACTCTCGGGAATCTCATGGCAAGTCTCGCACAGAAATCTCCCTTAAAGCTTACACGTCAATAGATTAGCCACCGGAGCAGGCGTGGTGAAACATTCTTCAACTGTCACTGTTTATGGATTACAAATGTGCTTGACAACAATTGACAACACTTTCAGTGCCCGACTGCCGTGTCTGCTTGACACAAGCGATTGGAGTGTTGAATAACTGTTGTTCTTCGTAGATGGGAGCTCAAGTTTATCTGAGTAGTTGCTCTGCGCGATTCGAGATCTATCCCTTTTAGCCGACTCCATGCTCTTTTCACTTCACTACCTTGCCTTCACTCATACAAATAAATATTGTCTTTTTTTTTTTATTATGGTTGCTCTGCACGATTCGAGATCTATCCCTTTTAGCCGTCTCCATGCTCTTTTCACCTCACTACCTTGCCTTCACTCATACAAATAAATATTGTCTTTTTTTTATATTATAGTTGCTCTGCGCGATTAGACATTTATCTCTTGCCGACTCCATGCTCCTTTCACTTCACTGCCTTGCCTTCGCTTATACAAATAAATATAGTCTTTTCTTTATTATATTTCCCCACTCTCAGCAATAAATCTCAAAATAGACATGAACCTATGCCATATCTTTTATTTATTATGTTTTCTCCACTCTATACCTTTTCTAAAATTAAAATATAGATGAAGATATGCCATTTAATATATTTTCCCCACTTTGTACTTTTTCTAAAAATAAAATATACATGAAGATATGCCGTTTTTATGTTGAGTTCATGTTTTTTTTTCTGCAATAATAAAGAAATTTGAAATCTCATATTATGAGAGTTTGTTCGTTTTGGACTCATTGTTTTAGACTTTGTTATTATGTTTGTTAACTTTTAGATACTATATTCAAAGATTATGTTAACTATAGTTTTATCTATATATGTATTCGCTTAATGAATGCATAAAAAAAATGTAGAGCACAACTTATTTTTCAATAAATAATTTCAGTCTTCCATAATTTCTACCTTGCTTCCATGTGATATCCATATCAACTTGTCTTTACTTATAGCAAAACCAAAACCGATAAAATAAATACAAGTTTTAAAGATGGGTAGTTTGCCGGAAAAAACTAAACATTTTTAATTTTTAATTTTGATACACTTTTAGTATCTCCACAATAAAAGAAAAGTAGATCCGAAATAATAAACTAGAAATTTAAGTAGATTCGAATTAATAAACTAGAAATTTTTTTATAATAATAAGCATTACAGATTTTATAAAATTCAACTGAATCCAAATTAATAAACTGGATATTTTTTATATTAAGCATTACATATTTTACAAAATTTATATTTTAGCATAATTGCTAAATTTTTAGTTTTATTGATTTGTTGAATTGCAACTCTTGCTTCCGGGGTGGCCAAACCATTTATGTGGGTTTTTTGGGTCATTATTCTGGTAAATTCATTGAGTATTTTGAGGTATAAATGAATTTTTATTTAGTGTTTTATAAGCTATTTAGTATTTGTCATTATCAATTCATGGTTGGAAAAAATGATCTTGTTCGATTCTTGTTTGTTTAACCAGGTTGTTCCTGGAATATCACAGATTAGAGAAGGATACAATCCACCGACATGGGTATTGGAAGTGAATTCCATAGTTGCTGAGGAAAAGCTTGGTCTAGAGTTTGATCTCAGTTCCATAGCTGCTGAGGAAAAACTTGGTCTAGATTTTGCTGAGATCTACAAAAAATCGGCACTCTATGAGTATGTCTAACATAATTGTAGGTGTTTGTTTGAGAAAGAGCCCTTTTTATTGTGCATCTCTAATTTCTTTAACATATCTTTGCTAACATAATTTCTCCCAAGGAGCTGCAATTTTTTAAATCCTTATTTCACTGTTAGGTTGTTATGATTTCAGATGGAATCAAGCCCTTATTCAAGAGCTAAGCACCAGTACTCCTCGCTTGTAGGATCTGATTTTTCCAACACAGTATGCACAGTCCTTCAAGGTTCAGTGCTTGGCATGCTTTTGGAAAAAACATTGGTCATATTGGAGGAATCCACACTATAATGTTGTGAGGTTTTTCTTCACTATAGTGGTTGCTCTAGTGTTTGGGACCATAACCTCTTAGCTCGACAAAGATACAAATTATAGATTTAATTACAGTTAAAGTCACAATCTTTCCTCCCTTTACTAAAATTGACCAAAATCACTACCGATATCTTGCTTAGCAACTATTGGATCTCTTTAAGTATCTTTAAGAATCTTACTGCGTTTCCTTTGCAACATTTGGTGATGGTGCAATTGCTAGTTAAGTTAAACTTCAGTTACTAGCACAACCTTTGTTATTTTAAGTCATATAGTTTTCCTTGGTAATCATTTCTCATCAACAAGTCACTGATTCTCCACAATTAAAAAAAAACAAATGTTACCCATTATATTATTAATTCAGTTAATAAAATATAATATGAAAAAAAAAATTATTCTTCTCTACATATATTAAGTAAAAAATAAATGTTAAAATTTTAATATATATATATATATATTATTTTTATTTATTTATAAATAGTAATTTTAGTTAATTTATTTAAATAAATTAATATATATATATATATATATATATATATATATATATATATATATTCAAATTCAAGGAAAAATATAAGTGTAATTTAGGGACTATATAGCAAACACGGGTAAATTCACACAAATAAGAATGATAAATGTGGCAAAATGAGTACATTTTAAGATTCCTTTACCGGCTGTATACTCTTGTATATATTAGTATGCTAGAAGCATTAAACTTGCAGTCAACATTCAGACACGTTTCAACTGAAAGATCAAATTTTAAGCCAACATTAACACCATGTGCAGTGCTTTATTGAAGAAAATAAAACTGGCTGATTATTATTTTATAAAACAAATCCAATGGAAGAAGAAGAAGTATGGAAGCACTTTAGAGGTAAAATACGAAGAAATCTCTTCCACACTTTTTATTTAAGAGGACTCGATAGGCCCAAGAAATGGTGTAAATGAATGAAACAATCCACAGTCCGACTACATATCCTTCTACTAATAAATGTATCGACGATACAGTCTGGTAATAACATATCCTTATTACATCCCATACACAGAGTCGGGATAAAAGAATTGAGAAATAATACGATCCAATACTAGCTGCTACAACAATAAATCCACCCAGAGCCCTCGCACGCGCTACACCGGCACTTCTCATCTCTCCTTTATATGCTGCTCGCAGAAATAATAAACGTTAATGATCCCATTATTGTGACCACATGAATCAGCGTACCCACGCCCATGATAGATCCTGCGTTGACAGAGGCAGTTGGTCCCTCCTTGGCAAACGGAGAAAGTGCTCCACCAGTAGTTGGAGTCGTAGTTGGGGGAAGAGCTGCTGAAGTGGCAGGCGACTTAGCTGTGGGTGTGGGATTACTAACTGCCGGAGTTGGGGACGAAGGAGCCGCCGCAGCAGCAGGAGGATTGGAAGCTAAAACCACCAACAAGCAAACACATTAAACTTGCAATTAATATTCCTCTCCCTTCTCGACAAAGAAACGCAGAAATTGAAACAAACAGCAACTAGCAATTGAATATAACAATTAATTCAGTTTACTAATATTGTAAGTAAACATTGTGATGACTATGAGGTAATTACCAGAAGTTGATTTGCATTGGCTGACAGGAGGAGTCGTAATTTTGCAGGCGCCTGGCAGAGCGAGAGCCCGAGTTTGGTTGATAGGAATCCCCAGGGGATTGTTGGTTGTAGTTACCATCTGGCAGAGACAGGCGGCGCTGGTCTTCACGACGGAGGCAAGGCCCGTGCAGCAGCCCTGCGTTGGACGAGTATTGTTCTGTCCTCCCTGCAAGAAGGCAAGGCACGGAGCCAAACTCACCAAAGCAGTACTACATGAAGACTGAGCTCCCACCATGCCCACACTACCCCCCGCTGCTATGACGATAAGTGCAGCTAGTGTCAATGCCAGTACGTTGGCCATGATATCAACTATAATAAATTTAATAGCCAACAAGCCAGAAAGGAATGAATTACTTAGATACAGATCTCTACAGAAATTAGTTAGCGACAGCAGAAATGCAGTAAGAAGAATAGGAAACGTGAATCGGCTGAGTGAATGTTTGAGAGCAGAAAAGGGAAAGGTTTGTTTATAAAGCGGAGGGGTTAGACTAGGAGAGGGAATAGCTGCGTGGCAATAGACAGATACACCCACTATTACTGGTCATCTGTTCACCGAACTTCCTACCAAGTTCTCCATCTGCTTCACGGCATTTTCGCTTTTGTAAAGTGATTTATCAATTAAACAATTGCTTTTGTAAAGTGATTTATCAATTAAACAATTGTTTCCTCGTGTTCTGTCTCTGCATTTTTCCTATTCTTTTAGTCAGCGAGTGCGTTGTGATGTTCCAATGCGTCGAGAGGTCCAACACAAACCAACAACCATGATATAATAGTACAAAATACAGGAATAAGGGGGTCCGCCATGGCTCTATTGTCAATCTTATATATATAAGGTGTCCACCTATAATATTTTTTTGTCTTCTTTCAAACCCAGGTGGGAGTGGTACTTTCCATTCGATGCTTTCACATCACTCAATGAACGAATCTTACAAGTACACACGTATTCTTCATTCATTAAGTTACATATTGGATGCCAAACAGTTGAAAAGTTACCTGTTCAATCCAATTATTCTGAATGCAGAAACACAAGGTAGGCATGTGCACTCAACGTAAAGTAGATGTCTATCAACTAAGAAAGCAGTAGTCTAATTGGCCTGATTTTTTCCTTCAAAATCATGAAATTTTTTTCGTAAGATCTTAATACTATTTTGTTAGGATTCTCGTAAATTTAGATTATAATTATAAATTTTAAAATTTTGGATATTGTTGTGATTTTTGATAGTGTTAAATTTTGGAAACGCGTTGGTTCCAAAATTTCTTATATGATTTTTTTGGAAGATTTATAATTAAAGTGTTAAATTTATTTTTACTATCAATAATTCAAATACTGTTTTAGACCTTTTTTTTCAATTTCAATTAGTATTTTTCTTCCGCTCAATAAACAACGCAAAAAAAACATAGTTGATGAATGAGCAAACAACCCTGCCAAAAAAAAGAAATGAAATGGGTCCAAATCCATAGTACTCTCAAAAGAGATTAACTATTGATTATAAAGACATTGACTCTTTGAAAACAAAAAATATACATTCATTCAACGGACATTCAAATAGAAAAGTGTCATAGTGACGTTTCCAATCGTGGCAGGTGTGTGCCAGAAAATCCTCTTGATGAGCATCCTCATACTTTGACGGAAACACTTTTGGTTAATTTATGGTAGGGTATTTATAACATATTAATGAAGGAAGTTGTCTACTCAACATGTGGAATAGTTTGGACAGCAGTTTTTTGTCTGAATCCAGTAAAATAAAATTCAAAAAATTAGGTAGTTGGAGTGTTTGGAATCTATTTTGACAGTGGAAATGGATTCAGCACTATCAAAAACCTTTAGGGCACTCAAAATACTAAAGTTTAACAAAGTTTAACAATTGTAAACAAGATTCTTATAAAAATTTTGTGTAAGTGTGAATTATGAGATTGAAATTTAGAAATTTTGGTGATGAACGGTAGTCAAGTGTTATCTTTAGAAGTTTAATTTACAATTTAGTGTAAGAGACGTAATGTGCAAGTATGTTATGTATAATAAAATAATAAGAAAAATAAAACACAAAGAATGGAAAATTTTGTTTCAAATTTTTTTAATATTTATCTTAATTAAATATCTGTAAAATAAAATTTTAAAAGAAAAAATCATATCTTATGGATATATTAAAATCTTTAAAGACATAGATATTTCGAGTGCAAAGTTGTAATATTTGAAAATATTAATTTGATATAGTATTATTATATATTTTGCTATCCTAATTTAAACCTCTTTTAGAGTAAAAAAGGATTTGATATTTGAAAATATTAATTTGATGTAGTTTTATTATAAATTGTGTTATCATGATTTAAACCTCTTTTAGAGTAAAAAGGGATTTGATCCCTTTCTGGGTATGGTAGATCCGAAGTTAAGATAGATTCATGCCACTATAACAATTGTGAGATTTAAGAAATATGGGTGATGAAAAATGCAAAACTTAATTAAAAGAGTAGATATGGAGGAGGAGGAGGAGTTCAATTTAGAGTTGATTTTAGAATATTTTTTTAAGAATTTTAATGTAATTATTAATAATTATTCCAAAGAAAATTATCTTTCTTTAAAATCCATGGGACATTACTTTCTTTGAAAGTCCAAGAGGGACCAACCTCTCCTCTACTTTCTTGTCTTGGCCAATGTTTCTTTTTAGTTTTTGAAGAAATAAGATGTCTACTAACAACCAATGCGTTATTTTCTTTTGATGATATCCGCTCCCATAAAGAAGATGATTTTTTTTTTAATATATGCATGGATCTAGTAAGTGGGAAATCTCAAGATGCTCCGAATATGGGATCTCATAAAATACAGATTTCATTTTCATCCCAATGCATAATTTCTCAACATAAGTGTCGAAGTATTCTGGATCATCAAACATAGGCTCCCCATTTGAATAAAACCTTCTCATTCTCTCCCTCTCATATGATTTAAGCCATTCATCTGGTGTCATTATTGCAGGACTTTGTGTTCTCTCAGGTTTATCATTGAAATAAAATGTTACTCTTCTGTGAGGGTATTCTTCTGGGAGGATTACCCTAGAGTAGTCATACACTATGTTTCATATGTGGTTGGACCACCTAGTCTTCGGATAAGGTCCACAACATTTACATCCATGATACCCTTTTTTTACAAGACTTGTGAAATTATTGTATATAGGGCACGTTAGTGATAATGAAGATCAGAATAATTGCACCGTATTAAATTAATATGCGAAACAATATTGTTATGTATATAAACAAATCAATAAACATCTAATTTACTAGAGAAAACTACTAATATTGGATAATCATGTTTGGTGTAAGCATATAATCCATACAATGTAAAACTCCTCTTTGTTGTGACGGGTATACATACATTGCATACATGTATCGTCTCCCATAATTCCTTCAATTCATCTACCAATGGTTGTAAGTAGACATCCATATTCTTCACTTGTCTTCTACTAGGGACTATGAGATCCAACATAAGATGTTCATTCTTCACAGACAACTAGGGGGGATATTGTTTTTTATCACTACTACAAGATGAATATAATAGTTGGTGTTTTTGAGGGAATATGGATTGATGTTATCCATAGGTATGCTGAGTCGTAGACTTCATATTTCATCCTTGAATTTTTTAGACCATATATCCATTATATGCTTCATGGCTATTGAATCCATTATGATTCACATGATTCTCGACTCACTTCTATGTGAGGCATGTCATCCTTGAAACATAGCTAATTCTTTGCAATGAAAGAGCCTTCAAATCCTAGGGATTATAGGCATGTGCAGGTTAATATATTATGAGGAGAACCATGTGATATACCCTTTTTTTAATTTATAGTACCTTTCATGCCCACATTTCAGACATATCTCTTTATTTGCATATTCTCTTCTATATATAATATAATAATTTGGACATGCATGATATGATATGTATTCAATGCCAAAAAATTTCAACAACTACTTTGCCTCTTCGCAGCTACTAGGAAAGACATTATCACTCGAAAAAAAACTTATCTTTGAATAACCTACAATTGGTGGGAAATATAAATGTACAATGTCAAGATTTAATGTTCATAAAATCGACCATTTTATTGTTTATTTTGCAACAATATTTCTCAATATATGGGACTTGATCATGGTTAATTACCTCAATATTGCTGAAAAACTTGCATTCAACATGCCAAAATTTGCTTTCAAGTTTTATAGTAACATTATTGCCCCCCATTTTATTATTGTTCCAAGTACGTACCAACTTTGGTTTTATGATATTAGTGAAACATGCTTCATCCAATTTTTCAACTAAGAATTTTAGGAGAGGATGAGGGTGAGTAGAGGAAACCCTTATTTTAGATACCTTAAGAGTAGAATTTAGGTCTCCTTTGACTATGACTTTGACTTTTCCAAAAAAAAGGTTGGTGAAGGGTACTAACCAATAAATCCTTTTTACCATGATAAGGACCATATGTATTTAAACAAATGAAAGATATATCAAGTTCAAGGGAGAGGAGTTTCAAAGCCAACACAAAATGATTAGACCAAGTACAAGATAATCAAAAGTGAGTTTATTTCTGGCAATAAATGAGACACCCTGATCTACCCTAAGCATATATGGCCTTAAAATCCTAGTTCGAAAGGATTATTCAAAGTATTGAAACCATTATTTCCTCCCTCCAACATAGTTTCTTGAAGTATTCAAGGAGAGGAAGCCTCTATTAATCTTTATATGGACCAGATTTTTTTGGGATAGACCAAAAAATTTGTGATAGCCCTTTTCCTAATCCCTCTTATAATTGTATTATTAATATATTCATGTAAATTAATGTGTAAATGTAACACATTGACTGGCTAAGGAGAGGAAACAAGGACACAAGGACACAGATTTAGAGCTTGAGTGAGGAAGTTGTTAGGGTTCTTCTTGAGAAAAGGCTGCACTTGGAGGTGCATTTAAGAAGATGTCTAGCTTCTTCCAGAAGGAAAAGTAATTGAACAAGCATTTAAAATGGTATGGAGCTCCTGCGAAAGAGGACAGGGATTTTTCCTATTCTTGCAGAACACGTTGCCTTGGTAAATAGGGTAGGAAATCAAATTAAACGAAAGGGGAATTTGCAACATGGAGGTTTAGCGTAGACAATGAGGAAGGCATGTTGTGAAAGAAGGGATGTTTTTCATAGAAAATATAGGAGGCTAATGCACAAGAGATAATGCATGGATTATTTCTCTTTTGGCTACAAGAAGATAGAAAGAAAGAGCAGCGAAGGGCCAATGCATAGGGGACAATGCACAAGAAAATTGGAGAATATATATGGCATCTTTTTTGGCACAAACAGAGAACGAAGAGTCCGAGGAAAGTGAAGGAAAATGCACAAATGTGCAAGAAATAAGAAAAGGTGATTTTGAGAGAAGGAACAATGGTTTTTTTGTCGAGGAGTAGAAGTCATAGTGGTTGGGAAAATTTTTGTTGGGGTTATAGGTGGATTCAATATGGTCTCCTTGAACTCTTGTAGTTTCGTGATTGGTAGAAGCATGATTACTCAAAATATTCGTCATTTTGGCTCTGAGTCTGGCTCGAGGGTGGCTATCTGCAAGAAAGAATGCATTGAAAATTAGCCTATAGTTAGGAGGAGAGCCGAAGTTGCTCCTTTAGTTAAACCAATTATTGATCATTCCTTGTGAATGTTTATAACATGAATGTGCAATGAATATCTCCTATATATTCAAGTTGATGTGCCTAATCCATTATATGGCAATTTATGATTATCTATATAGGATGATTATGGAAATAATGGACTAACTAATCTGTTGGAATTGACCTTGAGTGTCCTTGCAAGAGAATTGATGGTTGCATGTCTGGTGGTCTATATCATCTAGGGTATATTTTACGGCTACATTCTTAATGGTTATTATTTATTGTTATTAATATGAGTGTTTGTTGACTTGTTTGATGTAGGGTATGCAAGGGAATGTTGGAATGTCTTAATATTGCATGCATTTTTTGTCTTGTATTTGAAGTTTTGGGAAAATTATAGTTTTGGAATTATGTGCATGTGATTACTTTAATAGTTGTAGGGCTATGTGCATAGCTGGGTATGGCCACTTGAGGTGAAACAACATTGTTAACCAAGATATTACCTTTCTTATATGCCTATGATAAGGTTCTCATGGATGTTCATATGATATAAGAGATTTAGAAATCCCTATGTTGTTTTTATGTGCATGGTATTTGCATGATTCAGTTGCATGTTAGGTGTTTATATATGTTGTTAGGGTGCTAATATTATGGTCTGTGTGCCAAAGTTTTGAAGAGCCGCTATGGATTGGGGTAGGTTGTCTCAATATATTAAATATTTTTACTATGGTTTATATGGTCCTTTCCTTCCTTATTGAGAAATGCATTCCTATCACATGGAATGGCATCATGTGTATGGAAAGGCTATTTAAGACTATAATGATTTTTTTTGAGCTTACAATCTTCTAAATTTCCATGAATGGATGAGATAATTGATTATGCATGAGATTGAATTCATGACTCTTAGAATGCATTCATTTATGAGTTTTTTAATCTTGAAAATGCCTTGATTTTCTTCTGGGGTGAAGAGTTATGTTTAAATGCATGAGGCAAGGCCAAGCTCTCAGGAGAACCCTAGTTGAGTGCATGTAACGTTGAAAAAGGAACAAAGACTAAATTGCATGTTAAATAAAAACTGTGGTTAGCAATAGTTTTTGTTTTGAACTAGGCTAATTCAGAGGTCCAGGAATAACTCAAGCACATGATGAAATGTTTGGACTAGGACTAGACTTGGTCAACTAGTCATTAAATGCTATAATCCATGTTTTATTGTGTTTTAATTTTATAATGTAAATTATAGAACACAACGTGGAGGGCCCATACTAGGTTTAGTTCAGGACGACCTTGAAATTTTGGGTGTGAGGGTCTGAGAGACATGAGTTCGAGACTAAGTAAATTGAGGGCCCGTGATTTTGGGGATGAAGGCCCAAGAAATATATTTCAAGGCCGAATAAAATCCCTAACCCAAATTAAGATTGGAAGATCTAGAAATTTTGTGTTCGGGCCCAGATCGACGAGAGTTTGGCACACATTTTACATTGTTGGCTTGAAACCTCAATAAATCATTATAACATGAATTTGCTACAAATTTGGTTAAGGGCCATTATGGTAGGATCCAAGTGAGATGTTGATGTGCGAAGTGTTACATAATATCACTAATTACATGTGGGTAGGGCATGATGACATGAAAAACCCAGGTGAGGTGGAAAGTTTCCATGTGGGCATGACAAGAAGTGCCACATGGTTGTACCTTGCTTATGTGGTGAGGGTTTATTAGTTAAACTTTAAATGGCGATAAATGTTTTTCTAGACATCATATTTCGATAAAATTTATATCATCTAAGAACTCTTGATACACTTAATGAAAAAATGGTATTTATTTTGAGTTGTAAGAAATTTGGGAAATAATAAATTTTTAAGACCCCGTTTCCATGACAAAACTATGGAGGTTAGGAAATGGGGTCTTAAAATTTTAGCTCAAGTTTTAAAATAAAGTAACTCCTTATGGTGGCCAAGAATGGTCTATGGGGTTGGATGGGAGTGTTATAAAGTTGGATCAAAGCAAAAGTTTCAACATTGGACCTGTGGAGATAAAGTTGGGACTCTGAGATGATATAATATTATATTAAGACTCGGTTACATTGTAATGATAGAGCATCCAAGTTCAAAACTTGGAATAAATTGGCTCAAAGGAAAATGAATGAAAAAGAAAATGTTTTGTGATGGACCTTTAGGGCATGGGATTTTTGTGAATGTATTATAAAGTGATGTGACTTCTTGCTTGTGGAAGAGGGTGCTGGTTGTAGCACTCTGATTGATGGATATGTGTTGATTGCAAATTGTGTATTGCATGAATATCCACAATGATGTTATAATTGTGAAATTATAAAGATGAAATATGCTAATGTGTTAGATTACTTTCTAACTGGATTTTAAGATTGTAGATACCATAGTTTCTAGCCTTTGTAAAGAGGATGATTTTACTTGATGATCATAGTCTTGGTAAAAATATTGATTTCTGAATCTTGTAATGGCATGATTGTAAACATGCTAATATATATATATATATATATATATATATATATATATATATATATATATATATATATATATATATATATATATTTCTTGGTTTTTGGAACTCGTAGCTGACATGAAAATTTACATGTGTGAATAGTACTAGGGCAACATGCTTGGCATTAGCGTGGTAAGGTAGCAACTTGTATATTTATATTAATGCAAATAAAAATTGAGTGTGTGCTGAAGCACATGAGAAGACTCAATTGCAGGAAGAAAATAGTGGTTCATGTGAGCCTTGGGCACATGAACCAACAATGTATAATGTTGGAGGAGAGCACAGGGTAATCTCTTGAGCTCCCTGATAAACATGAATGGTCCCTTTCTGGAGTATTTAGAAGGGCACTGCAGTTTGAAGGTTGCCATGAAACCTTGGAGAATTGTCTCTCTCTCTCTCTCTCTCTCTCTCTCTATATATATATATATATATATATATATATATATATATATATATATGGTGGAGAAGGACACCTTAAACAACAGGACTCATGGGATTAAGTTGTTTTGGGTTATTGAATGTTTTACATGTTATTCATTTTACTATTGGTCTCATATTTTATTTGTTTTTTGACTAATTGACTACGAGCATGACCATGCTACCTTGGTTGTAATTTTGTGTTGTTGTCATGAAATTTTCATTGTACTTCAATCTTATTATTCTTGCCTTTCTATGATTTGGGTCTTGGTAATTTTTGGGTGTGGAAAGGAAATTATTGGATCTCTAGGGAAGAGATGAGTCACATCCTAATAGGAAATATAAGGCTCGGGTAAAGCCTAATGTATAAATTAAAAGGGTAGTTGAAGGTAGTAAAGGATGATAGAACAACCAAGAGGGTTTTTTGGGTCCGTGGGAATAAATGGAAAAAAAATATAACAATCATGAAGGTTTCATGAAGAAGGGGAATTTCTCTTGAAACTTTAACACAAAAAATTTATTAATGGGTTCCAGGAAACATGGAACACCATTGGGAAAATGGGCAGGAAAGGTTGTCACTAAATCTTATGTTGCAATGATGCTCTTGAAAGTTTCATTGAGCATGAATAAAGAAAAATAAATAAAATCGACTTATAGCATTGGTAAGAGAAGCAATGTAAAAAGGTAAAAAGAAAATAATTTGGGTGAAGAATTCCTTTGGCCGAATTTGGAAAACGGTTGTTCCAAAGGAAAGCATACTTTGCATGGATACATGAAGTTCTCTTAACCTTGATTTAATGTGGCATGTGTGAATATGCTTTGGTGATCAAATGAATGTATGCAATTCCATTTTGATTTACAGGTTGTTTTCAGGGATCATTCTTGTGGAAGAATGATTGAATATACTCATAATATTTGATTCATATATAAATGGCATGTTTGGGATAGCATAATGATGTTATCCAATGATATTCATTGTTGAGTGAGGAATACATTGAGGAAGTATGGATTCTTGTCGTTGTCTAATTATTATGATCATGTGATTATGACACTTATGTTTATGTCATGTTGATGACCAAGAAATACTGAAGATTATTTCGACAGTTAAACTAAATAAAAATTGAAATCATTGGTCAAAGGATGAGGCACATATGCCACAAAGTGACATCTTGGGACAGGAAACCACTTAGATTATATAGTTCATCTATTATAGTGCATACAGGTAGACTTCCTAGAATTGGGGGTTGCCTGGGTCTGGGAGTAGTGTGATCTGCAACATGTAGGTAAAACCATGGATGCGTTAAAATAACCATAGATCTAGGATATGGGTTGTGGGTGCACACAATGTAGCATGGACAAGGTATGCAGGTGGAGGTGCATAGTGATCTAGATTCCCAATATTGCATGGAGAATCTGTATTTTATGGACTCTTGGTTTGCAGAGAGAGCTCTATGTTTTTTACAGTTGACTTCACGCTTCACAGTGGTACATCACTGTGCTCCAGATTATTTGTATTGGGTGAATACTCTAGAGGAGAATAGTCCTGGCTTCAGTGGGTGGAGATGAAGTAGTCTTTGGGTTCTCGAAAATGGTTCACTAGTTTTATTTTAATTCGCTTGAGAATTTTTTAGTGTTTCTAGGCCTTGAAAACAACTCAGTGAAGTTGGGGATGAAGACAAAGGAAAAAGGGATTGTGTGGATCAATGTGATCATTGTTGGGTGCTAACCTAGCTTGGAAAACCACTTAGCATGTGGAAACTATTCCACTTAATGAAATTTCTAATTGCGACAATGATTTAGTTTCATGATTTGAAATGATTTGAACTTATGATATATAGTTTGGTTTTATGTGATATGAAGTGACTTAAATTGCAAGGTTAACCTCATGTATAATCTACTAATGGGGCACCTTTTTAATTTGTTGCAATTTATTTATGATCAATCTCATAAAAAATTATATTCATATGATGTAGGAAGAACATTGGACTGCACAAGATGGGTGTGTGAAGCTAGCTACAATTCAAACAAAATCATCATTAAATAAATTAGTGCACAACAATGTATGGGAGGTGAAAAAATTCAGGAACATGGCCATTTTGGTGACACTAGAACCAAATACTATTTAGTGATTTTCCATGAAGTGTGTCATGACTGATGTAAGGAAGGGAAGTTTCTTGGTTATGAGGACATTTCCTGTGCAAGGAAGAGGATATGGATAATTCGAGGGACTAGAAAATAGAAAAAGGTGATGCCAAAAATTGAAAAACAAATTGGTTTTAATGAGTGATGAGTGTGTTGATTCAGAACAGGCATACCTTGGATGTGTCTCGAGAATAAATGAGCTGACATTGATCAATGAAAATGAATTGAGCACGGTGGAAAATAACACTAGACATTGGAGGCCAAAATAACTTCAGAAGGCAAATTACAAAGTTGGACGAGGTGCAACAAGGGAAATATGAATTGTAAGGAGCCAAATGGTTGATTTCATGGGATGCTATACCCATTGAGTTGTTAGGCTAGTAACTGTGATTGTAAAATCAAAATCGTAAATGAGTTGTATTTATAAATATCACTGTAATATTCATGTTCAGGAACCTAGCTACATTGAGGATGGTGTTCCTTTAAGGGGGTGGAGTTTGTGACAACCCTTTCATTAATCATTTTTGTAATTTTATTATGAGTTATATTAATGTCAATTAATGTGTAAATGTAACACATTAATTGACTAAGGATAGGACATGGATTCATACCTTGAATGAGGAATTTTGGGGATCTTCTTAAGAAAAAACTGCACTTGGAAGCACATTTAAGAGATTGTATAGCTTCTTACAGAAGGAAAATTATTTGGTACAAAAATTTGTCATGGTATGGAGCTACTACATGTGAGGACAGAGGCGGTGTCATGTTCTTGTAGAATGCATTTCCTTGTTCAACAATGTAGGAAATTAGAGGAAAAGAAAGGGTCTTTTGCAACATGGAGGTTTAGCATAAACAACAAGGGAGAAATGTTGTGAAAGAATGGAAATTTTTCATATAGCATACATGAAGCTAATGTGCAGGTGAAAACACATGGAGCATCACAAATTTGGGCATAATAAGATAATGATAAAGATGAAGAAAGGGATAATATACAAGGGACAATGCATACAAAAAATAGAGAAGACAAATGTCATCTCTTTTTGGTGTAGAATTAGAATGAAGAGGCCAAGGAAAATGAAGGAAAAAGGCACAAACATGCAATAAAATAAGAAAACATGATTTTGAAAAAATAAACAATGGTTTTTATATCAAGGTGTAGGATTTAGAGTGGTCGAGAAAAGCCTTGTTGGGGTTGCAGGTGGATTCACTGTGATGTCCTTGGAATACCATACTTTTGTCGATAGTTGAAGCACGATTCCTCAAGCTCTTCATTACTCAGGCTTTGAATCTAGCTTGGGCATGGCTATTTTCAAGAAACAATGTAGTGAAAATTAGCCTATGTTTGGGAGGAGAGTCGAAATCTCTCGTCTCGTTTCCAACATATTCATTTAAACCATATAAGTGATTATTCCTTGTGAATATTTATAACATGAAAATGTGTAATTAATATCTCATGTATATTTAACTAAGAGAACCCGATCCATTAAATGGACATGTATGATTAGCTATATAGGATGATTATGACAAGCATGACGCTAACTGATATGGTGGAGTTGACCTTGAGTGTCCTTGTATGAAATTAATGGTTTCATGCTTGGTGGTATATAATAGCCAATGCATATTTTTTTGTTGCATGCTTAATGGTTATTATTTATTGCTATGAATATGAGTGGTTGTGATCGACTTGTTTGATGTAGATTATGTAAGGGGATATTGGAATGTATTAATATTGCATGTATTTGTTGTATTTTATTTAAAGGTTTGGGCAGCTTATAGTTGTGGCATTCTGTATATGTGATTAATCTAATAGTTGTGAAGCTATGTGCATAGATGGTGTGGCTACTTGAGGTGCAGTAACAATGTTAACTAAGCTATTATGTTTCTTGTATGTTTGCGATAAGGTGTTCACGGATTTAATATGATATAGGATATTTAGTAAAACTTTTGTTATTTTTATGTGCATGGTACTTGCATGATTTAGTTGGATGTTAGGTTCTTATATGTGTTTTTGGGGGTTGTTAATCCCATGGTTTTTGTGGCATAAGTCATAAAGAGGCTTTGTGAATTATGGAAGGTTGTCTCAATATATTAATTTTTGTTTATTATGGTTTATATGGTCATTGCCTACTTTACTGGGAAATGCTTTCCTATCACATGAAATGACATTATTTGTATGGAAATGTTAGTTAATCCTAGAATGTTTTTTTTTAAGCTTATAATGTGCTAAATTTTCATGAATGACTTAGATAATTGACTATGCATGAGATTGAATTCATGACTATGGGAATGCATTAATTTATGAATGTTTTAATATAAAAAAATGGCTCAATTAACTTATGGGGTGACGATTTATACTTAAGCATATGTGGGGCAGAGATAGGATCTCAAGAGAACCCTAGTCCAACCCACGTCCAACCCATGTAAGGCTACAAAAGAAGCCGAGACTATATTTTGTGTTAAATGCAAACTGTGGTGAACATTTATATTTGAATAGGACTCGATTAATTCAAATGTCTAAGAATAACTCAGGTGTAGCAGGAAATGTCTATGTCAGGCCCAGACTGGGTCAGATAGCCAATAAATGACATAAGCCATGTTTTATTATGTTTTATTGCATTTTAATTTTATAACATAAAGTTATAGAAGATAACATGGAAGGCCTAGACTAGGGTTAGTTTGGGGTGGGCTTAAAAGTTTGGGCATGAAGGCCTGAGATAAGTGAGTTTCAGACCAAGTCAATTTATGACCCAAAATTTCAGGCGTGAAGGCTCGAGAGATATGAGTGCAGGGCTGAGTTAGTTTGATGCCCAGGAATTTAGGCGTGAAGGCCTAACATATATAGTATGACACTGAATGAATGGCTTAGCTCAAACTAATACTGAAAGTTTGGGAAGTTTTGCATTCAGGGGACAGAGAGGAGTTTGGGATAGATTCTAAATTGTCGGCCCAAAACCATGAGAAATCGTAATAGCATGAATTTTTTCTAAAATTGGTTAAAGGTCAGTCGATTGGGGCCCAAATGAGATGTTGATGTGGAAATTTCCACATAATCTTACCAATGACATGTGGTCACGACACAATGGAGAAAACAACCTAGGTGAGGAGGAAGGTTGCCATGTGGGCACCACGAAGGGTGACATGTGGCAGTACCCTGCTTACACAACGAGGATTTATTGGGAAGACTTTTAATGGTCATAACTTATAATCTGAGAATTGGATTTTGATAAAATTTATATTTTTTAAAAAATCTCAATGAAATAAATTCTATGTTGGTATTTATTCTGATTTTTAAGAAATTTGGGAATCAAGAAATTTTTAAGACCCCATTTCCATGACAGGGCTATCAAGGTTGGGATTTTAATGAAAGTAATTCCTTCCAGTTCCCAAGAATTTTTTATGGGTGTGGATGGGGTGTTACACTCTTGCAATTTAAAGGCAAGATTTTCATTGATCCCTTTGGGGGTAATTTTCTCTAAAGTTCCAAAGAATATATTTTTCTATACTAGCATGAATATTCAAGTTACATATTTTTTAAGTAATGGAGACACGTGATTTTCATCTTGTAACAAATGGTTTTAGGTCACCACCATCAAAATTTCCTAGTGCACACCATTCATCAGATGGGAGTTTGATGGGAGTTTATTAGGAGAATAAGGGAAAAAGGTTTTAGGTAGAACAATACAAGGGTGAAGGTTGTAATGTCGGGAAGGGGGGTGGGGTAATAAGCTTCCCTTATATTTCCATGAATACAGGAGAGAGTGAAGAGGGTTGGGAAGAAAGCAGTGAAGAAATCAAGGGACTGAAAGAAAGGATAGGGGAGGAGGGGAGGGAAGGCCTTCAAAGTGAGGCTAGGTAATATTCTAAGGGTAGGGGGAGGAGAGACCACATGGGATATTCAAAAGGAAGAGATGATAGAGTGGTGAAGGTTTGGAATCATACTTACGGAGGGAAGGCCCGCCCTAGTAAAAAGTGGAGAGCTACCACCTTAGGACACTCTCATAGAGGAACTTTCTCAAGACTAGGTGCACATTATAAGTCAACCACAACAATTTACTAGTGATCCAATGAAGGAGAGATTGTAGCTTCCAGCAGTTTCCAAATCCACATTTTCTTCTTAGGTTAAAAAAATATAAACAAAAATTTAATGTTTTCACCTTAAACAATTTCATCCCTTTAGGAGCATGTAGACTAAAGATAGATCTTAGTTAAAACACTTCAATGATATGTTGGTCAACATAAAGTAGATGTGTAATCCAATTCTTAGTATATATAACAACTCAAAGCCATTTTAAATGTATGATATATTGAAGAGGGATTTCTAAATGTCAAAAATATTTTTAAAATGATTTGATTAAAAAAAAATCATATAAAAAACTTAGTCTCTAAATATATAATAAATCGAAAGTCAAAATAACTCTAAATTTATATCTTGAATCATATTTGTGCATATCATATCATATATCTAAGAATGAGTAACTTTGAAATATACAACTATGCCACTATTACTCCAGATACACTTATGCCACAAATGGGCTAGCTATAACATGTCTTTGGAAACTTGAACCCACCCAACTAGGAAATGAATTGTTGAGGAAATCACTCAAGCTAAGAAAATTTGAATTAAATATATAGAAAAGTAGGACATGGAACATGGGCGTTCCAGTTCTAACATGTCTCTAGAGACTTCAAACTTTGAATTAAATATAGAAAATTAGGACATGACACATGGGGGTTGCAGTTATAACATGTCTCTAGAGACTTCAACCCGCTGAGGTGGGAAACAACCCACTAATATGGGAAAAAAAAATTTCACCATACCATTTGAGCTAACATCATTTAACAAAAATATATAGGAAAGGAGGAAATGGGGGTGCAACCACATGTTTGACCACTACCTCAAGATTTCCCATGGCTCCAAATAAGTACTCATGGGAATTGAACCTTATCAAATGGTGAAGAACTCCTCACTTTCCACCATTAATCCCAACCCCTTTGAGCCAAATCAATGAATCATGATTATGTTTAATTGTGCCAAGAGGCACTCTACAACCCAGTATGTGGTATATGTCAAGTGTAAGTGTTTAACATTTAACAAATTTAACAAATTTAATCTAATTTCAATTTTGGCCCTAATCAAGAATCGATATAATTATTATGTATAAACAAAATATAAATTAAAAAATAATAATAATAGGTTTAACACGGTAGCTTAGCCCTTCCAACTCAAGATTATGGTGTGGGAAAAATTGCATAAATAATTATAAATTACATTGGTTAATGCTAAATCAATAATGGTTGATAGAAAAATCATCCTATAGTCTTTCTTTATAAGTAACTAATAAATTGGGATGTGAAGTGGATAAGTAAATTTCTTATTCAAGCTAAAGAACTTGAATAAATTTTGGTGGGTAGTAACTACTAGTAATTCGACACATTTACAATTGTACTCTCACATAATGGTGGGAAGTAACTCTTGTAAGTATTATTTTTTACATGTCATTCCTATCCATTTTTTATGCAAATTCTTGCTTAAATTATGGTGGGAAGTAATTGATGGCAGATATGTTATTTGTATAAGTTATTTTCAAGTATTTTAGTGTTGGATGGTTTTCTTGCAAAGATTAGGAATAAAAAATCACTACACAAATATCTAAAAATCATGCATGAATATTCCAACTATATGCTTAAAATATGTATGGAAGTTATCCACATGAAATTATATTGTACAAAGGCTGCAATAAGACCTTCAATTTATGGTCCAATAAAATGTTTGATTTTTTTATATTATGTTGAAAAATAAATATTTATTTTTCAAAGTTAAACATTATAGTTTTCATTGGGCAATCCTAAACTATAGTGATCAATAGAAAAATAGACAAATTGATTGTTAGAGTCATGCCTTGGCAGGCACTAATAATGATTTGATAACCATATTTAAATTTAATTAATAAGCACATAAAAACTTAATACTTACAATAAAATTACAATATAAGAAGGTTCTTAACCACGAATATCCACCCCCACTTTAACATGGGTATTATTAACTTGTAAATAGTTACCATGGATTATCAATACCACATGCCAAAAAACATAACTCATTTCACAGTAAAAAATCAAAATTTGAAATATTTTAGACTGTTACACAGCAATTTGTCACCGTCCCTGCAATTCCCCATCGTGCACATTGGAGGGCTTATCTCGTGACCTGTGAGCAGTGACATAACTTGAAAAAATTTTCATGGCATTCCCCTGAACATGTACTTTCATTGCCCTGAAGACAACTCCTTGTGAAAAACCCTAAAAATAGCCTTTTTTTCATTAGCGCAGGTTGCCAGTTCATCACTCACGCCATCCCCTGTCTGGCGCGGATTACAGCTAGACAGTCGCGCCATCTCCTGTAGGTGCTAGGGTTTACCCTTGTTCGGAAGTTTCTTTTGGTCAGTACTTTTCTTCTGGGTTTGTTTTAGATTCTGCTTGAAGTGGTGAGTCTGGTCTTGGTTGGGAGGAATTCTTTGTTTTTTCATTTTCAGGCATTAACGCTTGTTGTCAGTTAGCAACCCGCGCCAATTTTCCATTGGCGCTAGTTGTCAGTGAGCAAGTCATGCCAGTTGGCGCTAGTTGTCAGTGAGGAAGTTGTGCCAATTTCAGGGTGTGTGAAAATTGACATTTTTTCCCTAAATCCTTCACCAGTGTGTCTTTCCCTTCCGGTCTTTTCACTGTATGAGCATAGATTACATTTCTCATTGTTTGAAATGTCTTCTCTCCATGATTGCTTGATGTAAAAGGGAATGAATGCCTTATTTTGATCTCATTCTTTGGAAGTCCTCTTTGTGTTTTGTCACCTTTTGAGGAATTTCGTTACAAAGTGTTTTGAAACAACGATTGCATTCTTAGTGTTTGTTTGCATCCCTTTTGCATTCATCCTTTCATTAAGAAGATTTGCATTCATTCAGTTTTTGTCTCAAAGTTTTCTTTTCGTTAAAATGCATTAGATCACATTGCATTGAAAAGTCTTTTTGAGATTTATCATTGAACTTAGATTACATTGTTTAATGATTGAAAGCTAAAAATCGCATTGAGTGCATTCTCTTTCATTAAAAGCATGCATTAAGTAGATTCTCATTTCATCGAAAAATGCATTGAGTGCATTCTTATCATTTCAAAATAAAAAGGAAATTGTGGATAGATTACAATTGCATAGTTTTTGAAAAAGAGGATTTTTCATAGATTACATTGCATTATTCGCATCATTGAATGTTTGAAATTACTTTCGGATAGTGAAAGTCATCTAGTTTGGAAAAATTTCATTTACAGTGTTGTTGTTTGTTGCATCATTGTTTGAAACTCTTCCCTTAACAAGATAGCATTCATCGAATTGAAAAGTTTTCTTTTCTTATATAGCTGCATATAGGAGATTGTCAGATGACATGCGGTAGGGCCTTGAAACCGAGACATAATTGAAGATCAACATTAAATTTATTCAATTTACCTAAGGAAGCATTGAAACATTAGCAATTTTTTTTTAGAGGTCTAGGCTAATGACGTGTTCCGGCGTCGTTAAACCTAGTTGCTGTTGTTCGCCTCTTGGCTTTAGACAACGCTAGTATGGACTTGTGCTCCCCGTATCGTCGCGTATATAAAGGGAGACCCCACTAGGTTGCTATCCTTTATCCATAGGAAGCCGAGTCTGCCGCCCTCTACCCGTGATACACTGGACACAGCATTCGGGGAGATTTCCTGCACGTACGTTAAGTCCTTGGTTGATTTCTCTTTCATTTTGAAACCAAGGTGTATATTGCAGTTCACGGTTATTTGGTACACCCTTTGCCTAGGATTCTTGAGTAGTCATTTCGATCTTTTCTGACTCATTAAATTAGAAAATATCATCAAGAGCTTGTCCTTTCATGCTTTTTTCCAATCTGAAAGTGATAGAGTCACCTTTTTCCTGTTTCTCGACTCTTTAAAGATGAAACAGTAGATTTTTGTTTCAATGTTTTAAAAATTAACTGCCCATGAAATATTCCTGGTTAAAGTTAGTTTCCTTAGGGTTTTGTTTCCGGAGTTCACCAACCAAGGAATCCCCTTTGAAGAGAATCCTGGTCCTTTTCCTCCTTTTGGCAATGTTGGCACTCCTTATATGGAAATGTTGTCCCTTCCTGGGTTAACTATTGGGTTGCCTGTTTGGTTGTTTTCAACCTCTGTGGTCCCGAATGTCCTGGCTATTGTTCAATCAGTTCCTCCGCCTGAGCAACATCATGTTGATTCCAAGGTGGACCTCTCCCCTTCTTCGCCTGTTTCTGTGTCCTCCTCTTCTACTTCGCCTGGTGAAAGTCTAGATTCGAGTAACCAGGTGGCTAAGAAGAAGAAGAATAAGACAAAGAAGAAGAAGTCCGATAAAGGAGAGGCTAGCTCTGTGGCTATTGCACCTAAGAAGTCTTCCATTGATAAACCTTCCAACCCTTCGCGGAAAGTCAAGTTCCCTTGCATGTTGTGCACGGGAAACCATCTTCTTCGAGATTTCCCTGGCATTCCCAAGGTGCTCAAAGTATGGTCCAACGGTCGTCTGCCGTTGCCTTTGGCTTCTGGGAGTCAGGTTGGGGGCACGTCTTCAGCTAGTGTTGGTAAAACTCTTAAGAAGCAGGGTAAGCTTGCCAATCCCTGTAAGTTGTGTGAAGGGCACCATGCCATTCACCTTTGTCCATATATGGATGAAGCCAAGTGAGTTTTGGACAGCTCGGCTGTCTCTGTGCCATGCCTTCTGGCTGGTTACAAACAGATTTCTTTGGGTCCTCCACCAGCTAATCCTACGATTGGTCAAGAGTCATCCTTGGTCGATCCCGCTCCCTCAGAAATTCACATTTAGGAATCCATTCTCGACCAACCATTGGTCGTGGGATCGGTTGAGCTGGCCCCATCTGCGGTGCACCAGGTCTTTTTCGTTGAGAGTGGACCTCACACCCCTCAGGTTCTTGTTTCTTCAAATTCTTCGGACTTGGAGAAATATTCTCCTGTTCCCATACCTCAAGAAGCTGCTCCTCCACCTCCCGTGATAGAGGTCCCGGAGGATACCCCTCCCACCTTCGAGATAGAGGTTGTGGAGGATGCTCCTTATTCTTCCATAACACCAGGGGAAGACCATCTCAGTTTGATGGTAGCCCCTCCGAGTAGTTTGGTCGCTTCCTTTGACTGGAGTCGATTTGCAGGATATCGCCTTCCGTCTTATGTGCCTTTCGAGATCACAGTACAGGCTTTTGGTCTGGTCGTACCCAACACCATTATAGATGAAGGTGCGTCTGTTAGTGTTCTATCCTCAACTAATTGGCAAGCTTTCGGTTCGGTGCCGCTTGTGCCTGTTACGCAGAATCTGTTGTCGTTTAACAGAAGAACTAGTCAACTGTTAGGGATCCTTCCAAGGTTACCTATTACATTGGGAGGTAAAACCGTCCATATGGACGTGATGGTTATTCCAGGCCCCTTGGATTTCAATTTTCTCTTGGGGCGTGATTACACCTATGCCATGGGAGCACTTGTCTCCTCCCTTTTTCATGTGGTTTGTTTCCCACATGAAGGACGAATCGTGAACATTGATCAGCTTTTGTTCTTTGGTCCTGATGTGGCAGCTGGCCCGCCATCATCCCTTCCTGGTTTTTATCCACCCATTGTATTTTCCCCACCGCAGGTCAACTATGTGGCTACCTACCCCATGCCTGTACTCAGTGACGTTGCCGTCGTGCATCGTGTGCTGGGGGCATTGGGTCCTGATTTCTGAGATGTTGTTCTCCCATCCGGTGTGGAAATATTGGAAGCAATGACTTCTTATTCATGAGGATGAGGTCGGTCGAAGCAGAGTTCATTTTATTGTGTCAAGCTCCTTAAAAAAATGAATCAAGGTTGTCGGAGCAGAGTTCATTTTCTCGTGTCAAGCTCCTTCAAAAAATGAAACAAGGTCATCAGAGCAGATTTCCTTGTCTTGTGCCAAGCTCCTTAAACCATGAAACAAGGTCATCTGAGGATAGTTATTTTAATTTTCCAACCTCGTTAAAACAATGAAACAGGATCCTGTTCAATTCGAGTCTTTGATTAGATCTCGTAAAATCCTAGTCGAGTCTTTCTCTTGATCTCGTATTTTGAACCTTCACTCCATCTGCCTGTCATATGGACTGAAGCTTGGGGGGCATGCAACTCGAATTGAGTCACCATGCTGGGGGGTATGCTTACTTTTTCAAGAATATTTTGTTTCCGTTTCAAGCTTGTGTAAAAATGAAACTGGTTTCAAGCATAGTTTATCTTTGTTTCAAGCTTGTGTAAAAATGAAACCAACTTCAAGCAAATTTTCTTGATTTCAATCTTGTGTAAAAATGAAACCATTCCCATTTTACCTCTTGTGATTGCCATTTTATCAGCCTATTTTTCCAGATGAGCTTTGGATTTCTTACTCCATCTTCATTATCTGCTTGGCCGATCATATGCCTTCACTTGGTTGTTTTACCCATTCCTGAGGAACTGCTGCGATGAGTGGTCGTGTTAGCCAGCCTCTTAACCTTTACTTGTTTTGAGCAGTTCCACCATTACTGGAACTAGTAGCTACCCTTTATACCACTCGTTCCTCCAGGAGGAGTCACCTTTCAGCTCTTTTCCGACTCTAAAAAATTGAAAATATTTCCGAGTCGCTTGTTGTTTTGATCTCGTTAAAGTGGTTACGAAACGACATCTACCCAGTATAAGTTTACCCCATTTTCGGGCTGGGATATATTATTTACAAAAAATGAATACCCTAACCTATCGCGACTAGGAGGTTTTCTCAGATTTAGTTTTCTACCTTTCCGGATCTAAGGAACTATTTACGTAAAGGGACCGTTGGAGTTTACTTTTCTGTTGTCTTTTCAAACTCTCTAAACATGAAAAGACGCCAAGTTCTTCCTTTGTCAGACTCGTTAAACCCTGATGACATCGGATTCAGTCGTAATGACGGTATTCAAGTTCCTCCTTCCTAGGGCTCGTTAAATGTACTAGGATGGATTCGTTCAAAGGATGAACTTATATTACAAGCATATGGTATCCTCTTCAAGCTTGTGTAAAAAAAAAGAGGTACTCGCCAGAAATGGTGGGGAAAAATGGAACCAGCATCATTGTCGTGTCGGTAGTATGTCACTCTTGAACATGGCACTTGTCTACATTCATGTTGGGTTGGGGACATCTCATCTTGTTTTCCACTTGCCTCTGTGGGTTTGGATAATCCCTTTTGACCTCCCATTTGCTCTTTGCCTCGTCACCATGACCTCTGATCTGTTGATGTCAAATGCTGCCAAACTCATTGTCGTGTCGCCATATGTTCAAGAGAAGTTGACCTCTGCAAAATTCCAACCTTCCTCTGATTCTCATATGATCCTAATTCACAAAGACATTATGTTCCTCTGTCTTGCGTCAATGATGTAGGAAACCTTATGGCCCACCTTTGATCGAGGTCACTTCCTGTTGACTTCAGCTCATTATCTAGGAAGTTGATCTAGAGACTCCCTTCTGGTACCTTGGAGCCTGCATGCCTCAATGACAGGTTCTTCACATTCGACGTGAGGTTTTCATCATTGGCCTCTGATAAAGTGATTCTACGGGTGTTTGATGTTAGCTCATTGTTCACATGCCGTAGATGGTACCTATAGTACCTTGAGGGCCATTGTCACTATAGGTGGTTCCTCTCACATCTATTAACAACTTTCATCATTGGCTAGTAATTAGATGATGTTATTGCATGTTCGACTTCAGCTCATTTATTCCAATGCTTGAACTTGTACTTTGTTCAGGTCAAGATGGAGCGCAAGACCCTGTATTTTCTTTGTTAGAATCCAGGCTGCGATTTTGTGGATTATTATGATTAGTTACATGACTCACTAATTGGATGGCTGTAACCATACCTGAGTCTATTCACCGATCCTCACTAGATGGCTGCGTCCATGCCTTGGATCTGGATTATTGTATACTCTGTTACGGATGGCTATGCCCATACCACATATATATCATGTATTTGAGATATCAGTTGTATTTCTCTATGCAGGTTTTTCGATGGCGGTGTTTTCAGTTGGACACGTTCTCGTAAAGAATTTCACCCCTCTCTCTCTTTCGGGCCTCATGCTTTAGGGGGCATTTGTTACACAGCAATTTGTCACCGTCCCTGCAATTCCCCATCCCACACATTGGAAGGCTTATCTCATGACTTGTGAGCAGTGAAATAACTTGAAAACACTTTCATGGCATTCCCCTGAACATGTACTTTCATTTCCCTGAAGACAACTCCTTGTGAAAAACCCTAAAAATAGCCTTTTTTGCATTGGCGCGGTCATCCAGTTCAGTACTCGCACCAATGGAGGAAATCCTCCAAAGAGGGCACACCAATTGGCGCTCTGTCCCAGAGTCGCACCTACACCAGGCTTAATAAGGAGTGTTTTTTAAAAATAAATGGCAGAAGATTCATTCCAACCAATTCCTAAACTGGTCTCTAAATTGAGTTGGGAGGTTGGCTCCGGATCTCCATGTAGAGGAAGTAGTTTTCCACCTCTCATGGAAGCTTCCTTGAGGATAGGGCCAATCCCATGATTATAGGGATCCCAACTCCCCTTCCACTATCTATATAAGCTTTCCATTTTCCTTTGCAAGCTAGTCTCCAAGAATCTCCAAGAGCCTTCATAGCCTAAAGAATGCTGCAATAGTCCTCATAGTGTCAAATAAATAGCAAGGAGATTGACGATCGAAGAGATAGGCTTGTCCCCATTCCAAACAAGCTTTACCGAGACGTATTCCGTTGGTGACCTGCCGAAGGAGAATTCAGCGTCAGAGCTAGGTTGTATTTTCCTTTGTATGAATTAATGATAAGTGACTATTGGTTATGGTTCCACTCCTATTGTTCATTATGATAATGAGTTGTGTCTTCTCTGACTTATGCATAATTGTATATATTGGATTTTACGCTTGTGTTTATCGTGTTTCTTGTGTGTACAGGTGTTCGATCACAACGAGCATGAAGCATTGTGATCTGTCGGAGCAAGAGAACGGGAGCACTACCTCTTCTACAAACGACAGCGTTGGATTCAAGGTAAGCCTTCTTCGCAAGCTGGTTTATTGCAATTAGGGACTTGCGCCATAACATGTTACGATTGTTGCTAGACCCGATCTGGGCTAGTAGGGATCGCCTCTATCCGCAGAGGGGATTTACCTCTACAACATAGACATTACATATAGGATTTATTTCATAGAGTAAAAATTCTCTATCACATGGATGGAGGGGGGAGAGAGAGCAGGGAGAGATGGGGGGAGAGATAAGGAGAAAGGGAAGGATATAGTGAAAAAGTTAGATGATGGAGAGAGATAGAGAGTGATAGGTATGAGAGAGAGAGGGAAATTTAAGAGAGAGGCAGATAGAGAGGGAGGGATGAAAAAATACATAGAGAGATATAGGTAGAGAGAGAGGGAGTGACTAGGGAGATATGGAGAGAGAGAAGGAGAGGATAGGGAGAGGGAGACATATAGATATGGATAGAGGGAGGGAGGAAGGGAGGGAGGGAAGGAGATAGTGATATAATTGGAGGGTAGAGAGAAAGATAGGGGGAGAGACAGAGATAGGTGGGAGAGAAAGGGAGAGATAGGAAGTGAGAGAGGGAAGAAGCAAGGGAGGGAGAGAGAGATGGATTTGGAGGGGGACAGAGAGTTAGGGAAGAAAAAAGACATAGTAACATGGATGTGGGGAGAGATAAAGATGGAGTGACAAGGGAGATATATAGAGAGAGTGAGTGAGAGAAGAGAGGTTGGAAGAGAGAGAGGGAGAGAAGGGAAAGAGTGAAAGAGAGACACATATATGGACATGGGAGATAACGGAAGAGAGAGAAGGATAGGGGAGGGAGATAGTGATGGAGTTGGAGGGAAAAGAGTGAGAGAGTGATGGGGAGGAGAGAGAGGGAGTTGGGGGAGAGAGAGAGAGAGGAGTGAAAATATGAAATAACATAAGTACATATCACTCTCTATTGTCATCACCCTAATTATCTTCCTTTCTTGGAATGATAACACTGTTGTTATCAAAAATATGTTTTGATTTAGGGTCATGTCTTAATATGAACCACTAACCCCTATCCAACACATCTGGGTAAAATAATACATGGTTTCAATGTTTGGGTAAAACATAACACTCCCTACCTTCATGCCACATCTTTCCAGAGTTGATAGATATCAGTCCACTATCGTGATTTTCCTTTACATTATCCCAATCAAATATGTCCCACCACTTGCAACTAAAAATAACACATTGGAACGAAGAGAAGTGAACTTCAATGATCTCTTGTATGTTTATGATGTAACCTAACGTCCCTTATATTAGGTCTTGATCACAATGGCTAGCATGACTACATTGGTTGAACTCAACTTCCACTCCACAATCTTGTTTCATGCATCCATCATCAACATACTTTGTGTAAAAATGATGTATGTATGCCCACATAGATGGGAGAAAATGTAGTTATAAAAAAATGAAAAAATTATAGAGTCATGTGTATAATAACCATAAAATAATTACACTATAAAGTAAATATGTTACAATCCAAAGGAGAATTATGAAGTTAAAAACTACAAAAATATATCATTAGTGATTTCCTATTCCCTATCGCTATGTTTATCACATCCTCTTTAGCACACGGGTAATGACCAAATGCATCATATCTCTCTCTGACTTGGTAAATAATCCAACTATTGGGGCATATAATTTGAATGTTTTCTTTTAAATGACCAGGATAAGTCACAATTTTACCATTCATCCATCTTAATTCTTTTTTGTTTCCTCCTCTTTTATTTGTACAATGTGACCCACAGCTATATCACTTCCCAATTATACAGAATGAATTTATTAATGGATTCAATTTATGTATTCCCTGATGAAATCAAACTGACATATATAGTACATATGAGATCAAAATATACATTATGAAGATCAGTGTGAATATTTATTGTGTAGAGATTTGAAAAATGATACATCACTTAATATTTATTATGCACCTTTTTCCATTCATTCAAGAAGTTCCCCTTCTATTTTGTCTTCATCCCTTTTTTCATCCCAAATCGCCACACCTTATGTGTTTTCAATTTTCTTGATGTACTCACTCGCATAATAGAAAGACTCATATGATATGTACCCCTCTTCCATAGACCCCTCGGTTTTTTCCCTTTTTTGAACAAAACTGTTCAATTTCTTCATGTACCTCTCTAAGAAGAGCATCCAATGACAAGAAATCACCCCAGCTAATTGAACATCATATATTAAGTGAATTAGAAGATGAACCTTCAAGTCCATGAAACTTGTCATCGGTTCCTTCTCAAACATACACACAATCTCAACTATCTCTTGACACCATCGTGGAATGCTAGTCATATGAATCTCCTTTGAGGTGATCCAACGTACAATGAAAATAATTTTAGATATGGAACATTGTAGGTATTAGGGAAAGTCATGGTTCACAGACCCATGCACGAGCAAGGGATAATGACGCTGCAAACTAAACACATATAAAATTTAATTAGATTTTATCCCATGGAATACAAATGATAAAAAATAATAAAATATTATTTTTTACATATGTACTCTTGGAAAGTTCAAATGTTCATGTGATTTCAACCCCGACAAATGGTCTTCCATATTAAAGCATCATCGCAGTGAAGACCCATATAAAGAAGGCACCCTCACACCCATTATAACTTCCTTTTCTAAAGTAAGATCATATTTCTTTAAAATCCATGGGACATCACCTTCTTTGAAAGACCAAGAGGGACCAGCCTCTCCTCTACTTTATTGTCTTGGTAGATGTTTCTTTTTAGTTTTTGAAGAACTAAGATTTCTCCTAACAACCAATGTGTCATTTTATTTTGATGATATGTGCCTCCATAAAGAAGATGATTTTTTTTTAATGTATGCATGGGATCTAGTAAGTAGGAAATATTAAGATGCTCCCAATATGAAATATCGTAAAAGATAGATTCCCTTTTCATTCCAATGGGTAATTTCTACACATATTTTTTGAAGTAGTATGGATCAACGAACATAGGGTCCCCATTTGAATGGAACATGTATGCCATCTCCTTCTCCTTATCTCTCTGAGATGCTCTAAGCCATTTAGTTGGTGTCACTATTGTCGGCCTTTGGGTTCTCTCTTGTTTACCATTGAAAGAGGATTTTTCTCTTCTCTAAGGGTGTTCTTCTAGAAGGAATAACCTCGAGGAGTCATACATTAGATTTCATAGGTGGTTGGACCACCTAGCCTTCAGACATATTCATACCATGGATATACCATGGATATTCATGTCCAATTTTCCACAAATATTATTAAATTGTAAATAGGGTTTGTTACAATACCATGAGCCAATACCATGGCTCATCACTACAACATGCCCAAAAATCATCTCTCATTTTACACTCAAAATATCTTATAAACATTTTATTTGAATTTAATTTTATAACATCTTTTTATTAAATTTAAAAGAAAAAATATTATAATTACTTTTGAGATATATCTACACCTCTATCACATGAAAATATAAAAGATATAAATAGTAGGTATAAACGAAGATCCATTTCACCATATAAATTAAAATAATACTTTTTTAACCATATTTAAATTTCATTAATAAGAAAAAAAAACTTAACACTTACAATATAACAGGATTTTTAACCATGGGTACTCATCCCACCTACCAAGGATATTATTAACCATACCATACCATGGGCCAATACCATGGCTCATTAATAACACATACCCAATTTATTTATTTATTTATTTTTTATTACATTTTTGGGCCAAGAGACACTCTCCATCCCAGTATGGAAGAGTTGTTGTAATGTCCAGTTATATTATCTTATCTAAACATTTTGGCTAGGTCAAGTTACATAAAAATAAAAAATAAAATTATTAATTAAAATATTTTGACACATTGGAGCTTAGAGCCATCTTAACTTTGCATCTATGAAGCTTCGAGAGGGATTAAATTTCTTGAGGAGCAAGCCTTTCTTCAAGTTTTGCACTCAAAAAAGAGGTTTTCACATTGAGATATTTGATCCATATGGATGCTTGATAGATCTAGAGATAAGAAGGATCTAAGCTGGTTTAGAAAATATGTTTGCACCTTGAGATATTTGAACCAAATATGTTTGCACCTTGAGAGATTTGATCCCTCTCGACGCTTGATAAACCAAGAGTTAAGAAGGATCTAAGCTGGTTTAATTAATAAGAACATAAAAGCTTAATAATTACAGTAAAATTACAATATAACAAGTTTCTTAATCATGGATATCCACCCCCACTTTACCATGGATATTATTAACTTGTAAATATTTACCATGGATTATCAACACCACATGCCAAAAAACATAGCTCATTTCATAATAAAAAATAAAATGTGAAATATTTTAGACATTACATATAGAATTGATTGCATAGATTAAAAATTATCTATCATATTTATGGAGAGGGGAGAGAGAGTAGGGAGAGAGGGGGGAGAGAGAAGGATATAGGGAAGGAGATATTCACAAAATTAAATGATGAAGTGAGAGAGAGAGAGAGAGAGTGATAGGGATGAGAGAGAGAGGGAGGTGTAAGAGAGAGAGAGAGAGAGAGAGAGAGAGAGAGAGAGAGATTATGGGAGAGACAGAGGGACATGGGAGATAAAGCGAGGGAGGGGAATTGAGAGTGCAAATAAGTGAGGGAGGGAGAGAGAGATAGAGTTGGATGGGGGGAGAGAGAGAAGGAAGAAGAAATACATAGAAATATGGAGGTGGAGAGAGAGAGGGAGTGACAAGGCAGAGATAGAGAGAGATTTAGAGAGAGAGGAGAGGAGGGAAGAGACAGATAAGGATAGGAGAGAGAGAGGGAGAGAAGGGAAAGCGTGAAAGTGAGGCACATAGATGGATGGGGGAGAGAAGGGGAGAAAGAGAAGGATATAGGAAGTAAGATAGTGGTAGATTTGGAGGGAATAGGCTGAGAGAGTGATGGGGAGGAGAGAGAGGGAAGTGGGAGAGAAAGAGAGAGGGAGAGAGGAAGGAAAAGATGAAATAACATAACAAAATATAACTCTTTGTTTTCATCACCCTGATTATATTCCTCGCTTGGAATGATAACATTCTTGTTATCAAAAATATGTTTTGATCTAGGGTCTTGTCTTAATACGAACCAATAATCCCTATCAAACACATCTCGGTAGAAAAATAATCAGTTGTAGTGTTTTGGAAAAACATAAGGCTCCCTACCTTCATGCCACATCTTTCTAGAGTTGATAGATATCAACCCACTATCACGATTTTCCTTTACATTATTCCAATCAAAGACATCCCACCACTTGCACCTAAAAATAACATATTGGAATGAAGAGAAGTCAACTTTATTGATCTCTCGTATCTTTCCGATGTAACCTAACATACCATGTATTAGGTTTTGATCATGATGTCTAACATAGATAGATTGGTTGAACTCGGCTTCCACTCCACATTCTTGTTTCATGCATCCATCATCGACATCCTCTGTGTGAAAAGTATGTATGTATGCCCACATAGATGGGAACAAATGCACTTATAAAAAAGTGAAAAATTACATGTCATGTGTCTAATAACCTTAACATAATTAAAATATAAAGTAAATATGTTACAATCTGAAGTTTCATTATGAAGTTAAAAATGTACACAAAGATATTATTATTGAGTTGCTACACCTAATCCATATGTTTAGCACATCCTCTTCAGCACAAGGGTAATTTCCAGAAACATTATATTTCTCTCTCACTTTGTTAGCAACCCAACTATTCGAGCATATAATAGGCATATTTTCTTGTAAATGACCAGGATAAGGCACACTTCTACCATTAATCTATCTAAATAATTTCCTAACACTTTCCTATTTCCTCCTCTTCTATTCATAGATTTTGACCGATGGTTGTGTCACTTCTCGATTGTAAATAATGAAATTGTTAATGGATTCAATTTCTGTAATCATTTATGAAATCAAACTGACATATATATTACGTATGAGATCAAAATATACATTATGAATTTCAGTGTGAATATTTATTGTGTAAAATTTTGACAAATGATAATTCACTTAGTATTTATTATGCACCTTTTCCCATTCATTTCAATAAGTCCCCCTTCTCTTTTGTCTTCATCCCTTTTTTCATCCCGAATGACCACAGCTAGTGTGTTTTCAATCTGCTTAATGTACTCACTGGCATAATTCAACATCATCTATTAGGTGACCTTCAATTCCATGAAACTTGTTGCCAGTTCCTTCGAAAACATACAAACAATATCAACTATCTCTTCATGCCACTGTGGAATTATAGTAATATGAAAATAATTTTATGTGATCCAACGTAAAAATGTAAATAATTGTAGATATGGAACGTCGTAGGTATTGGGTAAAGTCATGGTTCCCACACCCATGCAAGAGAAAAGGATAATTACACTGCAAAGTAAACACATACAAAATTAATTATATTTTATCCCATGGCATAAAAATGATAAGGAATAATAAAATATTGTTTTTGACATATGTACTATTGGAAGGTTGAAATGGTCATGCGATTTCAACCTCGAGAAATGGTATTACATAGTGAAGTAATGTTGTAGTGAAGACCCGTAAATAAGGCACCCTCACACCCATTATAACTTCCTTTCCCAAATAAATATCACATTTCTTTAAAATTGCGAGACATAACCTTCTTTGAAAGACCAAGAGGGACGAGCCGCTCCTCTACTTTATTGCTTGGCCAATGTTTCATTTTAGTTTTTGAAGAAATAAGATTTATCCCAACAACGAATGTGTCATTTTATTTTGATGATATGTGCCTCCATAAAGAAGATGAGTTTTTTTAATGTATGCATGGGATCTAGTAAGTGGGAAATCTTAAGATTCTCCCAATATGGGATCTCATAAAAGACAAATTTCCTTTTCATCCCAGTGGGTAATTTCTCAACATAGGTGTCGAAGTATTATAGATCATCGAACATATGATCCCCATTTGAATCGAACATTTTTGTCATCTCCTTTTCCTTCTCTCTCTCATATGCTATAAGCCATTTAGTTGGTGTCATTATCGCAAGCCTTTGGGTTCTTTGTGGTTTACCATTGAAAGAGGATGTTTCTCTTTTGTAATGGTGTTAATTTGGGAGGAATACCCTGGAGCGGTCATACACTATATTTCATAGGTGGTTGGACCACCTAGTCTTCAGAGAAGGTCCACAACATTTACATACATGACACTCCTTTGTTACAAGACATATGAAATTAATGTATATAGAGGACACTAGAGATCATGAAGATCAGAATAATTGTATCAAATTCAATATGATAAACAATATTATTACGTATTTAAACAAATCAATAAACATCTAATTTACTAGAGAAAACTCCTAAGCCTAGATAATCATGTGTGGTGTAAGCCCATATGCCATACAACTTAAAGATACTCTCTATTGTGATGGGTCTTCATACATCGCATACATGTATCATTTCCCACAATTCCTTTAATTTATCTAACAATGGTTGTCAGTAGACATCCATATTCTTCACTTTTCTTCTACCAAGTACTATGAGAGGCAACATAAGATGTTCATTCTTCACAAATGACCAAGGGGGATATTGTTATTGATCATTAATACATGCTAAATAGAATAGTTTATGTTTTGGATGGAATATGCTTTGACACCATCCATGGCTATGCTGAGTCATAGAATTCATACTTCATACTTGAATTTTTTAGGCCATATATCCACTATATGCTTCATGGCTATTGAATTTTCTAGGATCCACATAACTACCGACTCAGTACTGTGTGAGGCGTTTCATCCCTACAACATAGCTAACTGTTTGTAATGAAACAACCTTCGAATCCTTGGAATTATAGGCATGTGCCTCAATATCTTATGAGGAGGACCATGTGATTTAACACTTTTTATTATATATGGTACCTTTCATGCCCACATTTCAGAAATACATATTTTTTTCATGTTCTCTTCTATATAGAATACAATCATATGGACATGCATGATATGATATGTATTCAACACCAAACATTTTTAACAAATTTGTTTCCTCTTCGTAGCTACTGGGAAAGAAATTATCACACAAAAGAACCTTATCTTTGAATAACCTACAGTTAGTGGGGAATATAAATGTAAAATGTCAACATTTAATGTTCATAAATTTTTTCCATTTTTAATGTTGATTGTGTGACAAGATTTCTCAAAATATATGGGACTTGATCATGGTCAATTACCTCAATATTTTGAGAAAACATGCATTCGACATACACAAATTTTCTTTCAATTTGTATAGTAACATCATTGTCCCCAACTGGGTATACTTTGACTGGATGCTAGGTCCAAAGAGAGGGGTGGTGGAAGCATATTTTAGGCTTTTAAAATAGGTATCAGCGACATGAGCATCATGCCCTAGATCATAATTATGTAATGCATATAAAAATAATGTTTCCATGGAAGTTGTATCCCGTAATTAGTCATCCATACCAACCTCTATTTAATTTCCTCCATTGCCAACTTGTGATGAAGAACTACTATTGTTGTAGTCATTCCTAATTAGTGAATCTTGACGTAGTAGGAATTGAACAGGTGGTTGATTAAACCATTCTTTGTATGCTTCCTCTTTGATTTTTATGCTTAATTCACCCTTCTCTTTATTTTACATTGTAGTGGGGTGCACTAGAAGGTGGTATGTGGGTCACTAATCATCACTAGAATCCTAATTTCAAAAAATATTGAACATTAGTACATCAATGATATTAGTAAGAACAATGCAACTGGTTTGTTGAAATTACATTATGTCAAAACAATTATTACCATCGTTGAGTAGGGATTGTGGCTGGAAGTTGACATGTTACAATTGGCAGGGTAAAGCGATTGTCCATTTTCATCTACAAATTTCTTTTTGTATGCTCCTCCTGATAAGAGCTTCCAATGTTTTGAGCTGGTGGAATATTTTATGCATCTGAACTATATTCAGAACTAGGATAATACAAATTTCGATACATTTTTATTCAAATTAACATGGATAGATTTTCTCCTTGCATTTGAGAAAAATTAACAATAAATGCTTGTGTACATACCTAAAACTAATTTCGAGAACCATATAACAACAATCTGAATTTCAATATAGTTTTCAAACCATTTTTCAACAATAAGGTGACTTTAAGTGGAAAATGTATACTATGAACTATTGTAACTCATGTGGAAGCATCCTAAAGAATATTTGAGATAAATATGTCATTTTATGTGAAAATAAAAAATCGAGATAACTTTTAAAGCATAGTGGTACATTGGTAAAACTAACTACACTGATTCATTTAAATAATAACAACACCGATGTGTTCAGATAGTAATCACACCGGTTTCTGGAATTTCGAAAATAAGAAAGGAATTCTATGAAATCAGTGTGTTAACAAAATTTAACGTACTGATAAGTTATCTTAATCGGTGCACGATTAAACACATCGATGCCCTTTAGTATAAAATGCACTGATGTTCCAAAAAAATGGAAAAAAAAGGCACGATTTATTTTTTCAAATTGAAAAATGAGTGGTAATTTATTTTTCAAAAACTAATTTCATAAAATATTATAAATAGTAAGAAGATATTTAGTATTGCATTATTTTTCCCAAGACTTCAAGGGAGAGATTTGCAAGAGAGACATACTGGGAGAACTATTGAGCAACAAAATACTTTGGAACAACAAAACTATTCAGAAGATCAAAATTTGAAAGGTAAGTTGACTCACTCAAAACCCTGCATAGCAAAAAAGTTTAAATTTTATTGTTGAGTTTACTAATAAAAATTTTCAAAATTTCTGTTAGATTTAATTTAAATTAAAAAAAAAAAACCTAGATAGTACAAATTTTACTATTGATTTTACTAATAATTTTTTTACATGGGGTGGTAGGAGCAGGAGGTATTCTGATAAATCCCGATGGAAACATCGAAGATAGGTATGCCTAGAGTTTAGAATGAAAATATAACAAACAAGATGAGGCCTATGGGTTACTCTTTTGAATTAAATTTTCCATCACCAAAGGAATCAAGGAGCTCCAAATCCTTGGAGACTCCATGATAATAATAAACCACATGATAAAGAATACCCTGGCTAAAAACATTGTCCTAAACCAAGTCATCAAGAGAAATCAAGGTTTGACCCCTGTACTGGATGAAGTAAATTTCTTCCATATTCTTGGGGAAACAACAAAGAGGCATACACATTAGAGAACTTTTGAGGTCTAAAATGGGCCCCTTAAGAAAAAAGTACAACAAAAATAAACTTTGTAAGAACCAATAAGATTCAAGATGATGATGTCAACCGTGGGGGATGATTCACCATTTTTGGGACAAAAAGGTAAAAATATTTAAAAATAATGACATAATAAAACTAATTTTTAAACTTATCTCCCTAAGGTTTTACTCGAATTTCAAGCAGGAGTACTCGTTGGATGCAAAATTGAATTCTTTGTCCAAGGAGTACCCATGCTGCATACTTTCGATGGACCATGTTAAACAAAAAATGATAAATACATGAAAAAACATGATTGTAATAACGTTTTTCAAGTATCTCTCATTTTTCGTGTAGAAGGGTCCATTAAAAGTATGAAACATGGGTACTCCTTGGATGAGGAATCAAATTTTACATCTAACAAGTGTTCCCGCTTGGAATTTGAGTAAACCCATGGGAGATAAGTTGAAAATACGAGTTGAAAAATTAGTTTTTTATATTTTCCCTCTAAAATTTGATGATGTAATCAAATCTTATTTTATTTTATTTTTTCTAAGTTAGGGTAATCTATTAATTAAAGAGAAATAATGTACAACTGGCCGTGGCCATAGCAGAGCCTACTGGGAGGCATATTAACAAACCAAGACTGAAAAAAGGCTGCCCTGCGAGAGGGAAACCAGCCATGAGAACCAGAAACTAAAAAAATCCCACGCAGGGGATCGCACTGATAAGTCCAGACATTGACACATAACAAAATAACAATGCATCTGCGTCCAGACATTGAAACAGAGCGCATGACCATGACACTAAACACAGATACAATGAATTTCACGCGGCCCATCATCTCATGAGAATGAAATAAAACATGAAGAACTAGCAAGGCGACTATGCATACCCTCAGAGTGGGCAGAGAGCTGACAAAAAGACAGAGGGGGGGGGACATAGCTACTCATCTGGCTCGATTTCTTCAATGTTGCAACCGAAGTCGTCCTGAATGCCTTGTGCATGAACAGCTGGTGGAGGCGCAGCGTCTTGACCCAGAATGGCCCCAGCGTCGACCTGCAAAGAAGTCCTGTTCTCAGAGGGTGAATCCTGTTGCTTCTCGTCCTTAATTGCGCATTCATCTTGAGCAAGCGGAACAGGCGGAGACTCCGGCTTTGGTTCCTCCAGGAAGACGACCGAGATGGCGACGGTGACCCGGGGTTTATCGAGGGCGCAATCAAAGGAGAAGAGTGCCGTGTGAGATTGAGCTGGAAGTGCATCACCAGAGGGCGAGTCCAGACGTCGACCTGAGCGTAGCAGTCGCCCATGAAGGAGACGGGGCAAGCTGTCCGAAGTCGCGGAGGAGTTGGACGGAGAGGAAGTGGGGGAAGGCGAGTGCCTTCTGGTCGCCCGCGAGGAGCCTCGACGGGGCCGCATCCTCTGTCTGACTCTGGGCATGTTCGCTGCGGAAAGGGAACTAGAAAACCAGTGAGAATCGGTGGAAAACCTTGCAGAAGACGAGCCACGAGTTTCAGTGGCAGAATTACAAGAGCCTGTGATGGAAATGTGGGAATTCTCTGCAAGCACCAGACAGCAGGTGTTGCAGCAGCGCAACCCGGTGAAGGTGCGAACAGAGGCCTTGTCCAGAGCAGGATTGCAGCTCGATGACAGAGGCGAAGGGGCGGACGGCTCCATGATAAATAGCAACCCCAGACTACAAACCAATACTGCAAACCAAAACTGCATTGAATGACAAAGCATGGCGGTCGAATGCATAGCACGATAACAGCGTTCGAGGTGGCCTCGAGAGCCAGGCGCAATGAAGAAGATCGACTCCATATCCGGGTCATAAAGAATAGGCTCCGGGAAATAAATGATATCAGGTGGGCTTGAAGGTTATAAGCGGGTAGGCAGGTGGCCTCCCGTCCTTTCGCCCTGCGTCCTGTCAGTCCTCCCAATTCCCATAGCACCCACATCCGGGGAATCAAATCTTATTTTATTATTTCCACTATTACTTTATAATTTCCTTAGGAGGCCCATTTTATACCTCAAAATTTCCCTAATTAATAAGCTAATTTGGCTTGTAGAATCAAAGAAGAAGGCACAATGGTTAATTGAATCGAAGGTTGCCTATGTATTCCTTAACTATGACTAAGAATCCTAAGGCAAAGACACAATCTATCCAGAAAGATAGGAATATGGATAACTTCATTTTTCCGTTGAGTGTGTTTGACTGAATTTTAATCCCTTCTCCCCAGCTTCCTCCAGAGCCCTCCTCCCCCTCATTCCTTGACCCTTTCTCCCTCCCCCCTCCCCTGGATATTTGGTCTATATTTTGGACTTCCCATTGGCCCCCTACATTTCCCCCTAACACCTTGTTCCCTCTCCTCCCTCCTCCCTTCCCTCCCTTTCGACTTCCCCACTCACCCACCCCCCCCTCCCCACCTTCCTACTCCCCCTTATCCCTCCAATTTGGCATGAAGGTCATTTCCTCCTGCCCTCCAACATGTGGTCACATCATGGATGACCACTTAATTTAGTTACTATGCTAAGTCTTATCATTCTTAACTACCCTTGCCTCACCCTCGGCTCCTGTGGCAATCCATATAGGGAAATGAATTTGAAGAGTAGTATCATGCAACTTGACAGTCTGCCACATGGTCCCTACATCATCTCTAGCATGTGGTTACATAGTCCCACCTTCAAATTATATCACCGTCGCCAAAATTTTGGTACCTTGTTCGTGGGAATGGTGAAGTCATGGGAGGATCATTTACTCCTTGGGCTCTAGAAAACATAGGAGAAGCATGGGAAGAAGGTGGCATTGGAGTATAGAGAAGATATTAAAATTTGGGAAATAATGGATCAACATTGGGAATCCAACAACACAGATACTATGACGTCTCTCCTCCTTAATTGGTGTAGCACTGGTGGTTATTTAAAGGATAATGGTCTGAGTAAAATCAGAAAGCCTTTGGTCAGGGAAGTTGAGCATTCCTTGGCGTTGTCCCTGAGTTTTTGTCTGAGGCTCAAGATAAGTGGTAGCACTCTGCGTGATGGTAGGTTTGGTGGGATGAATGTTTGGTTGGATGTGCTCTAAGGGCTCTCGGTACTACTTGGAGGCCTCTGGGTTCATTCGACCGATAATAGAACTTGGGAAATTGCGAGGAGGGTCCGGTAAATTACCTTTCTATGGGAATTGTGGTGGTTGTGAATTACTTGTGCACTGCCTTACATTTCTGTTATGTTTACTTATGGTGCTTCAGGCCTTATAGGAGGTCTTGGGCCATCTGTGTTCTAGTGTTTGTGATATCTGAGGTCATGAATTACCTGTCTGTGGGAATTAATACCTCGGTGAATTACCTGTGCAATGGTTTATGTGTTTGTTTTTTTTACATCTGGTGTTTTGGGTCTTATAAGAGGTCTAGCGTCATTTGTATTCATGTGTCTGTGAAATTTGGGGATGTCAAAAAATTGGGGTCTGGGTTTGGGGTGGCCAAAATTCAAGTGTCTGTCATGATGAGTGGAAATGTTAGTTCTACTGCAGAGATCATAGGCTTGGGCTCCTGGGGCCAGGGAAAATTTTAGGGGAAAATTTTAAAGGGTTTTAAATTTTGGGGAGGCAAATTTTTTATATAAAACCACTTTTGTATAGTTTTATATAGTTAACCCTATAATTATTTTAAAAATGATTAATTATTAACTGTTAGCCCAAAAAAATAAATGCGCACTAAACCTTAAACCATGGATTCGCCTCCCGATTTTCTGGTTTGGAGCGGATTTGAATGACATTCGTTGGGATTTACTGGGTAGGGGGTGGGATTGGAGTGATTCGCCCCCATTTTTATTGGTTGGGCTTGGAAGTTGGAGGTGCAACAAGGCTCACGGTGCTCGAATTGACATGCAAGGAGGTTGATGATGCATTGACGTGCAGGGAGGCCGATGACACATTGACAAGGGAAACAAGCTCTGGTTCCAGATGACACATTGACGATGGAAACAAGATCTGGTTCCAGGAGGTGCTAGCTGCCCAGAAAGGTTGTGAACTAGGGATTTAGAGTACCATTTCCCTAGTGCCATGGAGCTAAACCCACGAGGAGGGGCTTGGATAGTGGTGTTGTGTTGCAACTCTAATTATTTTTTTTTTTATAAATTCGTGAGTTTGAATGCTTCGAATTATGCTGGTGAATGCTAGTGATTTCTTTGGCGAGTCTAACAGTGCTCTGTAATTATTATTTTTTAATAAATTTGCCAATCTGAATGCTTCGAAGTGTGTTGGTGAATGTTGGTGGTTGCTTCAGCGAGTCTAATAGTGCCGGTCAGTGGTGAATGCGGGTGCTTTGTGTGTGATTTGCAAGAGGTAAGCAAAAATTTAGAATTTTAGACTTGTTCCAGCCTTCTTTTAAGCTCACAATCTAAGGAATACATTAGGTTTTGTTTTAAATTTCTTTGATGGACTGATGTGAGGCAATTTTTAGGCTTCTTTCTCCACAACAAGTTGTGATTAATTCAAATTATTGTGGTTAATGCGGTTTTTGAGATACTATTTGGACATGATTGTTCGTTACACTCAAAGTATCATTGGAAAAATATAGGTATTCTGATCTTAGAATCTTAGATGAGAATTTCAAATTTCAAATCTTAATGGTCTTTTCTAACCCATATTATGAGTCTGTAGCAGAATACATGACTTAGACTTGAGAGATTCATGGTATCACCTTTCTAAAGGGAGTATTGGGAATATTAGTCATGTCATGCTCAGTGTAGCTGTAGTTTATGGGATAAGTTTGTTTAGGAAGCTTAAGCTTCAAACTAGCTGACTATTGTTTGGAAAAATATTGTGTTGGTAGCATTTTTCAGCCCCACCTAAACCTACGAATAGTAATCCAATTTCTCCCAAGGTATAACAGTTGGTTAAAGTGGAAATAATTTAAGGTCAATATCTCAGTTGTTGCCCACAACGAATGTAGATAGCAGGCCTTATCATTCAATACCAACTGTGTATACAACGTTTATATTTTATATGACATTTTTATGTCAATGTCATTTGACTAATTCTGTAATACTGCTTTTTTAATGGGGGTTAAGTTTTCTTTGGCTTATTTGATTAATTTCCAATGTAGATTGTACAAGAGAACAAAAATATAGAAATTAAGGTTCTACTCAGTCTAGACTCTATTCATTCATGTAATAGGACCAGAGGAGAAACTATGCTTTCAAAGTTAAGACCAACTAATCAGTCTTAGGACTTCATAGTAAAAGTACACTTTCTTTACAAAAACTTCATAGTCTATTATGAAAGTATAGACATCATTTCATTCTATGTTTAAAGCAACCAAAATAAAATGGCTTGCTGCTCTTGCTTGACTACTGGGTGAAAAGTTTTAACAGTTCCAGAGAGACGATACTAGGTGCAAACTACAACATTGATTTCAAGTCTTGATACCTCTTCATATGAGTTCTTGGAAGAAAATGAAGCCATTGTTTATCTGCAAGGAGAAATGGGAAATCAGGGACTAAAATCCTACAAGAAGATACCTTCCCAATAAGTGGAGAAAATATACAAGGATGGCAGATGCCCAGAAACCATTATTTTGGGTTCCTGGAATAGAATGAAAAACCACTGCTTATATGAAAGTACACAATAACGTAATATTATTCAAAAAAACAAAGAACATTCTTATAAATTGAATGAAAAAATAACAGAGCATATACTGAAAACTATTCCTTCACTAGGGTTCCCTGTAGAGAAGACATATAAGCGATGTATAGAAGGTTGCACCACTAATACCAACATAACAGAGGACAAGGCTCATTAGTGTTCCCTAAAAAGGTTAGAATAGGGCCTTGAATCTTCTACACGCATAAATATGAAAAGGGAAATCTATTCAACAAGTGATGTGGTGGTAGCAGCCATCTTGGACTTGAGTTGTAATGCCACATATTATTATCAAGAAATTGTTGTAGAAAAAATTGGATAAGAAGCATGAGTTGTAATGCACATGTTATTATCAAGAAGTTGTAGAAAAATTTGGATAAGGAGTATGAGTTGTAATGCACATGTTATTATCAAGAAGTTGTAGAAAAAATTGGTTAAAGAGTATAATGGTGTCGAGGGGGAACTGCACATCTACTTCAACTGTACCACATTTTTCAATGCTTTTGGTGGATTTTCCCTTTGTGGTGGAGGCTGAGCTTTTAGCAGACACCAGATATTGGGCTTCTTTGTTCTATTTTATATGAAGTGGTTGGGTCTCCTTTGGACTGTGCTGCCTAAAACTTGGAGAAGACTGCATTGAAAGGGCTGGAGGAATTCTCTATAAAAGTTGTGACTTTGTTGATGTTATTGAGATTCGGGTAAGATCTATAACAACTAGAGTTTACAAGTAAATATGACCTTACCACAATTGTCTTCCTCCTCCTCACGCCCCTCTTCTTTTATTCTTTCTCCCAAAAATCCTGAAGAATTTTTTCTTTCCCATTTGAAATTCCCCTTAGTCTTCTACCAATCCATTTCTAGTCCACGATGTTATGAATATTCTCTTCTTGTTTATGTATGCTGAAAGTCTAGGTTTTTTAGTTTCCATTAATTCTGCAATATTTTCTCGGGATTGTAGTGGAAGATTGGCTCAACTATCAAAATATCCATCTTTGAAAGTTCAATGGAATAACTTTGTATATGGGCATGATTCGTGATAGTATGCTTGACCAGGTTGATTGGCTGAACATAGTGTGATTTCCTAGACTTTGTGATTGGATGAAACCATCCATGAATTTCCTGCAGAATTCTTGTAATAGAAGCTTGTCTAACACATGTGGAGGAGGAAATGGGTAGATGATGAGTTGTCAAAGAACTAGACACAATATTACAATCTTTGTGGAGGAAATAAGTATCTTTCCCTCTCAATAACTGCTATGTTTTTTCTGTGGTTCTATGTGAGTACTTTTTCAACAAGAAATGCATTTTGTTGAAGAAGATATTTGTTTTATCTTTGATATCAGTGGCTACTAGAGGTTTACTGTTATGATGTTTCGATCAATTGTAATTTCCCTTAGGCATTTTGGGGTAGGTAACAGTGTATAGACTACATAAGAAACTAAATGAAATTTGTTGGATTGAGGGAATATTGTTCCTGGTAATGAATTGAATCAATGATTGGTTGTACTTGTCCCTAGTAGATCTTGATCACTGCTTCAAAACTTGTGAATTTACTCAAACATTATAATGGTACATGGCCTTCATATTGACTTCTCTATAAATTTTACAGAGTAACCATACTATCTCTCTGGATGGGGGCTGGAAAATGTCAATTTTGTACTCCTAATGCGCTACTGATTTTGTTTTATGTTCAGTCTTCAAGAGTTGGTCAGTGCATATGGATAGTTTGGACCCTCTTGTTTTAGGAGGGGGTTCACTTATTAAATATCAGGCTCTTGATCTTCTAGCGTTGAGAAGTTATATGATGGAGGTTCCACTTTTGAACTTCAAGGTGTTGAGATGATAGCCTTCTTTTCGTTTTGAAATCCCAAAAACGGAAAAAGGATTTTGTGAGAAAGTTTGAAAAGTTATGAAATCCTTTGAAGTGTGCAAATGACAAAAGGCTTTGAAGCCTAGATAATTTTGGGTTTTTGAGATTTGGTGAGATAGGTGAGATATTCTCCAATGTCTTGAACCTTTGAAGTGAAAAACCCTCAATCTTTAGGACTTGGGAATTTTGGGACTTTAGAAGGGGTACATCCCTAATAATGTATTGAACTTTTGAAGTGACAAAACTCAATATTTGGGACTTCGGAATTTTGGGACTTCAGAAGAGTACATCCTCAATGAAGGAAGTGGCTTTCTGGTGCTCCAAGGGTTCGAATAGTCAAGTTTTGGAGCTTGAGGATTTAGGGCACCTTGAAGATGCATGTAGCAATGATGAAGGGCAATATCTTAGACTTAGCACTGTCTACATATTCTAGAAAGGCAACATCCCAACCTTAGTACTGAACTCTAATGTTCAATATCTAGTCAATATCCTGGATAAAGACTTGGTGGATTCTTATTTTATCATTCTTACAATCCATGTACTTTCTAAATCTGTTCCTTGAGTATATCAGTCATCAAATGTCCTCTCTTATCACTATTGAGGGTGTAATTATCCAAACTTTTAAGCAAGCAATTGAAGCCTTTCTTTCCTCCTTTCTTTTCCCCACATAAATTGAGGGAGGATATATTCCAGCTTGTTGCAAACCATGGTATCTAAGATACTAATCCTATTCAGTAAATCCTTGTACATCCAATTTTGAAGCTTCTGCTTCGATTATTCGTACAAGATTTGAAGTTATCAAAACTGTCCTAGAGTTTATAAGTACATATGACCTTACCATAATTGTCTTCCTCTTTTTCATGCCCCTCTTCTTTTCTACTTTCTCCAAAAAATCCTGAAGAGTTGTTGCTTTCCCATTTGAAAATTCCCCTTAGTCTTCTGCCAATCCATTTCTATTCCACGATGTTATGAATCTTCTCTTCTTGTTCATGTATGCTGAAAGTCTAGGTTTTCTAGTTCTCATTAATTCTGCAATATTTTCTAAGGATTGTAGTGGAAGATTGGCTCAACTATCAAAATATCCAGCTTTGAAAGTTCATTGGAATAAATTTGTATATGGGCATGATTCGTGATAGTATGCTTGACCAGGATGATTAGTTGAACATAGTGTGCTTTCCTAGAATTTGTGATCTGGATGAAACCATCCATGAATTTCCTGCAGAATTCTTGTAATAGAAGCTTGTCTAACACTTTGGGAGGAGGAAATGGGTAGATGATGAGTTTTCAAAGCACTAGACACAATATTACAATCTTTGTGGAAGAAATAAGCATCTTTCCCTCTCAATAACTAATTCTTTTTTTTGTGGTTCTATGTGAGTACTCTTTCAACAAGCAATGCATTTTGTTGAAGAAACTATTTGTTTTGTCTTTGATAGTAGTGGCTACTAGAGGTGGACTGTTATGATGTTTTTATCAATTTTACTTTCCCTTAGGCATTTTGGGGTAGGTAACAGTGTATAGACTACATAAGAAACTAAATGAAATGTGTTGGATTGAGGGAATGTTGTTCCTATTAATGAATTGAATCACTGATTGGTTGTACTTGTACCCAATAGATCTTTCTCACTGTTTGATTGTCTACTGGGTGTTCTATGTAAATGACTGATTGTATTCATGCCATTTGTGTGCATGAGTTCTTGATATGAAATGTGAATTCTCTTCAGGAATACAAAGGGCATGCAAAAATTTTTATTTTAACATATATTTTGAAAAAGGCTAAAAGTTACAATATATATTTTACAGAGAGGTTCCTTTTATATAGGGATATAATAGAGATTTTTAGGCAGTTCTGGCTTTATATATTTTGTATTAAACAATACAATAGTTTCCCACAAAATATTTGAGTATGGACATTAAATTATTAGTTACTCATACTGTGAAAATGCAATAGTACTACAAAACCTTATGTACAAGGAGTACATGGACATTTTATTTCCTTTGCCTTTCTCCATTTCGAAATGCTTCAAAAAACATGTCAAGATGGGTTACACTGCAAGGAATGGTCTTCCTTTGGCTCAGGTGCATGAAGGATATATACTTCATCAAAATCACTCGAGGCTTCCATTGGGCCTCTGTCTTTCTGAGGTTCCTACCATTTGTGTGTCAGAGCAGACCACAACTAGAATGGAAACCTAGTCAATGGTTTAACACTATGTCAATAGTACCAGTGAAATGACTATAAGCTATTGTTTATGGTGCTGCATGTCTCAAATTTTTATTTTATTTTTCCTTATTGATTAAGAGATTCTATGCAATGCTGACATGTATGAGGAGTTAACACGTATTTGTGTGGTGTTTTAGTAAGTGAAAAACACTTCTCTCAAGTTTTCCTTGTATCAACGCATTTCCAGTTTTTGTTTCTTGAATCATAGTTTTTTTAATCTCATTGGACCTTTGTGACCTTTTAAGTTCAGCCTCGTTGTCTTTTTCACCCAGAATTACATGGTTTAGAGATGGAGGAGCATATATAGTCATTTCTTTGTACGGTCACAATCTGCCCTCAAGGGTTTTCTTTTTCATGGTCAATGTAATGGTCACTGTTTTTGTTTCAAAGGGAAATCTCATGGGAAACCCAAGGATGCTTCATCACATTTGAAGATGGTATCTAGATTCCCAAATAAGCCCATTGGCAGAGATTAGTGCACCTTACCCAGCGGGGTTTAACAAGGCACTTGCTACTATGGAACTAAACAAATTCTCAACAATATGGTGACAACCAGTTGAGATATAACCCCTTGTGTTAATTTAGCCCCCACTGTCACATCATACAGTGAGGGAATTAGGATTTTCACAAGAAACTTATGGAGGAAACCCTTTCTTTCTATCTTATCCCAAAACTTTGAAGAAAATGAACTCACTCTATGAATGAAGTATAGTAATGGACTATTTTATCTTTCTAGGACTTCAATTCTGATCTCATCAATTGTAGACTACATATCCTCAATTATAATACCTTTGGGTTGTGAGTTTTGACTGTCATTGCCTCTGCTAGAATTCAAAATGATCTGATTTCAAGTAAAATGTTGAATAATTTCTCCAATCTTGCTAATTGTCAAGTATTCCATATGTAATTAAGTCTTTTTTCTATATTTAGTTTGCAAGCGTGGGATTTTGTTGGGCCCTATAAGGGCGAGGATATTATACTCAGTTTCTCAAATAGACAAATCAACTCTTAATTAGTATTCTATATATTTTTCAGGTGTTCATCAATGTCCCATGGTATTTCAATGCATTTTACTCCATGTTGAGCCCTTTCTTGACACAATGTACCAAGAGAAAATTTGTAATTCACATGAAGGAAAAGTCACAGAGACCTTCTACAAGTATGTGAAATTCCTTCTCTGATGTAGTGAAAATATGCTCAACCTCAATTGAAGACTCCGATTATATGTGATAGAATGAAGGATATATTCAATGAAATTTTCCTAGAAACTTATTTAATACTTGATTTTACTTGCAAATTTATATCTCTGCAGAATGTGCATATACAGTATGGGGGACTTAGCAGGACGAAAGATGTAGATTTTGGACCTCACAAGCATGAGATAGAGTTCTCCATTAGATCTAGGGAGAAAATCAATCTTGAGATTGAGGGAGTGGAGGTAATGTACGTCAAAAATTGCTCAAGTTTGTAGATTTTGTGTCAGTTCCTGCATTCAAAGTTAGCTCTTTCGCCTTAGTTTTGTTTCCAATATACTTCAAAATTTGATGAGTTTTAGTTTTGGATATAAATTTTATGGGTGTTGGATTTGAGATCGAATTCATCCTCAATATCTATGTGATTGGGATTTTTCTTTGTTTTCGAATTCTCACATTCAAATTGTCTATGTTGTTTAGGCGGGGACAACAATTCTGTGGGACCTCATAGTCGGTGGGTGGGATGTTTCCTATCAGTCAGAGTTTGTGTTGAGTGCACAAGGAAGCTATTCAAATCTAATTGACAAGAACAAAAAGTTGTCTTCATCTGATGAGCCAATTTGTAATTCCTTCAAGGCAGCAGAGGCAGGGAAGGTATTTCTGATAAAGGCAACTCCTCTTTAAACAAGAAGAAGGCTGCAGCCTATAGATACATGGTAAAAAATAACATAGTCTAGGAGTTCGAGCCTCGCATTATATTAGATTTACTTAGAAATATTTCTTACATTCAACAATCAGAAATGTTAGTAGTTAAGAATGTGCCATCATGTTGGAGAAGCAAGTTTGTCTCTCTGAAAGCTGGAAATTTTATCTACATATGTAGTACTATATAAAAGTTAATATTAATAATAATAAAGGTTGGTTTTGTTTCTAGAGCAAACCATCATTGTGAATTGCACAACTCTTCATGTTTGTGATTGATAAGTATATGATATACATGGTAAAGCAAGTATAAATAAAATATATAAATATGGACCACCCCAAGGCTATTTAATTTTCTTTTTATTGTTTACCCCATACACAAATCTATATAAATAATATTTTTAGTTCGAAAATTGAATATTTTATTGCATTTCTCATCACTAAAAATTTTCTTCAAGGAATGGTCTACATTCAAAGGGTTACCTATATGTAAATGAAATTAGTATGTTTCCTTTGGCTACATTTTTTCTAAAGGCTCAAACTTATCTTAAAATAGAACTGATTGTTTGCTTTGTCTTTTTGGTTACTATAAAGTAAGTATATCATGAATTCAGGACCAATGCAACCTAGCGAGCCCAAATGAAGGGGGAGAAAAACTATATTTGAAGGTGAAGCACTTTGTATTATACATATGAACATATTCTAACTTAAGATAATGCAACGAAGTGGATTTAAATGAACGGGATACGAAAGGTGACAGGTTTGGATAATAGATAGAAATTTGGTCAATTATGTTTTGATGTATATATTTGTTTAATTAATTTTTTATTTTATTATATTAAAGAGTTGTGACCAATTTTATTTCATGGAAATTATAATATTTAGATAAATATAAAATTTTTAAGATTAGGGAGGAGTTGAAGTTGTTCACTATCTTATACTTTCAATTTATTATATTTTAAACAAGGATTAATGCTCCTCTCATGAACTAGGTACATATTCTGTACAGGTCATTGAATATGCATTTTGTGGATAGTTTTTTTTAAGGTTTCAGACGTAGGCATCAAGAGAACAAAGAAATTTTCAAGATAACTCACAAAATTTCGTATTTCCTCCAACTTTATCACCTACATCACCTTTATCTCGCATGGAAGATGTATCCCCACTCCCCTACGTGACTTTGCACCTCTCAGTGCAAATGATCGTATTACTTGATTTTCGATGCTTATGTGGAACATGGTTGAGGGAAGGAATTATAACAACAATGGATTTGCATGAAAGCTTTACAATTTTTTCAAACGTGAAATTTGTGATGCGTTACTAAGTTTCTTCATTATTTTATAGATCATTACACGTCAAACCGACTTTACTCCTTGACTGGCATTGCATTCAACATTGTGCACAAGTATGATTTAAATGTATCAATCAAAAGTATGATTTTCTCTATATTTGATAATGCAGGTTGAATACATCATACAATACATAGGAGTGGTATGGCTATGAAGTTCAATATGAAATAATATATTGATTTCTACTATTACTATTATATAAGGGGTGCTCTTCCAATGGCCATTTATTAGTTATGTGAAGAAGGCTTTGTGGAATTTGTATTTACTATAAGATTATGTATAGCTGAGTTGCGAACAACTAAGTAGAATTTGGTAGGAAGTTGGAGTATGTGTAATTCATAATGATGTTGTCTTCTCTTCATTGATGACTTTTAAATGTGTGATTTTTGACCTAAGCCATTGCATTATCAATGTGTCAAGGCTCAAAACTCGACCTATATGTCAACTACTTCTTATGATCGTTCCTAGGAACATGAATCCTAATTTTTGTAGGTTAAAAATTTATCACATGTTTGCTCTATTGTGGTCGAATTTGTGGAGGTTATATTAAAACTTATTTAAGGTACCATGGATCTAAATTTCTTATGAACTTTCAACATTATAACAAAATTTGGTGCAAATTGCTGATCAATTCTCACTTGGTTAGGGTTATAGATGTTAATGAAAATTTTGTACGCATGCTTGAGAGTTGGGTGCAAATACATAATGTTGTGTAGCATTAGTGTGATAAATATCGGATAGTGTAAAGCATAGTTTTGAAGATTAGTCTAAGTTGACTCATACCTAATCAACTAAGTCAATTTGATTGTTGGTTGAATGGTTAATTGTTAGTTCAATGGACATAAGATCTTGCAGGCCCAAATACCAAAGGGAAAAATGGAGCCCATCATGGGGTTCTCTTTGTAATTCTCCACCACTGCTACCTTCCATGATTCCTAAAAGTCCTCTCCAACCTCAATATCAGTTTTTGTAGTAGCATGAGGAACAACACTACGCTTAACGGAACTAGAAGAACACGTTTTCCAAACTACACGAGAACTACTTCCCTCACAAGTCACCATGTGCCATGCTTGGTCTCGGTGGTTTGCTTCCTTCAAATCCTAGTTCAACTACCATATCTTCATTGGAACCAACACCCCGAACTCCACTAGACAACGATTCACCATTTTTTACTAGCGATTCGCAATTTGTAATGGTGATTCGCCATGATTTTACAAGATGATATACTCTCGTGAGAGATTCTCCAAAAAAATTATATATACATATTATATTATTAATAAATCGCCTTCCAATTTTCCTATGTATCATGGGTATTTTCCCATTTATTATACATATAAATTTAGGGGTTTCTTAATATTTTCCCTGCCTGGGGCGTCTGCAGGCCCAATACTGGGAGTGTTAGTGCTGAATGGGCTCGTGGAACTAGCAATAGACAGTTGAATTGTGAGGCTTGTGCCATGGAACATGGTGAATTTAGAAATGGAATTGCATTGCTACAAATGTGTGTGCACCAGCACCACAAGGATTCCATGGAGATCGAGGAACGAAAATTGGGAGAAAAATATAAAACCATAAGGTTGGAAGATGAAGTGGAAGCCCTAAGGATGGAATTTGATGGGTTGAAGCTAAAATTAGTAGACATATGCAATAAGGAGGAGGATGTGCCAAAGTCGTTGGACCTCAACTCCCCAACGCCAATGGAGGAGTAGACACCCCTCTGACACCAATTTTTTTTTTAATATGTCTAATCACACTTGCATATATCTCCTATCATTGTTCTGTAAATGCTGATGAAAAAACTTGCATAAGAGTTGGACCAACTGTATCATCTACAGCCAAGGAAAAACATAGTTTTTTTTAATGCATAAATACCCCTTTTTGATCGCGTGTGGGCACGCTTTAATACAAAATATATATACTCTTTCTGGTTTAAAAAAAATAAAAATCTTTGTTCCTTTTTAGATTTAATTAAAATTTTGGAAAAAAAACAAAAAAAATTACTACTTACCTTAAACCCTTGCTTCTTCTTGTTTATGTGACCGCAAAATTTCACCTTAGGGTTTAACTCCCTCAACCACTTCACAATTAGGGCTTTTCATTTTAGACATTTTATATTTAATGTGTTTGTGCTACTATATATAAGATGTTTGACATGTAAATCACAGGGGCACTTATTGAATCTGATCCAAACCATGCTGACCCTACCCGTTTTTATAAAATTGATTTTTTTTATCGATTCCCTATGTAATATAATGCACTAGTGTGCATCTACCAAATAACACCATCAAGTCCAAAAAACCTATTTTTAATTCTTTATTTTTTTATTTTTTACTGTGATGGAAGTGCTTTTATCGTTACATATCACATCATCATAATTTAAAATTATTTTAAAAAATAGTTTGTTTTGGTGCTTAACAATCAAATCCATTGGCATGTTTACTAAATTAAATGCACCGGTGCATTTATGCACATAGGTGCACTGATCACGAGACCTATTTTTGGCTAAAAATTATGTGATTTATCTATAAAATATATTTAATAGCTTCTGTATTAAATGGTACATGTTGCAAATTGACAAAAAAAAATGTCTAAGAAGTTGTCATGGAACAAAAATATTGATCTGCACAATGATAACACATCCAAAACAACAAGAAAGTCATCTTCTTTGTAAATTCTTTACAAAATTAATATGTTGAACTATATGCAAGTTTAATTAATATGTATTGGTTAGTGTATGTTACGTAAAGCCACAAAATATGGAATATAGATAAGATATTTATATTCTAAGTGAAAAAGAGTGTAAAATCCTGATAGATCAATTACAGAAGGATGAATTAGGTGAATGAAAAAATACTATTCAATATGAGTTTTTATTTGAATTTTCAATAATAATATACTTAAGAATATTAGATAACACGTTTAAAACAATCTATTAATTCAAATATGTTTAATGTTTTATAGGAACCAAGAACGAAGGAAAATAATATTTTTCTAAGAAAAAAAAATATAGAACATGTAAATGACGATGAATTGGTCCTTAGCTCATCTGGAGTGCTGTTGGAGGTTAATGAAAGCGGGAAAAACTTTTACAAAACTATGGGGAATATAGTGGAGTGAAGGTATATACTTACTTTCCAATTACAATACAGAAATCAATTCAGTAATTCCAAGAACCAAGTTATATTTAAACTATAGGATGTGTTTGCAGATCAATGGTCAATGCCACATATCAAAAGTGCAATAAAAAAACACAAAACATAAAAACCAAATCATTCAAAAATTAATATTCCTTTTTTTATCATAAATCTTATGAAAAATCACATTATCATTCGAGAAATTGATACGTTTTGAACTACTTAGCGTAGTTCATCATTAGGGGAATAATGATATGGCTCATCTAGATCATTCAATATAAATAATGCAGATATGAAATGGTCAATATCAAAACCAAAACAAAAAATTAATGAAAAAGAACGTTAGGAAAATAAAAAATTAATAAACTTAATCAAAATAAATATAAAAATAATTATATTGAAAGAAAAATTTATAAAGTAATAATAAAATAGTAAAATTAATAGATAAAATTATAATAAAATAGAGAAGATAAAAAAATTTACAATTAATAGGCCAATTATGATAACTTATTAATAAACCAAGAATAACAATACAAATATTAACAATAGACCTAGTCAAATAAATAGAAATAAAATATTAAAATCATTAAATTAAAAAATAAATAAATATTAATAAACAGTAATAAAAACAGTGAAAACTATAATAAATAAAATAATGATAAAATAATAAAAATAGCACAAATACCCAACCAAAATCACATTTTTCATAATTTTCTTAATATTAAGTAAGGGATAAACAATAACACATGAGAACAAAGAAAGCCCTAAAATAATAATCAACTAATAGGGATATAAAATATTTTTAAAGGAAAATAAAGATAAAAAAGTCACCCATAAAATAACCATAAATATTATTAGAATTATATATAAAAACCAATAATAAAGGCAATAAAAAACTATACAAGAAGAAAGATTAAAAACCAAGGATAGAGGAGAAGGAATCAAACTAAGAGAATAGGGACGAAACCCAATAGCTACTAATTTTCTAGCCATCTTCCCTATTTAGAGTATGATATCTTTTCTCTATTTCAAGCACTTTCATAAAGAAGAGATCTCATACTTTGAATAGGGATGATATCATATTCTAAAGAAAAGATCTCATACTCTTTGTAAGCTATTGTATTTTTTGAAATATTTTTCTATGAAAATTAAAATTTTTATTTAAGGTAATGGACATAGTGTCCCAATTGAAAGACAAGGGGTTACCAATAACTATCCCATTTTGTATGGAAAAGAACCTCTTATTCATATATAATAAAATACATTTTAATTTATTCTATTGCATTGTTCAATGTCATTGTGAAATGTTACACCACTGATTAGATATATGGATGATTAAATATTATAATGAAGAGATGCAACATATAATGATATAAAAAAACTAATCCAAAAATCATATACAAATGCACTATTTTTTTTTTAATTTATATGAATATTGTCATAAGATATATGTCGGTTTTTTTATATGAATAATGGATTTAAAAATTCACAATAATTGCACTTTCATAGGGTAATGTTTCTAAAAAAGAGAAAATGTATACTAGGACATCCTATATTAATGCGCACCATTCCGAGTATGAGTTTTTAAACAATGATATTTACAATAATAAAAACTTGTATCCCAATATGTTTGTAAAATAAAATTTAGGAGGGGAAGATATACATTTCATGCACCAGTGTGATTCCCATTTAACACACCAGTGCCTCATTACCTTTAACGCACCAGTCTGTTATATTACGTAAACACACCAGTATTGCAATATTTTTTTCATTTGCTCTTGTGCCTTTTGTGAAAGGTACAAAATCAGGGCTTTTAAAAACACATAAGCATCAAGTGTTATACTTTTGAAGAATTGGTGTTGTTTATACAACTCATCAGCATTGGCTCATTGTTACACATAACTACCTAGTGTGTTGGAGAAGATAAAAGCAACATGGCTGCGAGTTTTTTTTTCCTTCCCTGGTGCCTTTCTTGAAAAGTACCGCTCGGGGCATTTTTTGAAGAGATAAGCACCACGGTGGTATACTTCTCAAGCATCGGTGTTCTTTTCATTCAATGCATTGATGCATGGTATCATAGATTGTAGGAGCCAAAAAAATTTTGTTGTTAAAGCATTGGTGCATTTATGAATTTAAGGCATGAGTTCTCGAAACGTTTGTTTCCATCCTTGTTTCTTCTATTTAAATTGACATAAATGATTTTATACTAGCAATGCACCAGTGTGATTGTTCCCGTAACTGCACCACTAATAAAACATCTACTAAAACCTCTTGTTCCCCAAACTATTTTAGTTTTGTTGAATTTTTGTTATCATATTTGCTAAAACATCCACTACCACAAATGGATCTTGTAGTGGATGTTTTTTTGACAATTTTTGCCAATTTTATAACCCTAAAAACCTTCGTTATAACCTTCACTAGAAGGTATTTTCCTTGTACTAGAATGATTATGTTTAAGACAATTGTACTAACATAATGTGTGTTGAGACAACTGATGTGCATAATAGTGCAAGGGGAAGGGAACCCATGATTTTTACGTAGATAAACACGTGTATAATCTTCAAACACCTTAACCAATAATCTACAATGTAGAAAGAGATGGAACTCTAGGAAGTGAGTTTGTGGGAAATTCATGGATGAGGCATGGAGAAAAATGTTGCGGCATGTATTTTTTGTTGCAAGTTTTCTTGTTATTTTTGTTAACCTTGAGCATGGCCAAGTTGCTTCCTGTTTTTTCCTTTCTATTGTTATGTTAGTTTATTTTATTTTTACCTTTTTTGTTTTGGTATTGATGGTTTTTTTGTGTGTGAGGAAGGAAAAAATAAAAATAGGTTTAGAAGAAGAGTTGAATAATAAAACCCAACCCACGATGAAAAACCCTGATCAAAACTTATGCATCAAATAAATGGTGGAAAGGGGGCATAAGAAAACAACAAGATAACTAAAATAGACATGACTAAGTTGACTTGAACAAAAATACAGTGATATAACAATGATGAAAGTGACATAGAAAGGAATTTTTCCTAAAATTTAATAATGTATGGCTAATATATATTTAATATTATGAAATGATGATAAAAGAATAATGATTTTATCTGATGTTGCAGACCATTAGTTGCAAGCCATCATAAATATCAAGGTATGTAATTAATCCTTAAAAACATTATTATCACTCTGTGAATGGTTTAAAATGGAATTGATAATTTCCATGTTTTAATATCATGTAGTGAAGTCATCTGATGGATTTCATGCCACTTGTAATATCTATTGGGTAGTGTACAAGTGACCTATTATTGTTATTTACTATTAGTGATGTGCTTACATTGATATGTTCTGACCCTTGTTGAGTGCGTGAATGAAAGTGACAATGTATACTTAGCATAAACAAAGACATTCTGGAATTGAATATGAATTTTAAAGAGGGGCGAACTTTACTCAAAATTGAATCAATGTGAGGTTAAAATAAAATGGAAGCATTTAAACCTTGAGGATGCTAACTGGGGAATGAAAGAAAAATATGAGAAGCGTTTCCTTCACTTTTCAGAAGTAACAAAAGTAGAAGAAACACTAACGAAAATGTTAATTTCAAGGAGGGGAAGATGTGATACCTTTGGTGTAATTGATTTTACAAACATCATTATTTATATTTGCTAGTAAATATTGTGTCCAAGCATTGGTTGTGCAACCAAGAATAAAGTTGACTAACATATGTAAATGTTAATATATTGTTATGAATGAAATATTGTTTCACTTATTTGTTTATTTGGAAATATAAGAGGATCTACCACGTGAGTAGTCAAACTCCCAACTATCAGGAAGGATTTAAGAATAATTTGTAGTCCAAGAAAGGAGAGTTTTGAAGTGATATTTGTCACAATTTAGAAAATAAAGAAAGAAAGAAATCATCCATATTTACAAAAATTCCCACCACTATAATTATCATGATGAGAGGGAAGGGTCATGGGTGGAATGAGGAAAAGAGATTTTGGGGGAAAAAGGAAATCTGAGTACTGAGGATCCGATGGGAGAGAAATACTGGACCTGAAAGAAATAAAAATTATCAACCCAGTTCTAGCAAGATGTTACTAGGGATTAAGGAGGAAAACTATGAAAGTTATTGGTTTAGTTCTTGATAGAAGGGTTGCCTGAATCTCGAGGGAAAACACTGAGACAATAGTTCACTAGTTGGGAGAAGAATGATTTCTCCTATTATATTTTTAAAAATCAGATAAATGACTTTATTTTCTGCTTTATGATATGTTAAGAATTTGTGTCCCATGATTATTTACTTTTCTATGCATAAAATAAGAATAAGTATAAATATTTAATTGGTACAAGGTCACTTGTCAAAAGGATTTAATCTCTATTATAGCCAACTTTGTGTAAATAACATAGTAAAAACAATAATTTTTTTGATGATGGTAATATGTTACAGAAGGGTTAACATGTTTTTTGGTTAACAATATGGGGAGAACCCTTAGGTTAACCTTTATCAACATTTAGTCCTTGCTTATGTAAAAGAGCTTTGAAGGAAACATAAATTGCATAAACCATGAAAATGGGAGTCATGCAATGTAGTTTCCTTATGTAGCAAGGTTATTCTTGGCTAAGAATTAGTTAAGAGGTCTAATAATAGCCTGTAAACGAGTAAATACAAATGAATGTGCCAAATTCCACTCGTATCCTATATAGGAAAATTGGGAAAGTACATTCATGAGAAAATGTACACGGAAGAATACAAATAAGAGTAAGGCACTAGAAACATAAACATGCATAGTATTTTCTTTAAACAAATAATGAACTAAAAGCATTGTACCGAACTAGTAATAATAACAAGTATCCATCCATCCTTTTGTCTATGAAATTACTAATTTTTGTGGATCAAAACATAAATGATCTATATGGATCTAAGAAACAATAACTTAAGTAAAAAAATATGAAACTATATAGGAATGTTATAGTTCAAAAATAGTTGGGTATAAATATTTATTTCATATTACAAGAGCATAGAAAGTATTTCCATATCAAGTCTATTCATATAACATCACTCGTCATTGACTGAGGAAAAAAGACCACTGTAAAAGAAAACTTAGGTTCAGAAAGGAACCTAATGAACCTAAGAATTGAAATTGACTGTGGTCTTCATAAGTAACCACATACTTGGAAACTAAGTTTTACATTTAAGCTATCTGAAAACTAGGGTATACCATCTAGTGCATGGCTCAACCTTAACTAGCCTAAGTTCATCAACTCCATAACAAGATCCTGTAATAGAAATAACAAGAACGAATTTAGTTGACAAGAGATTTAGTACCTTAGAGGGAACTGTATGTATGAAACTCTAACCCCTTCATTCCAAAGAACCCCTCATTTGTATGGAACTCTGATCTAATATGCAACTAGGAGTAAATAGCCAATTAGAAGCTGAAATGATTATAGAAGAGAATGTATTTGAAGTAAAATATTGAAATAGAACAGAGGGTGTTGGGTATGTGTTATATTCTTTCCACGACTAGCCCCACGCGCTGTACGTTGCGCTGGGCGTAGCAGGGGGGTCACAGGGGGGGCGGCAGTGCCTCGGCGAATTTTTTTTTGGTATGCGTTCCCACTCATATGCGGACCCACCCATGTTTTGTGCATGAGTTTGCACATGGTTTTGGGGTACGATGGTTTTCGACTCCTGGTATTTTTGTAGATCCGGTCAAGGGAACTATGGTTATGTTCTAATCCAGGGTTAATGGATTGAGGTTTATGTATGCTCCGACATGTATATATATGTGTCGTAAAAATAAAAGGAATATAATGAAAAATCAAGCTGGTCGTCCCAATTTGGGATCCAGGGGAAAATCTCTGTGTTTATCTGTTTTATGTTTTATGCTCTCGCTATTGTTTATTTTCTGTTATAAGATTCGTGTGTAGATAATTTTTGTTCAGGTTTAAAACCTACATTTGGTATCAAATATGTTTCGGCTTCAAGGGGACGCCTTTGTTGTTGAGGGTTTTTTGCTCGGGCCTGTGGTAGACCCTGTTCAGTGGGAGATCTGCGGGATCGATTCTTGCGGTGAAAGAAGATGGCGAGCGGCGGAAAGATAGAGATCAAGAAATTTAATGGTCAGAGTTTTGAGTTGTGGAAGCTCAAGATGGAGGATCTGCTGGTGGATAAATATCAGTGGATCGTGGTAGATCCAGGTACTAAACCAAGGGCAATGTCAGATGAAGACTGGAAGAAACTGGATCGGAAGGCTAAGAGTACAATATGGTTGTGTGTCTCAGATTCAGTATTGTTGAATGTATCTGGGGAAGCTACAACGAAGACCTTGTGGGACAAGCTAGGGACTTTGTACCAATCTAAGTCTCTGGTGAATAAATTGTTCCTGCGGAAAAAGCTGTATAACCTGAGGATGAAGGATGGAGACTCGGTGATAGAGCATCTGAACTCCTTCAATACTGTGGTAAGTCAGCTATCATCTGTTGATATTAAAATCTCAGATGAAGATAAGTGCATCAGCTTGTTGTGTTCTCTACTAGATTCATGGGACAGTCTGGTTATTGCAATAGGTAGCAATACAACTACCTTGAATTTTGATGACATTGTCTCAGCCTTGTTGTCGGAGGAAATGAGACGGAGAAATATGGAGGGTCAGAATGGAGATGCCTTATCTGTACGAGGAAGGTCCCAGAACAGAAACAAGAATAAGGTTTCGAGTGGGAGATCTAAATCTAGAGGGAGATCTAAATCTCCTAGAAAGTTTGTAAAGGTGTGCTGGAAATGCGGAAAGGAAGGGCACTAGAAAAAGGAATGTAGATCTAAAGCTCCTGAGAAAGGAGAGGGATCTGATGAAGCTCCTTCTGCAGAGGAAAAAACCACCTCGGATGAAGGTGGGGATGTGTATTTGGCTTCTTCTTCAAATACACATGTAGATCATGAGTCATGGTTGATTGACTCAGGTGCATCCTTTCACTTCACTCCCCATAGGGAGTGGTTCTGCGAGTATGAGAAATATGAAGGTGGTGATGTCTTCCTAGGGGATGATAGGAAGGCCAGAATCATCGGACGTGGAAAGGTCAAGATGAAGCTGCAAGGTGGAAGGATTAGAACACTTCCTGGTGTTCTGCATATTCCTGCATTGACCAGAAATCCGATTTCTGTAAGCAAGATGGATGATGCAGGTGTAAAAACAGTGTTCGAGAAAGATGCCTGCAAGATGGTTCGGGGAGCACTGGTATTAATGCGGGGAGTTTGGACTGGAACTCTGTACAAGCTACAAGGTAGCACTGTTATTGATGGGTGTAACAGTTCTATGGTTCCTGAAAGTGGAGCGGAAAGCCTAGCTGTCTCTGGAGAAAAGACAATGCTATGGCATCAAAGGCTTGGACATATTGGAGAGAAGGGCCTTTGGATATTGCATAGAGATGGTATGGTAGAAGGTATGTCTAATTGTTCTCTGGATTTTGATTTCTGTGAACATTGTGTATATGGGAAGCAGAATCGGGTGAGTTTTCCTTCTGGTGCTAAGAGGGCAAACAAGATATTAGAACTTGTGCACAGTGATGTGTTTGGGCCTGTGTCAGTTCCATCACTGGAAAAGTCTATGTATTATGTTTCATTCATAGATGATTTCTCAAGGAATACATGGATATATTTTTTGAGGAAGAAATTTGAAATCTTTGAAAAATTAAAAGAATTTAAGGCTATGGTGGAAAACCAGATAGAGAAGAAGATAAAGGCATTGAGGACAGATAATGGTGGGGAGTTCTGCAAGAAGGAATTTGAAGAGTTCTGTAAGAAGTGTGGTATAGCACGGAAGAAGACTACTCCATACACACCTCAGAAAAACGGAGTTGCAGAAAGAATGAATAGAACGCTGATGGAAAAGGCAAGAAGCATGCTCAGTGGTACCAGGTTAGGACAAGAATTTTGGGAAGAGGCAGTGGAGACTGCATGTTACTTAGTTAATAGATCACCCTCATCAGCGTTGGAGGATAAGAATCCACATGAGGTATGGACTGGTAAGAAACCCTCTATTTCACATATAAGGGTATTTGGATGATAGGAAGGCCAAAATCATCGGACGTGGAAAGGTCAAGCTGAAGTTGCAAGGTGGGAGGATTAGAACAGTTCCTGGTGTTCTGCATATTACTGCATTGGCCAGAAATCTGATTTCCATAAGCAAGATGGATGATGCAGGTGTAAAAACAGTGTTCGAGAAAGATGTCTGCAAGATGGTTCAGGGAGCACTGGTATTAATGCGGGGAGTTTGGACTAGAAATCTATACAAGCTACAAGGTAGCACTGTTATTGATGGGTGTAACAGTTCTGTGGTTCTTGAAAGTGGGATGGAAAGTCTAGCTATCTCTGGAGAAAAGACCATGCTATGGCATCAAAGGCTTGGAAATATTGGAGAGAAGGGCCTTCGGATACTGCATAGAGATGGTATGGTAGAAGGTATGTCTAATTGTTCTCTGGATTTTGATTTCTATGAACATTGTGTATATGGGAAGCAGAATTGGGTGAGTTTTCCTTCTGGTTCTAAGAGGGCAAACAAGATATTAAAACTTGTGCACAGTGATGTGTTTGGACCTGTGTCAGTTCCATCACTGGGAAAGTCTGTGTACTATGTTTCATTCATAGATGACTTCTCAAGAAATACATGGATATATTTCTTGAGGAAGAAATCTAAAGTCTTTGACAAATTTAAAGAATTTAAGGCTCTAGTGGAAAACCAGACAGAGAAGAAGATAAAGGCGCTGAGGACAGATAATGGTGGGGAGTTCTGCAAGAAGGAATTTGAAGAGTTCTGTAAGAAGTGTGGTATAGCACGGAAGAAGACTACTCCATACACACCTCAGAAAAACGGAGTTGCAGAAAGAATGAATAGAACGCTGATGGAAAAGGCAAGAAGCATGCTCAGTGGTACCAGGTTAGGACAAGAATTTTGGGAAGAGGCAGTGGAGACTGCATGTTACTTAGTTAATAGATCACCCTCATCAGCGTTGGAGGATAAGAATCCACATGAGGTATGGACTGGTAAGAAACCCTCTATTTCACATATAAGGGTATTTGGATGTGATGCATATGTACATGTTCCAAAGGAGAAGAGGACCAAGTTGGATAATAAATCTGAAAGGTGCATCTTTATTGGGTATACGGATGGTTTAAAGGGTTACAAGCTTTGGAACCCAGAAACAAGGAAGGTTGTGTACAGCCGAGATGTGGTGTTTGGAGAAGTGAAAGATGTTGTTAAACATGAAGTCCTACCAAAGGAACCTGAGAAGATAGAGTTTGAGATAAAGGAGGATGAATCAGACTCTACAACAGAAGAAGACTCAGAATATGAAGAGCCACAAACTCCAGCTTTGAGAAGATCAGTTCGGGAAAGAAGGCAACCAGAAAGGTATAGTCCATCTTCTTTCTGTTCAGGTTTTTCCTTAACTATAACTGATGATGAACCCAAAACTATCAGGGAGGCAGTAGATTCAGAGGATGGAAAACTCTGGAAGGAGGCCATGGTTGATGAAATGGCATCCTTGCACAAAAACGATGCATGGGATCTGGTGGAGTTGCCGGTTGGAAGGAAGCCCATTGGGAGAAAATGGGTGTTTAAGAAGAAGATGAATGTAGAAGGCAAGGTGGAGAAATACAAAGCTCGGTTGGTAGCGAAAGGTTATTCCCAGGTGCCGGGAATTGATTTTGGTGATATTTTTTCTCCCGTTGCCAGAGTTACTTCTATTAGATTACTTCTATCTGTTGCTGCTGCATTTGATTTTGAGATAGAATAGATGGATGTGAAGACAACATTTCTTCACGGGGATCTAGAAGAGGAGATCTACATGAAGCAACTTGAAGGCTTTATGGTGAAGGGTAAGAAAGAACTAGTATGCAGGTTGAAGAAGTCTCTGTATGGGTTAAAACAGTCACCAAGGATGTGGTATCGGAAATTTGATACCTATATACGGGGACTTGGCTTCACCAGAAGCAAGGAGGATCACTATGTTTATTTTAAATTAATTGGTGACCGTGTTATTTATTTGGTCTTGTATGTGGATGATATGTTGTTGATTGGAAATGACAAAGAAATTATCCAAGATTTGAAAACCCAATTGTTCTCCAAATTCGACATGAAGGATCTTGGTGCTGCAAACTATATTTTGGGCATGGAAATTAAAAGAGATAGGGCAAAGAGGACGCTTTGGTTAAACCAGAGGAAGTATGTCAAGACTATATTGCAGAGGTTCAATATGCAGGATAGTAAACCGGTGAGTGTTCCTATTCCTGTAGGTGAAATTTGTCTGTTGAATAGTGTCCCAAGACACAAGAAGAAGAGGGGGATATGTCTCGTGTTCCATATGCAAGTGCAGTGGGTAGCCTGATGTATGCAATGGTTTGTACTAGACCAGACATTGCACATGCAGTGGGAGTATTGAGCAGGTTTATGTCAAACCCAGGGAAGGAGCATTGGACAACAGTGAAGAGGGTTTTTAGATATTTACGTGGCACTAATGATTATGGCTTGTGCTACCAGGGAAGACCAGGATTGGAAAGAATTTTGGACATTCATGGTTTTTTTGATGCAGACTGGGTTGAAGATCTAGACCAAAGAAGATCTACAAGTGGGTATGTGTTTAGCCTATTTGGAGGCGCAGTCAGTTGGATGAGTAAAAGACAGTCTGTAGTGGCTCTTTCAACTACAGAGGCAGAATACATAGCAGCCACTCATGAAAGCAAGGAAGTAGTTTGGTTGCAGAGATTGTGTTCAAGTATGGGGTTGGTACAACAAGCTATAAGGATAGACTGTGATAGCCAAAGTGCAATTTTCTTGGCTAAGAACCCTGCTTATCATTCAAAGACAAAGCACATTGATGTTCAATATCACTTTGTTAGAGATATGGTTGAGGCTAAAAGGGTGTTACTGGTAAGGGTGGACAATTTGAAGAATATTGCAGATGCATTGACGAAGTTTGTGAGCACTCAGAAGTTCTCTTGGTGTAGAGAAACAATGGGTGTTGAAGAATTGGCCAAATGACTAAGCTCTCCTGTGGCCCCCCATGGAAAGAAAACAACAAGTGGGAGAATGTTGGGTATGTGTTATATTCTTTCCACGACTAGCCCCACGTGCTGTACATTGTGCCAGGCGCAGTAGGGGGGTCACAGGGGGGGCGGCAGCCCCCCCTGTCGGGGTTCGGGGCAGCGCCCCAGCGAATTTTTTTTTGGTATGCGGTCCCACTCATATGCGGACCCACCCATGTTTTGTGCATGAGTTTGCACATGGTTTTGGGGTACGATGGTTTTCGACTCTTGGTATTTTTGTAGATCCGGTCAAGGGAACTACGGTTATGTTCTAATCCAGGGTTAATGGATTGAGGTTTATGTATGCTCCGGCATGTATATATATGTGTTGTAACACTAAAAGGAATATAATGAAAAATCAAGCTGGTTGTCCCAATTTGGGATCCAGGGGAAAATATCTGTGTTTATCTGTTTTATGTTTTATGCTCTCACTATTGTTTATTTTCTGTTATAAGATTCGTGTGTAGATAATTTCTTTTCAGGGTTAAAACCTACAGAGGGTTCCCTAAAAATTAAATTACCTAAAAAGATATTAGATGGTTAGAGTTTATAACCCTGTGACATATACACTTTCTATTAGTAAAGAGTGGTTTTTAAAAGAAATAAAATATAACTCTATTAGGTCCCTATAATACTAGTGTATCCCCTTATTGTTGTTAGTGTAGCCCTCTTATTGTTATTGTTGTACCCTTGTAGCCCCCATATTATTATTATTGTGCCCCAGAAAATCCATTATTGTTATTGTTGTGCCCTTACATTATTATTATTAGGTCATCTAGGATTATATTGTGACCCCATGGACTCCTATATATAGAAAGGAGGTTTTTTCATTTGAATCATCCAAGAATTGTTTATTTATATAATGTAAAGGAGTTTTCCCCCTCGAAGTGGCTGATTTATAACGTGTTGAACTCTCTTTTCTTCAATTTTTGGAGCTGGTTTCATAACATTTGGTATTAGAGCTTTGGATTTTAGGGTTTCTCTGCTTCAAACAGGTCATCATGGCATTGTTGCTATAAATTTTTCCTGTGAAGATTCAGAAGCTAAAAAAAATCCATTTTCACATAAATCTTGAGAAACTCTCTGTAGAAATTTTAGATCTTGGTTCGCAATATTTTGGGAGATATGATCTGTGGAAGTTAGGGTTTTTTCAGGCTCTCGAATTTCATCTCAAAAAGGTGACCTTGGTAAAATCGTCATAAATATCTCTCTGAGCATTAGATTGGAATTCTATAAAAATTGGTCGAAAGTAAACGGACTTTAGTTTCCTTTGTATCAATTTCACATCTGAATGAGGAAATAGCGAAATGTGGCACACCGTACAAGTTCTCTCTATTGAACCATATATAATTAGGTCATTGTGGGAGATTGGGCATAGCTTTGTCTTGAAGAATCAAAATCGGGTATGACCCGTGGAATTAGAAAGAGGACTCAGAGGGCTAATACAGGATGTAAATTCAGATCTTGAAGATTTGAAATAATAGAGATAAATCAGGTTCAATATAGACTCCTAAAAAGAAAGAAAAAGGTGTGTATTTTTAAACAAGTTTGCATAACATTTGTTTGGAAAATTGGATTGAAGTGATTTGAAGGGAATGTTGAAGCATAGATATCAGTATTGAGTTATATAACGCCTCCCAAAAAGAATCCTATACCCATTAATCCTTCATAAAGCTCTACTATGCCGCATGAAGAGGAAGAATTGCATTATGATATATCAAAATTATGGTACCAAGTGTGTTGGTCGCTTTAATTGTTTTAACAATTCAAGCTCCACATAAATTGTCAACCCGAGGAAGTCTGTTTATTCCAAAGACAATCACACACTGGATATGCTCAATTCCAAAAGCAAAAATAATGTTGTAGTAAAAAGCCACACAATTATTAATCATACAAATCTAATTATTCATACCCTGTTTAATCAAAGCTGAAGTTACTTATGTTATAGTAGAAGTAATTCCTCTATTGCAGTTTTTAAGAATCCAAATAAAAGGAAATCATTCTGCAGGAAAGGAAACCAATCAACCATAACAAGGAACAGGACCCTATTCCCTTAAATAGGAACTTCAGCACCTGCTGCCTGACACTAATCACTCTGTAGAAAAGATAAACTCAAGAGAACAGGAACCTTCAGCACCTGTCTCCTGTTTCTAATCACACTGCAGAGAAAAGAAAGGCAATCAATGGGAACAGGACCCTATTCCTTTGTACAGGAATCTTCATCACCTGCTTCCTAGCATCAATCATACATTCAAACAAATGATAGAAAGAGATCTCTCAACTTCTTAAGAATGAATGCACTAAACACATGCAGCATTAAGGAAACATAATGCTTAATAAACTATAGAACTGTGTAACTGGTGTTTCAAAAAACAGAATTAAAGTAAAGTGCGAATATCATAAAGAAATATAGCAAACTACAGGAACAGTCGGGCGAATCTTGTGAGGAAGGCGGGCCCTTTCCTTCTCACAAGATTCCCCAAAGAAAGGATTAAATTGAAGTGCTCAAAAGGAACTTTTATTCATCTGTCAAAAGAAATGATACATTACAAATGGAGTCTTGCTCCTGTCCTCTCAAACACAATGTTCTCCTGTAGTTTTTGAACTCCCCTCTAATGATGATGTCTCCTCTTTTTAAAGAGGATACATCTCTTACAATTACATTAGAGCAAATCTACGTTTATCCCAATTCTGTTCTTCTTTCTTAAAACAGGGCTATTCCGTTCTTCCATAAAAAGATATTGTTACAACAGATACAAAAAGAGTACTATCTTCAGGATAATCCGTGTAACCACGTCTTCATGTTGTTGCCATTGTTCCAAAAAATACTCTTCCAGAATCGCAAATTACGGGTAGTGACGGAATTTGCGTGCTTGCTGGCTGTTTCAGCAACGGAGTCGACTGTTTCAGCAACAAAGTTTGACTGTTTCAGCAACAGCCGATTGTTCCAGCACAGCACATAATTTATCTGCGATCTTTTAGACTTATGTTAGCAACAATCTACTTCGATTAATGATGAAATATAAGAGTAATATGGAATTATATGTAAACAGATTAAACATATAGTAAAGATGAGGATTTTATATACCTTTGGATAAAGTGAATGAAAATGATGATGGAATCCTTTTTAAACATGGTTATAAAGGTAAGGTGGTGTCAAAATATATAGTAAAAAGTGGTACATAGTGAGGTCCTAACATCCCCCCCAGCTGAAATGGTTGCATGTCCTCAGGCAACTCCTAGTCTGAGTTAGAGTCTGAGTACTGCCTCTGTGCATGCAAGTTTCTCAAGCAATAGTTGGAGAAGGTAGCTTCTGTCGGAGCTCGGAATCCTCGATTATTCTGTAATTGTTGCCATGCTACAGCTTCATCTTTGTCAGCCAATTGATAGTGACACTGGTATTTTTCGGTAGGCATCCATCGAATTGGAAAATGAAAATGGTAACCAATCCAGTTTTCTCCACAATGCCGAATGCATCTGATGTAATTAGGTACCCTGGAGAGTGCAGCTTGAAGATTATCAGGGCTGAAAGGGTGATATTCTTGTCTTTCCTTACATGACTGCTGCCAAAACATAGTGTTGGCATTCAATGCAACAGCCTCCTTTACTCTGATTAGCTGTAGACATCTTAAAAGTGTTGAAGCCTGCAGTTGTTGTATGTACCTGTGCATTCCTGGCTTCTGCAAGAATCGATGATATTGTGCTACAAACATGGCAGGATTTAAAGGTTCCGATCTAATCCAAAGGAGCCTATTCTCCTCATTATGCCTACTTGCAATAAACGCAGTTTTCCAGGTGAGCTGATTGGCCAGGAATGAAACGAATGCCCTTATTTGTACATCACCTACAATTGGAGTGAGATTGACTTTTCTATTCTCAGGCATGGCCTCATTATGGAGATAAAGTTCACACAACAAATGTTGGTCACTTTCAGGGGCCTCAGCAAAATTCTTAACAAATTGTTCCGCAGTAAGCAATTCATGAGGTCTACCATCCTTTATTGCCTTCAATTGAAAATAAACCAAACGTTCAGAGAGGAAGAGAGAATAATTCACGGAGGGTTTTCGGGTAGCCATCAATTTTTGCACTAATGAAAACATCAAAACCAACTTTTCCTTTGATTCTTTGACTTCTTTCTTGGAATCCCTGAGCTGTTGCAATGTCTGTTCCCAAATATCCCAGTTGGCATACATGTGATTCTGCCATGCTAACTTATGCTGTTGTAATATTTTATCTTGATCTACAACATATTGTTTCTTCCAGTTGTTCATAAGTTCTAATTTTTTCCATGGCAGGGTCTGTGTCCCAGCATTAGAAGTACTGGGTTGGGGCATTGTCTGAGTGGCTGAGCTGACTAACTCAGGGCTGGATATCTGTGGTTGGGGCATTGTCTGAGTGGCTGAGCTGACTAGCACAGGGCGAGATATCTATGGTTGGGGCATTGTCTGAGTGGCTGAGCTGACTAGCACAGGGCAAGATATCTGTGGTTTAGTTTCTTTTTCCAGACTTTTTGAGGGCCTTACTGGTTCTTGTGGAGCAGTAGGGCATTCTTCTTTAATTGCAGCTGATGTAGATGCCTCAGATACCTGAATTTTGACTACTTTGTATCATGCCTGTTGGTAAATATTACCACACTCATGGCACATGTATTCTCTGCATGGATCCTTCTTTTGTGCTGATGTTGTGTGTGCTAGCATGTAGAGATTCAATTCTATATCAAAGGCTTCTCGTGCCATGATTAATTCATTCTTATAGGCCTCTAGTTCTGATTTCAAAAACTCATTTTCCTCCAACAAAGATGCCATAGTGTGTGAGCCCTGTGTGCTGGTTGATTCTGCTGGGGTTGTCTGCTGATCCACAGCTGTAGCTGGTTCTTGTGGAGCAGCTACAGCTGGTTTCCCTGTATTATCATGCTTGGTGTATGATTCTTGTACCACAGTGGTTGGTTCTTGTGTTTCAGCCTCTGGGTAAGTGACTGGTTATTGTGTGGCAATCACTGTTTGAGCCATAAACAATGTCATGTTATCCCGGGTCACTGGTTCTTGTGTGACAGTGGCATCGGACGAGACGGGTTGGGGAATTTGGAATGGTGGTGAGGATTGAAGTTTTAACAGGATAGTGGCGGGGTCAAGGGAAATGGGAGTAACTCCTGTTTCAACAGTCATTTTCATTTTCCTTTTTGGTAGGAAAGCAGAGAAGTTAGTGTCTTTCCTTTTCTTTGTAGGAGAAGATTCTTTTCTAGGGGAAGGGCTTTCGGAAGAAGTGAAAATTTGGGATGTGGCCCTTGTTTGTCGTTTTGACACAGAGACTGTTGGGGTTCGTCTCTTTCTTTTATGAGTAGGTGGAGATGGGGGTGTTGGAGAGTCATTGCTAGGGATAGGAGTAGTGGGAAGGGGTGACTCTACTAAGTGGGACGAACTTGGGGGTAGGTCAACTGGTTTTGAGGATGGAATTACTGGGGGGTCTGGGATATCATCTAGTTTCCTTTCATAAGAACTCTCAGGAGTTTCTTGGGAATTTCCGGCTTGTTGGGGGACTTCGGCTTGCTGAGGAATGAGGGGTGGATTATTCAGAGGGGGGTTTTGCTGAGTAAAACCCCTCTGAATTAATAATTGACATAAACGATGATGGGTAAGGGATAAAAATGGGAATTTAACCTGTCTGCAATAATATGACATGTTTTTGATACAACCAAGCAGATAATAGGGAATATTGACTAATCGACCATGCCTCAAATGATTCATTAAAACGAAGTCGTGTTGGTAGACTACCTGGTAACGCCCTTCGCATGTCAAATAGTGCTTGATGAATTCAGCTACTGTCGGCCATGGTCGAGGTAATGAATGCAGACTTATACCGCGGCCTTTAAGTTCAACCGGTTCATATGGAAGAAGAAAATCTTGCTGTGCATTTAAAATAACTTGTTTCCTGCTGAACCAGCGAGCCCCTATAACCGGAAAACATGAAACTTGTGCTACATCTTCCTCTGTGACTGAAATTCGGACCCCTTGAACCACTGAATAATTCCCCTGAAGATTCTGTGCGAACTCTAAAACTTGATGCTGATCAAATTCTCCTAACCTTTCGAAGTATGTTGTCCATCCTGCTTGTTGAAAAATTTGGTAGGCCTCCGGGAACAATTCGAGAAGAGTTATCGAACCAGGCTCATGTCTGATAGCCAACCCTCCCATAGCTACTAGCTTGAGTCACATGCAGAGGCGCAGAGAACAGAAACACAGGCTTTGGTCAAGCTAATTGTTGCAACAGAGGATATGGAGTCTCAATGACGGCGGAAATGGATATGAAGAATGACGGAGGATTGGATGATGTGAAATGATTATTCAGTTTTCGAAATTCCCCCCCCTACGTATGGTGCAATGATGTTTAAGCGTGTGGAGATTGTAGTCATTATGAGCAAGATCCTCTCTTTAAAATATTATTTAACTACATTACATAAAAAACACATACCTTATATTTTACCTTTGTCTTTAAAATTTGAAGTATAGAGTGCTTCATAATGGGTTGATATTAATGGAAGAATCTGTAGATTTCTCTAAAATGTAGAATAGGAGCATATCAGGATCTGCTCAGTACTGAATAGTATTCACTCAAAGGATCTGAAGAGTAAAAGTGGAGAACTGAAAAGCTTGTATAGCAGAGGAAAGAAATGGTGTTTTAGTGATGAAAATATAAATGACAGGTTGCTGAAACAGGTGCTTCAGCAACGGAAAAATGAATGACATGTTGCTGAAACTGGTGTTTCAGCAAAGGGAAAAATCAGGAAAATGGGATATAATGACTTGGATTTAAGACAAGTGGGGGAAGTAATTGATAAGGGATAATTTCATAATTGAGGGACAGGAAATACTAGCTGAAGGATGATATTTCAGGAAAGGTAGAAGTGGGAAGAAGGGAAAAAGGGAAATAATGTAGAAATGGGATAAAAGGAATATTACTAGGAAATGGGTTAAAATGAAGGGAACAAGCTTCTGTGATTGAAGCTTCAGATCTTCTTGTGATGAATCTGTCCTCCTTAATGAGCTTTTCCAGAATCTGCAAAATTCAATTGTAATATGCCAACCCTTGACATGGATTATTAGTTTTAAATCTAATCTAATACTAAAAATACAGTGCAGAAAATTAAATGCTGTGAGGAGCAGAAGACTCCCCTAGAAAAAGATAATGTGTATCAGTCATGCAAGCAGTCTTGAAATCCTCTTTAGAAACAGGGCGCTGGTACAAACGGAGCCTATGACCATTGACTAGTAGAGGTGTTTTAGAATCATCAATTGTTAGAAGTCTTACTGTTCCATTAGGAAAAACAACATCTACTTCATATGGTCCAAGCCAACATGTACGTAGCTTACCCTAAAAATTTTCAAACCGAGAGTCATACAATAGGGCCCAATTACCCTTTTGGAACTGCTTGTGTTTGATAATTTTATCATGCCACTTCATTCTCTGTTGTTGAATCATGGTTGTTTGGTGAATGGCATCTAATCTCTTTTCATCCAATTCAAGAAGTTGCTGTAGCCTAGCTGTCTGCACATCAGTAAAATCAAGATTAACAGCTAAAGCAGTTCTTAGAGTTTTAATTTCAAATTCCACAGGAAAACAACATTTTTACCATAAACCAATTCATAGGGAGGAAAACCTGTAGTGTTTCTCCAAGTAGTTCTGTAAGCCCATAGTGCTTCAGGGAGCCTTTGAGACCAATCCTTCCGGTTGTCCTTCACTATTTTAGTTATAATGGCTTATAATACTTTATTTGTGCTTTCCACTTGCCCATTGGCCTGGGGGTGGTATGGTGTAGTCATTCTATGATGAATATGATATTTCTGAAGGGTAGACTTAAAACCATGAGAATTGAATGGAGGTCCTCCATCTGTAACTAGCTCTCTAGGAATTCCAAATCTAGTGAAGATTTCTTCAAATAAGAAAGCTAGGAAAACCTCTTCATTGGCTCTAATAAGTGCTTTGGCCTCCACCCATTTAGTCATATAGTCTGTACAGACTAATATATAAGTTCTTTGATTGGATGGAGGATTAATGGGTCCTATGAAATCCAAGGCCCATCTTTCAAATGGTTAAGAAAATATCTGGGGGTTTAATGGCATTTGATCTCTATGATTGGGTTGACCCATTCTCTGGCAGCTGTCACAAGCCCTCACATATTTCTTTGCATCCTTAAATAATGAGGGCCAATAGTAACCCATCCTCAAAATTTTGTGTGCTGTTCTTTTATCAGCAAAATGCCCTCCACAAGGGTCATCATGATAAGCTTTCAGTATGTCATACACTTCATCTTCCCTAATGCATCTTCGGATTTCCTGATCAAGCCCTGTGTAGAAAAGGCACCCACTTATCCAGCTATACCTGGCACTTTGTTGAAAAATTCTTCTCTTTTCTCTGTATGACAGGTGTGATGGTAATTTTCCTGCAACCAAATAATTGGAAATATCTGCATACCATGGAGAGTGAGCAGAAACTGCAAACAAATACTCATCAGGAAAAGAATCATCTACTGGAATATCATTGTCAGTTTTTAACCGTGAAAGGAAATCAGCCACCACATTTTCTTTACCAGTCCGATCTACAATTGTGATATCAAATTCCTGCAGTAATAATAGCCATCTGGTAACTCTAGCATTTGTAATAGATTTGTTCATTAAATACTTAATAGCTGAGTGATCAGTGTGGACAAAAGTAGAATAACCAGTGATATAATGTCAGAATTTATTAATGGCATAAATTACTGCAAGAAACTCCTTTTCGGTAACTGTATAATTAAGCTTAGCAGGGGTCATATTCTTACTGATAAAGTAGATAGCATAAGGAAGATGATTCTCCTCTTGTCCCAAGACAACTCCAATTGCAGTGTCTGAAGCATCAGAATATATATGAAAAGGAAGGGCCCAATCAGGTCCCCTCAAAATAGGAGCAGTAGATAACTGATGCTTGAGTTCTACAAAGGCTTTCTGACAAGAATTAGTCCACTTAAATTCAGCATTTTTCATAAGAAACACAAATAATGGAGAAGCTATCTTAGAAAAATCTTTAATAAATCTTCTGTAATATCCAGCATGTCCTAGAAAACTTCTCACATCAGTTTGTGTCTTAGGAACAGGAAGATTCTGAAAGATCAATATTTTAGATGGATCTACCTGAATACCTTGAGATGAAATAAAATTCCCAAGCACTACTCCTTCACTCATCATCATATGACATTTTTCAGTACTTAGGGAGAGGTGAGTTTGTATACATCGTTTAAGTACCTTCTCAAGATTTTGTAATGCATCTTCAAAAGACACACCATCAGGAGTAAAATCATCCATAAATATTTCCATAGAGTCATTCAACATATCAGAAAAGATTCCTATAACAGCCCTCTGAAAAGTTGCTGGTGCATTACATAGCCCAAATGGAAGAACTCTATAAGCAAAAGTTCCCCAAGGGCTAGTGAAAGTGGTCTTGTCCTGGTCTTGGGGTGCAATTCTAATCTGATTATACCCACTAAATCCATCTAGAAAAGAAAAGAATTTCTTCCCTACCAGACTATCCAACACCTGATCAATGAAAGGTAAAGGAAAGTGATCCTTTTGAGTGGCTTTGTTCAAGGCTCTTTAATCAACACATACTCTCCATTTCCCATTTTTCTTAGGGACAATTACCAATGGGGAAACCCATTCACTGTCAGATATGGGGTATATAAATCCTGCATTAAGCAATTTCTGAAGTTCTTCTTTAACAATTTCTCATAAATTAGGATTCATTCGTCTTTGGGGTTGAAAGACTGGTCGGCATCCCTCTTTAATGTAAATTCGATGAGTACATAGTTCAGAAGAGATCCCTTTCATATCTGTGTAATCCCATGCAAATGCTTCCTTATTTTCATGCAATAACTTTATTAACTGCTGTGTTTCAGCAACTGTTAGATCAGGATTTATGTTTAATGTCTTGCCAGGTTCAATTTCAACTGTTATGCTTTTAGATGAGATGGTGGTTAATGTCTGAGATAAGTCTTCAGATTCAATCTTTTCTTGGGTATCTGTTTCAAAAATTGCAGTAAATTGATTGTGTGTTTCAGCAATTACAGAAGAAGGTTCACAAATAAAATTATTAATTATTTCATCCTCTGTATTGTCTTTAAGAGTTAAGGCTTGTCCAATAGTTAGAATGGGCTGAACAGCATTATCATCATAATCCACCCACATAGAATCTTCATTATTAATTATGGGTGTAGCATGAGGATAAAGAGTAAGCTATTTGGTTTCATAACCATTAGAAATTTTCATTGAACCAGATCTACAACTGATAAAGGCATCAGCTGTGGCCAGCCATGGCCTCCCCAGAATTAAAGGATGCCCCCCCAGCTTTGTTTTAGTCTGCAATACAACAAAATCAGCTGGGTACTTCCAGGATTCAACTGAGATAAGTAGATCTTCAACAACTCCTTCAGGTTTAATTGTAGAACGGTCAGCCAACTCTAGAATGGTAGGGGTATCTCTGATTGTGTTTTTCAGCTGTAACAATTTTGAAGTTTCAAGAGTCATTATGTTTATTGCAGCACCTAAATCTACCAGAACTTGAGGAATCATTGTTTTACCAATTTGAACTGTCACGGTAGGATGGCCGGGGTCACCATATTTCATAGGAGGGGTTTTTCCAGACATTAATGCAGATAAATCACCTATCACATGTACTGTAAGGGGATCTTTAGTTTTCCTACCAGGTTTCTTAACACAAATATCCCTTATTGTTCTGGCATAAATTGGTACATCTCTTAATGCTTGTAAAAGTGGAATTTTAACATACAAGTTTTGCAATTCCCCTAAAAGATTAAAAGTAGGTGTTTCAGGCATTCTAGTTAAAACCAAACACTCGGGGAATGGTGGTTCTGTTATTTCAATATTCTTATTAGAGGGTGGTTGTGCTTTCTTATGTTTCTCAGTTTCCTCTTTATCAGAATCAAAAGAAGTTATGTCATCAATAATAGGCTCTACTATTTTCCCGGATCTTAAATGAATATCATTACATTGCGTAGTAGGAAATATAGACTGATTCTGAATATCAATGACTTGCACAACTTTATTATTGGGGTTAGGATTTGGTTGCACAGGTAGCTGGGGTCTCATTTGGTTATTTGGCGGAGCATTTGATGGCAGAGGAAGTGGTTGTTGAAATTGACGAAATTGATTTGGATACGGGAGTTGTTGGCTTCTCCAATTTGAATTCCAAGGGTTAAAACAAGATGGCTGCTGTGGGGGCCAAGGAGTCCACATTGTAGGATCAACAAAGGGAGGGTTATTTTTTTGTTACATGGGTGGGAAATTCATTTGATTAAAGGGTGGGTATTGCATTTGATTAAAGGGAGGGTGATTTGTTTGACTGAAAGAAGAATAATTATTCCAACGATTAAATGGCATACTAGAGTTCATACCTTGTCCTTTTGGTTGCCACTGTCTTCTTTGAGTTAGCAAGTAAACTGCTTCAGCTTCTTCTTCCGTTGGCTGTAATGCTGCCTTTATTCCTGGTAGAGATGGACATTGCTGTGTTTCATGATCTTTCTCACAAAGGGTGTAGATTGGTATTTCGTCTAATGGGCACTCCCTTAGTGGATGTTTGTCTCTGCACTTCGGGCAAAAGACAGCCAGAGTTGCTTCTACTTCAGCCTGCTTCTTCTTAACCTGCAAAGTGTCAATTTGTGAAGCAAAAGAACTTAACATCTCAGTTTTAAATTCTTCAAGTAAATTACCTATTTCAGCTCTTCTTGCTCCCCCATTGGCTGATTTCTGCACTCTTGAATAGGCGGGATCTCTGTTACTTACTCTGTTCCTTGCAGCTCCCCTTGAACACCTCTTACAAAGTTCAACAATCTCATCATATGATTCCTTAGATATATCTCCCTTTCCAAGCATGTTTAACATGTCTAAAAAATCATCCCTTAATCCTCTAAGTAATATTGTTTTACGAATTTCCTTACTTATATTCGGATGATCAGATCTCTGTATATTGTACTGCAGCCTTTCTACATAGTCCTCCAAATTCTCGTCCAGCTTTTGTGCCATATTGATAGTTCGTCCTTCTTTTCTCTCATCCGGCAGTAGTCTTGATATTTAAGCAGAAATTTCTGTTTCATCTGTTCCCATGTTGTGATTACCTGACTCCCAAGACTCATGAACCATCTTAAAGCATTTCCTTTTAATGTTGCTGGAAACAGTTTCAACTTTTTAGCATTAGTAACATAATCATAACTTCTGCATAATATATCAAATTCAAAAAGAAATTCATCCGGATCTTTAGAGGATAAACCATGGAAGTTAGGTAAAGCTGACAATGGAATATTCTTCATAGGAGTTGTTCCTCTAGGGAGATCACTAATAGGAAATCCCAAGGTAGAGAGAGAATTTTCATCCTTTCCTTCTCCTTCAGGATCTACATGTCCTCCACCAAAGAAGTCTTCATTGTTTCCTTCCATTGTTTGTTCTCCTACTGCACTTGCTCGATCGTCAAGATCTTCTACTGGCTCCTCAATGTTTTCCACTGGTCGTCCAATACTCTCTATTATTTCCTCAACGTGCTCTGTTGATTTGCTAGCACTTTCTTCTGACTCACCAGCACTGACTACTGGTTCTTTAATCACTGGCTCCTCTATGTTTTCAGGACCCACAACTTCCTCTGTTTTGTAATATGATTGAGGGGAGTGCTGAAGTTTTGGTCTTCGAGAACTTAATCTCTGTGATGATTCAGCCTTTGATACAATCTCGTCAATGAAAGTCTTTCTTCCTCCCCTTCCTTTGCCTTTGCCACCTGTGGGGTTAGTTTTCTTCTGGTTTTCGCATCCTCTCATACAATCTGCACATCTAGAAAGAAAATATTAATGCTTTTGAAATCTATAATTGCCTTCCCCGGCAACGGCACCAAAATGTTGGTCGCTTTAATTGTTTTAACAATTCAAGCTCCACATAAATTGTCAACCCGAGGAAATCTGTTTATTCCAAAGACAATCACACATTGGATATGCTCAATTCCAAAAGCAAAAATAATGTTGTAGTAAAAAGCCACACAATTATTAATCATACAAATCTAATTATTCACACCCTGTTTAATCAAAGCTGAAGTTACTTATGTTATAGTAGAAGTAATTCCTCTATTGCAGTTTTTAAGAATCCAAATAAAAGGAAATCATTCTGCAGGAAAGGAAACCAATCAACCATAACAGGGAACAGGACCCTATTCCTTTAAATAGGAACTTCAGCACCTGTTGCCTAACACTAATCACTCTGTAGAAAAGATAAAATCAAGAGAACAGGACCCTATTCCCATGAACAGGAACCTTCAGCACCCGTCTCCTGTTTCTAATCACACTGCAGAGAAAAGAAAGGAAATCAATGGGAACAGGACCCTATTCCTTTGTATAGGAATCTTCAGCACCTGCTTCCCAGCATCAATCATACATTCAAACAAATGACAGAAAGAGATCTATCAACTTCTTAAGAATGAATGCACTAAACACATGCAGCGTTAGGGAAACATAATGCTTAATAAACTACAGAACTGTGTAACTGGTGTTTCAACAAACAGAATTAAAGTAAAGTGCGAATATCATAAAGAAATATAGCAAACTACATGAACAGTTGGGCGAATCTTGTGAGGAAGGCGGGCCCTTTCCTTCTCACAAGATTCCCCAGAGAAAGGATTAAATTGAAGCGCTCAAAAGGAACTTTTATTCATCTGTCAAAAGAAATGATACATTACAAATGGAGTCTAGCTCCAGTCCTCTCAAACACAATGTTCTCCTGTAGTTTTTGAACTCCCCTCTAATGATGATGTCTCCTCTTTTTAAAGAGGAGACATCTCTTACAATTACATTAGAGAAAATCTACGTTTATCCCAATTCTGTTCTTCTTTCTTAAAACAGGGCTATTCTGTTCTTCCATAAAAAGATATTGTTACAACAGATACAAAAAGAGTACTATCTTCAGGATAATCCGTGTAACCACGTCTTCATGTTGTTTCCATTGTTCCAAAAAATACTCTTCTAGAATCACAAATTACGGGTAGTGACGGAATTTGCGTGCATGCTGGCTGTTTCAGCAATGGAGTCGACTGTTTCAGCAACGGAGTCGACTGTTTCAGCAACGAAGTTTGACTGTTTCAGCAACGGCCGATTGTTCCAGCACAGCACATAATTTATCTGCGATCTTTTAGACTTATGTTAGCAACAATATAATTGGATTAATGATGAAATATAAGAGTAATATGGAATTATATGTAAACAGATTAAACATATAGTAAAGAAGAGGATTTTATATACCTTTGGATAAAGTGAATGAAAATGATGATGGAATCGTTTTTAAACATGGTTATAAAGGTAAGGTGGTGTCAAAATATATAGTAAAAAGTGGTACATAGTGAGGTCCTAACAAATTGCAGTAAATTTTGACCTTAAAAGAGCAAGAAAAGATGAGATAGATGGTTTAAAAGAAAAAATGGAAGCTAATTTAGACGTCTTGAAGGATCAAATGAAAGATAATATGGGTGATAAGTAGTGGAATATCACACTGAGCATCAACAACAAGTTCTCAAACTCTCAAAGGATAGCCTAACTTTGGTGAAAAATCAAATGAAACAACAGGAAGATCAACATCACAACAAAAGAATTTATGAAATAGTCACAGAAACAGGAACTCGACAACTACGAAATGGATCAATTTCAGAATATCGCAGCAAGTGGAAGAACTTATGTGTTGAATGTTCCACATGGGAGGATGGGAATTTTATACAGAAGCATCCAAAAATAATCAAGCGTTGAGGAAAACACTTGTTTGAAGGAGAGGGGGATGTTAGGTTCCTATAATACTAGTGTATCCCCTTAATTTTGTTAGTGTAGCCCCCTTATTTTTATTGTTGTACCCTTGTAGCCCCCATATTGTTATTATTGTGCCCCATAAAAGCCACTATTGTTATTTTTGTGCCCTTACATTAATTGTTAGGCCGAATAGGATTATATTGTGACCCCATGGACTCTTGTATATAGAAAGGAGGTTTTTTCATTTGAATCATCCAATAATTGTTCATTTATGTTATGTAAAGGAGGCTGACCCCTCGAAGTGGCTGATTTCTAAGTCGTTGATATCTCTTTTCTTCTATTTTGGAACTAGTTTCATAACAAAATCTAAGCAAGGAATTTGTCCCTAATTTCACAAAAGTTGTAGTAGGAAGAGCGATGAATGGGAATACCAAAGAAACAGAGAATTTTTCCTCGGAAGCTACAATTGAAATGCCCATAATTTGAACATGTTAAATAAACATATACATTGATTAGTGGAAGGAATTATTTTATTAGAACATTAAACAAAAGTGGAAATACCCTCAACTATTTATAGAATACATGAAGAACAAAGAAAACCTCGATGAAAAATACTAATTGAGGGGGCCTACTAGTGAATGGCGGAAGCCATATTCGAAATTGGAAATGGAAGAGAATATCCTTGTACCAGAGATAGGGTAGTCGTCAAAAAGAGAAATCTCCTCAAAACCATAGACATGCATAGCCATACAAATTATCAATCAGAGAATTGTAACAAAGGTAATCTTAAAGGAAAGTAGGGCCACGATCTTTATCAATATCAAAGAGGAAATTGCATTCAACAATTACCTAGTGAGAATGGATTTTCCATCGCCACAAGCCACACCATATATTCACTCTAATATCAACCTCCATGAAGGCAAAACCTCGTCTCGAGTAAATATAACCATAAGCTTAAAAACCAAAAGAAATATTATGGTTCTAAACCTACAGTCTCTCTCACATAGCATTGAACAGTGAAGCATTTGGTCATGAATGATGGTCGAGATAGAGAAGGGGGTTGGGGTAATTACCCTAACTACCCAACCTAGTTAATTTCTACCATTGGGTTATCTAAGAAAAATATTGAGTTTTCACACTTTGGTTGACCACATGATTAGGTGAGGTGTCTCATCTAGGCTATGTTACTAGAGATACCTCTTGACATGTGTGTAATTAGGTCATGAAACTAGGTTGTATAAACATAAAATTAGATCAATATGAGGAGCACCAATAGGAGGTATATTCATTTAAGGTTTAAATTATACTGGAAAAAAAAAAAAACATAGAAATGACTAGCCACAATGTAGTGGTGTTCATGGTTGATTAAATTAGTGATCCTATGGTTTCAACCTTCGAGAAGGCTTTATTAACAAGATACTTATCTGTATAAGTGTGAAATAACCTATGAGATATTATGAAATATTTTTTAGCAATCCATATTTTTGATATTGTAACCAAGGATGTCAATGGATTGAGAATCCTTGTAGACCCATGAAGAAAAAAAATGGATATTTACAAAAAAATAGGGTATGGATCCCTAGCAGAAAATTCACCTTACTTATCAATGACAACATAATAAATGAAAGAATGAAATCCTATGACCTTAGTAAGTACAAGAGTGATGGCCATGAAATAAACTATGAGATCAATAATCATGACTTAGTTAAAGGCACTTGTTCTTTTCCATGACATGCTCAAACTAAGGTAATGGTAAGGGTTTAGAAGTTTACCAATGCCTATTGGTTTTGGTGCAAAGACAAACCCCAACAATAAATTGAAAAAAACATGGAACTAACCCCACTCAAAATAATGGTAAGGGTTTGGAAGTTTGTTGATAGTTATAGGTTTTGGTGTAATGGAAAACTCGAAATCTTGATCGGTGTTTATCTCTTTAACAAATGCATAGCTCGTGAATCTAATAAATAACCATCCAATCCAAGCCAAAAATTGTTTTCTTAGCCAAAGGAACGATGTCTTGTTGAAGAATAAAATACATGAGCTCAATGTGAATGTGGACATGTTTTGTTAATATTCTTCTACCACATTGCCAAGTGCTGTAGAGATAGAGACATACTCTGAGTTGACCAAGACAGGTTTGATTGCCTACACCTTTGTTAATATATAGGAGGGAGATAATGAAGATTTGATGAAGACCTTGGAAAAGAACTATCATATGTATCTTCTTAAAGGGTAGTGAGATGGAATAAATATACCATATGAGAAGATGAGAAAATATAGCAGGATAGATGCAGGGAGATGCAAGGCCGAAAATCTTACGCCGACATCTGTAGTAATCATAGCGGCTCCCTAAACTATCACTTTTTCTTCCTATATTTACGTTTCTCTCATGGTTTGCAGTTTTCCGAGATTCTAGCAGAAATGGTAAGTGGTGATTATGCTACATGTAACTGGTTGGGATCACATTAGGAAGTGTTATAATATGGCCATTTTTATGTTTATTGCAAATTCTCTAGATTCAAAGGGTAGGGAGTAAAGTCTTTTTTTATTTATTTAATGGAGTAACGTTAATTATTTATTTATTACTTTTCCAACTTCGTTAAATAATAAAATATATAATTTTGCATTAAAAAAATTAATATGAAAAACTTAGCTCTCTCCCTGTAGATCATGCTCATATATAATTTTTTTTTTAATTATACCTTTTAGACTAACTTATGTTATGTGAACACACACATATATATTTTTGCAAAAAATATCATTTGGATAACAAAATAATTCTCTACAATTTGTCTTCCGAGTCAAAAATCATAGTGCTTATATGAAATTTAAGGGCTTCAATTCGATAAAAAGGGAAAAATTTGAAATTTCATAGCCACATTTGGCCCAAAAGTGTAACCCATCTTCATGCTTTCACCCACTTAATCGTATGTTTTATGATATGTTAAGAATTTATGTTCCATGGTTATTTACGTTTTTGTGCATAAAATAGGAATAATTATAATATATCTAATTGGTATATGGTCACTTGTCAAAATGGTTTAATTTGTGTTATAACCAACTTTGTGTAAATAATCTAGTAAAATAAATAATTGTTTTGATTATGGTAACATGGTTGTTGGTTAACAGTAAGAGGCAACCCTTGGGTTAGCCTTTATTAACATGTAGTCCTTGCTTATGTAAATACAAACAAATGTGCAAAATTCCGCTCGTATCCTATATAAGAAAAATGGGAAGTCAGATTGATGAAAAGTTGTGAAAGGAAGAATACAAATAAGAGAAAGGCACTGAAAACATAAACATGCATAGTATTTTCTTTATAATGAGCTTAAAAGCATTGTAAAAAACTAGCGATAATAACAAATATCCATTCATCCTTTTGTCTATGAAATTACTAAGTTTTGTTGATAAAAACATTAATTATCTATATCGATATAAGAAAAAGTAACTTATGTACAAAAATATGAAACTATATAGGAACTATACTGGAATGGTACAATTCAAAAATAGTTGGGTACAAACATTTCTATCATATTACAAGAGCATAGAAAATATTTCCATATCAAGTCTATTCATAGGAGTTGTCTTTAGTGAGACTTTTTGGAGTTTCAAGTGTCGAATCCGGTGAAAAAAATTGAGGTAAAATCTTGATTTATGTATTTAAACTAGTTTTTTTTACTGTATATATGGATTCGATTATGCAAAGTTACCCATCAAACTTCTACTTTCAATAAATTCCTGCCTGAATTTAGAGAAAATAAACCGAAAAAAATTACCGTAAAAGCCTTCAAAAAGTCACACTATAGACTACTGGCTATTCATATAACACCACTCATTCTTTAAGGAAAAAGTACTGCCATACAAAGAAAACCTATCTCCGGAAAGGAACCTAATTAACTTTGGAATTGAAATCAACGGTGATATTCATAAGTAACCACAGACTTGGCTACTAATTTTTACATTTAAACTATATAAAAATTGACGTAAACCAGCTAGTGCATGGCTCAACCTGAACTAGCCTAAGTTCATCAACTCCATAACAACATCGTGCAATAGAAAGAACAAGAACGAAGTTAGCTGACAGGAGATTTATTACCTCGAATGGAACCGTATGTATGGAACCCTAACCTATTCTTTCCAAAAATCCCCCCTCTATATGGAACTCTAATCTAACCTGCAATGAGGAGTAAATAGCTAGTTAGAAGCTGAAATTATTATAGAATAAAAATGGTTTTTTTTGTAAAAATCTGAAATGGAAAAGAGGTTTTCTTAAAAATTAAATTACGTGAAAAGATATTAAATGATTTGGAGTTTATAACCCATGAAAAAAATTATTTTTGCTAGTAAAAAGGGGTTTTTAAAAACAAAAAAAAAAAAACTTTGAGCAAAGAGTTTGTCCCTAATTTCATATAAAAATATTTTATCCCTAATTTCACAAAAATTATTGTAGGAAAATTGATGAATGGGAATACCAAAGGAACAAAGCGCTTTTCTTTGGAAGCTACAATTGAAATTCCCATCATTTGAACATGTTCAATAAACAAAGAAATTTATTAGTGGAATGAATTCTTTTATTAGAATAGTAAACAAAAGGGAAAAACAGTCAACTTTAAATAATTTTTTTATAGAAGACATGAAAAAGAAAGAAAACCCCGATGAAAAATATCTATTGTCGTTGGCATATTTTTTTCTTTCATGTTCATTTGTGCATCTCATGTGTAGCACACTCATGCTTGGATATCTTGCTCTAACACACTTTTGAAGCCCTAGCACACCTCTTTAGTGTGGTTTTTTCTCTTTTTATTTTTGGGGCGGAAGCCATATATGAAATTGGAAATGAAGGACAATGCTGGAATGTTAATTTCAACTGCCCTTGTACAGAGCCGCTTTCCAAAATTGGTTTGACTTCTCTGGCACAAAGCTGCTTACTATTTTGCTGAAAAGTTGCTTTGAAACCTTACAGTCCTTTGCATTTGGAAACAGAGCTTTGTGTTTGAAAATAGAGTTTCATATTAAAAGGACAGAGCATACGTTTTTTGTTTTATGTTTGTATGCGGGAGTCTTTGTTTGAAAATCGGCGGTCCCCACAAGCCACGGGAGAAGTGGTCCCACAGACCACACGGCAGCATTTTATTTGATCGCGTTATTTTGGAGCTGAGTCAGCCAAACTCAAAACCGGATGCGATGTGAGTTTATGGACTGGATTTGATAATCCATTGCGCATCCAAAAACTTCTGTACCCGAAACCCAAATCTGGATGCGATGAGTGTTTATGCACCAAATTTAATATCTCATCACACGTCCAGTTCATGATGTCACGGTCCCCAAATTGTAATGCGACTTCTTGTTGAAGTTTGGTTAATAACTTTTGAAGTCCAGCGGAAGTTGTATTGTTTTGTTAAGGTTTATGTTTTATTGTTCATCATGCGACAAACATTATGTTAGACCTTTGGCATATGTTTTAACATATGCTATATACGCGCTTTTGTAATGGTGGGCCCGAAAGGGCATTACATAGTTTAGTTTTAGTTTATTTCTTTTATAGTTCTGTTATATTTTATTATTACACATGTTGTGACATATATAATGTAAAAGGCCCGAGAAACAGAGATGTGATGTATTATTTTTAATACACAGCAGAGTGCGAATTGTATTGTTTTCATATACACAGCAGTGTTGGAAAAACAGAGTGTGAGTGTGCCCGAAGGAAATTTTAGACAGAGCACTGTGTTTTGTGCATTTTGTAACAGAGAGACAGAGAGTTAGTTTTTCGCACTGTGTCTGTAGTAGTCATTTTTGTAATCCCTCTGTGAGAGGGAGTTTTTGTTTGTAAGAGTGTAGTGAATGGAATAGAAAGTTTTAAAGTGTGAAACTATGTCTCCCTATGAAGCAAATATCATTAATTTCTCTGTGTATTGAAGGAGAGTATTATTCTCTCTATTTTGTTCTGGAATTCTCAAAAATTCCAACATGGTATCGGAGCTAGTCCAGGCTCTTTGAAGGTGTCAAAGAAGCTGAAGGAAGGATTTTTTGTTGCAGCAGCTTCTCTAGCAAAGTGAAGGCTCAGTAAAAAAGAATCCAAGGTATTTCTCAATACATATTTTTGTGTTACTGTTTGAAGACAATTAGTTTAAATTAAAAACACAGCCAAGTGTTTGAAGCATATTTAAGAGTGCAAGCATGGCAGGATTTAGCACTAGCATGAGTATTGGTAATGCTCAGCTCCCACGGTTCAATGGGAAGAACAATGATTATTGGGCAATAACTATGAGAGCCCTGTTTTCCTCTCAAGACTTATGGGAACTTGTTGAGGATGGTTTTGAAGAGCCAGTAGATGAAAATGAGTTTAATGGATTAACA
>CM076578.1:666062914-666162558 GCA_034641835.2 Pinus albicaulis | reverse complement strand
TTGCTCCATCAAAATGAAGTGTCCAGATCCCTGCTTCATGGCTCTTTGCGGGATGTTCAGTCTTGATCTGATAGAAGGATGGTTCATGAGCATAATCTTGATCTTCTTCCAGCATCAAGCATGAAAAATCTCCTTCCTTACTGTAGACTGGTGAATTTACAGAGTTGTTAGCCTTAGTCACCATCTTGACAAATCTAGTCTCCCTGTACAACCTCCTCTCTTGGCCACCAAAAACTGGGATAGTGGCATATGTTAAATCCATATTGAGTGATCCACTGATTTTTGTTCCCCGGGACCTTGATAGCAACATACCAAAACAAGTTGGGATGTCAGCCACCACGATGTCCATTACCACACTTTTAACTGGGATTTGGGCCAAATTAACCACCAAATCCTTGATCATACCCAAGCATTTAACTCTTTTGGAGTCAAATGAATAAAGGTCCTTGTATGGACGGGTGATTTGTAATCCTAGTTGTTCCATGACTAACAGAGGTATAAGATTATGGGATGCTCCAGAATCTAACAGACAATTATGTAATAACAGTCATGAATCACTAGAGACACATAAAAGGGAGGAGTAGAAGCATCTAATTCCTCAACATGTGGACCAAAGACAACCATGGGTCTTTCTTCTTGAAGGTTGAGGCTATCTGGAGTGAGTGTTGCTTCTGGAGGGAGCATGAATGAGGTGACTTGGGATTGATATGCAGGTTGTTTCAACAACTCGGTCAAGGGCACTGGGATTTTGACCTTTTCAAGTTCCTTTTGTAGACTGAAAACAGGAGAAGACTTTTCTATTACAACTTCTTTTGACTCTTTATTTTCAGCTGGGGGTTTGATTTCTTTTGACATAGACTTGGTATTAGAGGGACTGACTGCTTTTGAAGAGGAAGGAATTTGATCATTAGACTGCAAAGGTTTTTTTAGAGAGCCCTTACCTTTGTCTGTGACTTTCTGCATTGTTGATTCCTTCTGAGTAGGTGCTTCCTTCTGGGGAGGCTCCTCTTCTTGATCTTGAGTACGAGTCCTCTTCCTAGAAGATCTGAGATCATATCTTCTATTGAAATGCACTTGCATGAAATCAGTAAATTTTTTACAATAATGATCAATTTCTTCTTCTTCTGTGTCCCTAGTCTTTTCTTCTTCTTGCAATGGGCACTCAGCTCCTTCATTTCCCTGTAAAGGGCATTCTTCTCCATCACTATTTGAAAAGGCAAGATTTGCATCCTCTAGTCCATAGGCAGTGTCTTCGGCAGAATCATCTACTGGCCCTTCCAGGTACAATGGGTGTGGTACCTGATCCTGTTGCTCCTTTGCTTCCCTTGGCAATATTTGCAGGGGTGGTTTCCTATACTGAGGATTGTAACCTCCGTTTGAAACATTGTGGAAATTCTTGAAAGCTGAATTCTTGGCCTCCAATTCAAGCTTGACCACCTTTTTAATCAATTTGGTCATTTCTTCCATTCTGTCTGTGTATCTGTCCTGGTTAGAGGTAGATACCCCTTCTTTGCCCCTTCTTCTGGTATCTTGTTCAGATCTTCCTTTTGATTTACCAGTGGAGGCAAAGCTTGCTTCCAACTCTAGTGCATCTGCTTGAGCATCATCCAGAGTAGCAGGCTTTATTTCTCTGAGAGAGAAACCAAATTCTGAATCAAAGGCTACTACAAAAACAACTTTAACAGCAGTTTGATGAGGTTTCATGTCAGCAGGAAGGCTCAAATACAATTTATTAAATCTCTTGATAAATTCTGACACCCCTTCATTATGTCTTTTCTTGAGTGTATTAAACTCAGTAAGACATTGTCCATGATCTTTCTTCTCCCCCCATTTTCTGAGAAAAGTATCTTCCATATTATCCCAAGTGGTAATAGAACGACCTGCCAAAGTCTTAAACCATTTTCGAGCTTCACCATCAAGAGATTGCACAAACAGTCTTAAGACCACATCTAAATGTTCAACATTAAAGTTCTCTGCAAAAGAGAAGAAAGTCTCAAGATGTTTTTGAGCATCAATCTCATTTTCCCCATTTAATCTGGGCAAGATCTTCAGATAATCTTGGGGCATATCATTCAACACTTGGGCTAATGCCAGAGGAGCATATTTATTTAGCAAGAAGCCTGGGACATTTTCTATTGGAGGGGGTGGAGGTAGTGCAATAGTTTGATGAGTAAGAGGAGGAGGAGGTGGAAGTGGAGTATGAATAACAATAGGGATATGTTGATGCCTCGAAAATCGCTGCAACAACATTGGGGGATAACCACCCGGTTCGGACCTTAAAGTTTCTGTTTAATTTCGATTATTATTATTTCATTTGATTTTTATATTATTATGATAGTTTAATTAAAAAGATATATTAAATTTATATAGCATCTTGGTTGCCTGAGCCACGATTTGGACTTGTGATAGGTTCTGTTTGAAATATTTGTGTTGTCATAGTTCCTTACTAATTGGATACATGTTAAATTAACGCGAAGCATCTCTTGGAGTTTTCTCGAAGCCACGATTGGACGATGGCGAGGATTGAATCATGAATAATATGGTTGATATTAGTTTTCTTGCACAGTTAGATATCGATTTACTCAGTTGTTTATGATTACTTAAATCATGCATTGGACATGATGAATGAATTGTTGATATGTCGGTTATATTTATTTTTATGGTACATTTTGAATTTCCTTAAGCATAGTTTCTTTTGTGTTTAGTCAGCAGCAAGAATAGTTTGGTTTTCATGCTCAATAGTTCTCTGTTTTGATTTGTTAGACTAGCATCACCTTTTCATTTCAGCAGCACATTTTCATTTCCTTTCAAGTCTTGTCATTGTAAATTTCAAATTTCTTTTTAAAATCTCAAGTTGGTAAATCATTATAGGGGATATCATTTCCTTGAACAAACATAACCAAACTTGTTTTCATCTTAGAATTTCCATTTCACCCTAGAAAACCAAAAATGACAAAAAGTTAAGAAATAGGTTATCTTGCACATATAGTGCGCCGCACTTCATCAACTTACGATTCCCGGATTGACAAATTAAATGCAGCAATTTAGGACACACTAAATTGACCAAACACCACATCTAAATGTTCCACATTTAAATTCTCTGCAAAAGCGCAAAAGACCTCAAGATGTTTCTGAGCATCAATCTCATTTTCCCCATTGAATCGGGGTAAAATCTTCAAATAATCTTGTGGCAAATCATTCAACACTTGGGGTAATGCCAAAGGAGCATATTTATTTAGCAAGAAGCCTAGAATATTTTCTATTGGAGGGGGTGGAGGTAGTGCAATATTTTTATGAGTAAGAGGAGGAGGAGGAGGTGGAAGTGGAGTATGAATAACAATAGGAATATACTCGACTGCAACTTGAGGGGTTGAGGGGAACAAGGGTCTGTTAACAGCAGATACTTCGGTGACTTCCTTGACCTCTTCGACCTCAGGAGTAGGATGAAGACTATATTTAGATTGGACACCTCCTCGTGGTGGGCTATTTGAATAGTAATCGGTATCTCTGACAGTGGAGTCGGGAATTTGCAATTGAGAATCTTGAGAGGAGGAGGACGGAAAGTCTTCTTGAAAGAACTCGGGAATCTCAGAATGGACTGATTTTCTTTCCCTCCAATTTCCTCTATGTATGATCTTTTTAGGGTCAGACACTAAAGGTGTCTTTGGCGTAGATGTATCTGACCTCAGGTGTGGCTTACGAGGAGCCAGGACTGCAAATAGATTTATCAAATGAACAAATGTGGAGTCGCCAAGGTGAGGGATCTACAACTCTCAACTCTCCATACTCACCTACTTGAAGAGTGAATTAGATTTTGTCGAGGCCCAGGGATTTTAAAATTTCTCAACTTCATCCCCGGAAACGGTGCCAGAAAGATGTTGTCACTCCTAGAGACAGCCTTGAGTTTCCAAAGACCAGTGCCTAGGACATCTTATATAGCAAGGAGCATGTAATATAACATGGGGATTTATCAACAAAAGGCTCTCATGCTATCTCTTGTAAACAAGGAAATTAATTTGAATGGGACCAAACTCTCATAAAGTTGACACAAGAAAAGAGATACTGCAGAAGAAAACTGTAAAAAATCTGATACAAAAGCATCAGACAATTCAGAGACAATTTACTGTAATGTGGGCCGGTTCAGAAATACTTCACAAAGATATATAATTTGAAGGTGTTTACTATGTAAGGAGAAAGTGAGAGGATACTAGCTTTCATTGAGATGATATCCAGATACACAATATCCCCATATATGGGCTTACCAATTTAATAATCCATACATGAAAATAGCATTTTAAAAACACCCTCCCAAAGAAACTAGTATAGCAGAAGTATGGTTGAGATGAAAATGGAACAATATATCATGGATGAGCCATATTTAAAGCGCTTGACTGATTCTAGCAAGAGTATCTACTAGGATAAATTCTTACCAAAACCAGTGAGCCACTTGCATTCCAAAACATGATACAAGAAACATGGATGAGAACAAGAGGGAGCATTAAATTAAAACATAAAAGGAGAAGTTACACACTGTGAAATACTAAAGACTAGAATCCTCATTACAGATAGAACTCCTCCTCACTGAAACCCAACGGGCTCTGAGCCTTCATACAAGAGTTCTTACAAAATGTATACAAAAATTCTCCTACTGCACAATTTTCTGATAAATCTGGAACCCTTACAATGTGTTTCTTCACAGTTTTTATAGCTGAATGAAGAGCAGTGGTGGTAGATGGAAAACTAAATGCAAAATTAAAACCTAGAAGAACCAGAGGGCCGAAGTCCATTCTGTTTAAATTCTCTGCATTTATCACTGGTACCTTTTGGGACGAAAGAGTGATCTTCTTCCGCTTCCAACTCTAGTATGATCTTGATGTACTCTGATTGTAGTACTGTGCACCGCTCTGGTGAATAAACAAAAGAGTGAAGTGAATGACTGAATGGTCTGCCATACCACATTAACAACTGCTCTGGTAGCTTGGGACTGTGGTCAAGGCAGAAATATTCAGGAACAAGGTAAATAATAAAATTGATATGGGCGCTTTGTACTTTAGAACCATCTGCTGATGTGAAGCCCTGCTGACTTATTTTTATGTGCATTGAACTCTCTGCTGCTTCTTTTACATCTCTGTCTATGAAATCTTGTCGCTCTAATAAGGAATGTGTAATCATGGCGGCCTTTCCCACCTGGTAACCCTGCAGAACACGGCACTCGGTCATGAAATCCATGCATATGGGGGTGATTATGGAGGGCGGGAGAACAATGGCGCGGCGGTGGTGGAATGGTGTTTTATGCATAAAAACGGTGAAAAATGCAATTATACAGTGTATAATAAGGTTTGAAGAAAGAGTGTGTATGGACCATTCGATCTGGAGCTGGAGACGTAGATCGACGGCGGGGATAAAACAGAGGACTGACATATGAACATTGGTGGAATGGACATAAAACCTTAAATTTTAGTGCAAATACGTAAGTTTAGACTATGGAGGAAATACACAGAAGATACGTGAAATTCTATGGAAATGCGATGAGGTGGGACCCATATGGAATCGCAATCGGAAATCAGAGTGGGGTAGAGATACATATATATGAAACAATATTTCCAATGCGATTGGAGGGGGTCCGGAGTCCATCGCATCGAAAATTGGGAGCGGGAGTAATCGCAATCGCAAGCGAGCGGGTATGCGATGCAATTAATCGGAGGGGACAGCGATCGGAGGGGAGGTGCGACTGCGATGATCGGAGGTGGAACATGCGATGCGATCAATCGCATCGCAAATATCTGCGATGGACCGATCGAGGGGCTTCGCATAAATGTTGCGATTGCGATCCAAGCGGGGGTGCGATAAAGTGCCAGTCGTTTGATCTAATCGGCGGATCAATGGTGCACAACGCGTCGCGGGACTTATAGACTTACGCCAATCGCATCAGAGTTTTTCTACTGTAACGAAGGAAAAACGCCCGCCCGACACTCCTATTGCGATTGGCGCTTAAAACTTAAGCACTTGGTCTCAGTGCTAGGGCGTATGGGGGAAGTGGTTAAGGGGCTTGCAGCAAAGGGGCTAGGCCCTTAATATAAGGTGGGAAAGTGGGTTTTTGCCCATTTTTAATGATTTTCAAGGCCAGAGAAGGGCAACGATAGAGGGGAAAAAAGGGAATTTGGCCAAACAAACGGTAAGGGTGGAATTTAAAGGGGATTTTGGGATAGTTAGGAGAGCTAAGGGAGAAATTTTGGGATGGAAAGGGGACTTTGAAGAGAGGGAAAAAGGGGCGAAATGAAACATTTTGCAGAGGTACAATGGGAAAATAAAATCCTTTTAGAGCACAGCTTTTTGCAGTCCGTGAGGCTAATTGACTCTAGAACAACAGAGGGAAAGGGATTAAAGAGCAGGGAATCATGAAAGGCTTCAAGGATGATGTCTCTTCAGGAGGAATCCATTCTTTGAAAGCTTAAATACAACTTGACCCCTCGTTTGCTTGTCAGAAATTACTAAGGGGCTAGCATGATCAACATCATCTTCATTAGATATCATGTTGCTAAGAATGAAGTGTCTGGATTAGAGTTAAATTTCCTATTTTAGTTTGTTGTCTTTTTTTGTCTTTTAGAGTACAAATATTTCTGGTATATTGTGTTAAGGTAGTTTGGCTTTCAAATATTCAAGGAATATGTGAGCTAATATAAGAAAATATTGTAATATTTTAAATAACATGATGAACTATTTAGCACAATTTATGGTGTTGGATTGATTGAGATGTTTATTTTTGGATGGATGGATGTACATCTCTTTAGCCAATAGACAAAACTCATTAAGCATTGTTGCAAGTATGTTATTGACATGTTGAAGTGCCATTGAGACTTAGAGGTAGAAGATTTAGACTTGTATGTTTTCACCTATCCGGGTGTCATGATACCTTGTGGAGGTAAGCAAAATTTCCATTTTTTTAACTTTTGGATATATTCTATACGCTCTTGAGAGAATTTCAACCTTTTAAATAAAACTACAAACAAATGTACATTCATACAATAATTACTAATTGATTTGGGGGTGACTCAACAAATTGTAGCATGTTGGCTTGTTGAATTTGTAAGTTAATTAGGGCTTGAAAAATTTGTAAGATTTATTGGGATTTATTGCAGTTGTATGTGTTTTAGAGAAGCGAGTTTGGAGTGGTAGTTGTGCTTCCTTTATTGAATTTGATTTCTTTGGTTCTTCTTCTTGTGCATGCCCACTGTGGTATATTATCGTTAGTGGTTAAGGGATTAGGGATTGGGGGCTTAAGGGTTAGGGGCATAATGAATTAGTATTTAAGGGATTAGGGATTGGGGTTAGGGGAATAATGAGTTAGTGGTTAAGGAGTTATGGATTGGGGGGCTAGGGGATTTAGGCGCATTTAGGGGTTAGAGGAATAATGAGTTATTGGTTAAGGGATTAGGGATTGGGGGCTTAGGTGTTCAGGGATTTAGGCGCAGTTAGAGGTTAGGTGAATAATGAGCTAGTGGTTAAGGGATTAGGGATTAGGGGCTTAGGGCTTAGTGGATTTAGCAGTTAAGGATTTTAGGGGTTAGGGTTGAGGGGTTAATGGGTTAATGGTTAAGCATTAACGATTTAGGGGTTTAGGGGTTAAGGGATTAGGGGTTTAGGTGTTAGTGGTTTAGGGGTTTAAGGGTTTAGAGGTTTAGGGTTTAGGGGTTAAATGGGTTAGGGTTTTAGGGGTTTAGGGGATAGATGGGTTAGGGGTTGGGAATTAGGGCTTAAGGGGTTAGGGGTTAAGGATTAGACGTTTAGGGTTTATGGGGTTAAATGGGTTTAGGGGTTTAGAGGTTTAGGGGGTTAGGGGATTTAACAGTTAAGGATTTTAGGGGTTGGGGGTTAAGGGGTTAAGGGGTTAGATGTTTAGGGGGTTAAATGGTTTAAGGGTTTAAAGGTTTAGGGGGTTAGGGGATTTAGCAGTTAAGTATTTTAGGGGTTAGGGGTTAGGGGTTAGGGTTTGGGGGTTAAATGGGTTAGGGTTTTAGGGGTTTAGGGGGTTAAATGGGTTAGGGGTCGGGAATTAGGGTTTAAGGGGTTAGGGGTTAAGGGTTTAGGGGGTTAAATTGGTTAGGGGTTTAGTGTTGAGGGGGTTAAATGGGTGAGCGGTTATAGTCATTTCTTAGGTGAACAAGGCACAATCTAGTTGCAGTAACCGTAATTTGGTCAAGTTGTTATATTCAAGGCAAGACTTGGTTGGGTTCCCAAGTTCCAAAAACGTAAGGGTAATTGTGAGGGCATGATAACTAAGGAGTGTCAATGCGTTCCAAGGAATGAAAAGGCATGCTAACACATGCCATAAAGTGTCAATGGATGTTGAGGACTGTTAGGGAGTGCCAGGACATTGCAAGGGAGAACTAGGTCAAAATGCATGGAAATGAACGAATAAGAGTGTGTGCCAAATAGTGTCAACAAATTCCAAGTGTCTCAAGGATAACGTGTGTTAGGGGAAGGTCAGAATAAGACTTGTAGGAGGTAAGCCTATGGTTACATAAAGGGTTGGACAAAGTAGTTTCAGAGAAAGGAAAACTTTGGGCTGGCCACAACATCGATTTTCCAATGACTTGGTTGGGTTCCCAAGTCACAAAAAAAGCAAGGTTATCTATGATGACATGAAAGCTAAGGAATACCAAGGTGTGTTAGGGAATTCCTAGAAGTACTAAGACATGTTAGGCAGTTCCAAGGCATGATAGGCATGCCAAGATATGGTAGGTGCCAGGGTGTGGCATGAACACATTCTAGAGTGTGAGGGCCAATTGTCAGGGAAACACAAGGGGGCACTAGTTTAAAATGCATGGAAATGAAGTATAAGCCAGTTCCAGGTGTGTTAAGAAGGGAGTGACACGATATTCTAGGAAGTGCCAAGGCATGTTAGAGTGCTAGGGAAGCATACAAAGTTGTTCCAAGTGCCTAGGTGTGCCAATGTGTGCTAAGGAGTGTTAGGGAGTGCCAGGAAAACATGACAGAGGCGCACTAGGTCAAAATTCATAAATGAATGAATAAGAGTGTGTGACAGGGAGTGTTAGCGAGTTCTAGGTGTCTCGAGGAGGGAGTGACACGGTATGATAGGCAATACTAAGTCATGTTATAGTGTCAGGGTGACATGCATCCAAGATTTTATATATTCACATACGGGACAGTCACAAGATGTCAACAAAATCACATACTTATCGAAATCCTCAACCAGCAATATGCTACATTGCTTCTTAATGTGCTTGCAACTAGGTAGGCATCAAAGACAATCATTGCAATGGGTTAAGGGGATCTAAGAGAGAATTATGTAAGGAGTTCCTTCTAGTTGGTAAAGGACATTGGTATTACATCTATTGTTAAAGGGGGTGGCCTACAAGGATACATTGGTAGCTGTTGATGCAAGAGCATAATTTCAACAATTTATTTCAAAATTTGTATTTGTCCTCCATAAGGTCTTAGAGATTTTTGGAAGAGGAAGTTGGTTTCCTTGTTGCCCTATAATTTTGTAGAATTTCTAATTTCATATTTGGGATAGGAAATTTTAGTAATTTTAGGCATTATAAGTTAAGATGTTTTTTTATTTTTAAGGCCTCCTAGTCATTAGGAAAGTTAATTCTTATGCTTAGGATTACTTGTGGCATCCTATGTATTTTTCAAACTCCAATACACCAAGGCAAATATGTGTAGGACATTTGGGGGAAATGTGATTGTCCATGAAATGTAGATCAGATTTGGGGAACTTGTAGCTCTTTTCCTTGGACCCTATTAATTCTTAGAGGTTGTATATATTTGGAGCGGTTAGCAGGAAAATACATAATATGCCCAAGAATATTAGTGTTGGAGAAGCTATGGTTAGAACACAAGATTCAAAGTTCAAATCCCCTTGAGTTGCCAACCAAAAAATAATATTTTTTTATCTATTTATTTATTAAATTTTTAGAATGTGGTTTAATGAAAAAAGAAAAATATAATATAAAAGAAATAAATTATATGACATGATTAAATTTCATGTGGTTTGAATATCGATTTTCAAAAATAAAAAATATAATTTTATCCACTATCCACTCATTCATATTTCAATGCAAACTTCCCAATGCTAATGATTTTGTCTTAATTGCTAACTATCTTAAATGGGTTTCGTCTTAATTGTCATTGTCTTAAATATAAAGTCTTGTCTTAATTATTTTTGTCTCAAAGTGCTTTTGTCTTAAATCTAAAGTTTTGTCTTAAAATATTTTTGTCTCAAATTGCTTTTGTCTTAAAATATATTTATCTCAAAGTGCTTTTGTCTTAAATATAAAGTTTTGTCTTAAAATATTTTTGTCTCAAACTCGTTTTGTCTTAAATATAAAATTGTCTCAAATTATTTTTGTCTCACACTATCTTTGTTTTAAATTTTATATTTAAGACAATTCAATTGATATTAAATTTTAATATAAAATAACTAAAATAAAAAGTGACTTTTTAAGACAAAAGATTTCTTTTGTCTTAAACAAATGTCTTAAAATGCCCTTGGTGTAGATGGGAGATGCAACCCCTGTCCGGGCATCTGAAGTAATCCTGATAACTTCCTTAAGTGTCACTTTTTCTTCCTAGATTTACGTTTCTCTCATGGTTTGCAGCAACCAACGTTCTGAGATTCTAGCCGAAATGGTAAGTGGCGGTTATGCTGCGTCTAACTGGTTGGGATCACAATAGAAAGTGTTATAATATGGGCATTTTTATGATTATTGCAAATTCTCTAGATTGAAAGGGTAGGGTCTTTTTTTCATATGATGGAGTAACGTTAATTATTTAACGTTCAGGAAATTTCACAATTTATTTGGCTTGCAGATTTTCCATTTAATTGAAATGGAAAAAAGTTATTCTCAACCACAAACATAACAAACTTAACAATCAATTTCGATAAGGAAAACCTTCAATCATGACCTCGTAAATTCATTAATTAAATAGTGTAGAAGTATTTGATAATTAACCTTGCTAATAAAATGGGGCATAAAATTTCGCATACGAATACCATGAAGTCAGTTCTGTTAAAATAAACAGCGGAATTTTAGGAATTCATTTCTGTTAATATAAACACCTTTTTAGCAAAATTATATGGAAAATTAACTTAGGAGGTGAAATAGGAAGACTAAAACAAGTATGCAGAAAACAATGGCAAGGATTTATTCATGATTCAAGTCGTTCATGTTAAAATAAACAGCGGAATTTCAGGAATTCATTTCCGTTAATATAAACATATTTTCAGCAAAATTATATGGACAAAATAATTTAGGAAGAGAAATAGGAGACTAATCCAAGTATGCAGAAAATAATGGCAACGATTTATTCATGATTCAAGGTAAGAGTGGTAAATCTGGAAACAATAAAATACTTAGGAAACGAAGTTACAAGTTACTAAATGTATTTTTTTCTATATTGGAACATAATTAGATTCTTAAATAAAGATTAACAGTATTTATATTTTTGTAATCATCCAATATCTATTCGATTGATCATCCTTATTTATTTAAAACATAGAAAAAATAAAATTTAATATTAACCATAAATGTTAGAGAAAGAAGGATATTATGAAATTGCAAGAATATTTACCATGAAGAATATTTATGCATACTCCAAAAGATAAAAATATACCAAATATCCAATCCAACTTTAATAAACACATTTCCCAAATTCACCAGAAATGAAATATTTGAATCATTCTATGAAATATTTTAATCAAAGAATGCTGCATAGGCACTGGGATTACAAATCCACTTAGAATAAATGAATGAATGTACTCTACAATACAAATTTGCATAATACATGATTTGCTTGCTTATTCCATCCTGCCATAAAAAAAAAATTCAAAAACTAATATTCTTATGTTAGATTTGTATTTGAGATAAATCTATGCTAGTACAACAACAAATGCATAGCCGATCATACCCACATTGCACATATTGTTCAAACCTTCACCTCTATATGCTACTGGCTGAAAGAATAAGCGTTAATGATCCCATTATTCCCACCACATGAATCAATGTGCTCGCGCCCATCATCGATCCTGCGTTGGCAGAGCCGGTTGGGCGCTGAGGAGGACTCGAAACTGGAACCACCAACAAAAAAAACAAATTAAACTTAGAAATAAATCTCCTCCCAACCGAACAATAACAAACAACTAAATCAATTAGCACCTAGGGTTTTACAATGCATTGATGTTATTATGTCAAGATCGTGAAGAAGATTATAACGTAATTACCAGGAGATGATTTGCATTTGCTGAGAGACGGAGTAGTAATTTTGCAGGCATCTGGCAGAGCAAGAGCCCGAGTTTGGTTGATAGTTATACCAAGGGAATTGTTGGTTGTGGTAAAGACCTGGCAGAGACAGGCGGGACTGGTGTTAACAATGGAGGCAAGGGCAGTGCAGCAGCCTTGTGCTGGACTACTACTGTTCTGTCCTCCCTGCAAGAAGGCAAGGCACGGAGCCAAAGTCACCAAAGCAGCATTACACGAAGACGAAGAATTGGAAGGTGGCGACTGAGCTCCCACCATGCCCACACTTCCCCCTGCTGCTATGACGATAAGTACTAGTGCCAATGCCAGGACTTTGGCCATTATATGAAGAATAATCAATTTTACACCCCAACAAGCAAGGCAAATTACCCCTCAGACGCAGAGATTTAGTTTAGATAAGATGTCTACCAAAAATTGTTTGAATAAGAGAGCCCAATTCCTGATGTGTGAGGAATGTTAATTGAGATCAGGTGGTGACCAGGTTTGTTTATAAAGGCGAGAAGTTGGGGAAGGAGACGGGATATAAGGACAAATCATGAAACACCAAAGGAATGAGGAGTTGCGAAATTGTGGATGGCTGTGAAGATAGGTATAGTATTGGTGGTGATTTGTTCACCAAACTTCACTTCAACATTTTGTTGTGGCTTATTCAAAGTTTTAATCCATTAGGGAACGAACTTCTTTTTATAAAATATAGATATTCATGACTTGTCATTGCATAGAAGGATCTAGAAATAAACAACGTTAAAAAAGTTAATATGGTTGCCATAACAATCGCCCACGCAACCATCGTGCACCTTGACTCTATTGGACATCCTACAGCGACGTGTCCACGTGTAATTTTAATGGCTTCTTTCCACCAAGTTGTCCTCTTTCGACTGACATGAGAGTGGCGTTGTCCATGTCAATGGAAATTTAATATAGAAATATATCTTTTAAAATATATGGAATTTCATGCCGAGGAGGTGCAGATGGTTTGGTTTATGTGAGATTGGAATTTCATGCATAGGAGATGGAGATGGTTTGGTCTATGTGAGATTTATTACTTTATTAGGTTCAAATATTGTGAGGCTTCATCCACTTGAAATGGATTGTAAGGATATAATCAAGGATCTTGAAAGCATACCTAAGGATTTCCACATGATAGAGAATGTCATTGTGCACTATCGAGAGAAATGCCACCTTTATGTTTTAATGAACTATATATTATCTTTGGATACATTTGTCATCTTTGTGTTTTAATCAACTATCCATTACCCCTTTTTTGAATGTAGGTGTTGTGCATTTCTTTATCATAATGCAAGTTGATCAAATCCATGAAGCTAACGTTCCTCGGATACATTTGTCAGCTTTGTGCGGTAATCAATTATCCATCAAGATAAGTCTTTTTACGTTTCTTTATCATAATGCGAGTTAATCAAATTATAAAGCTAAGGTGGAGGATTTCTAGAATTTACAAGTTTATAATATGCAAATTAAAGTAATAAATTTGTAATAATAAGAATCACATCGTGTATGGTGGTCTTACCTTATCTTGAGGGAAGCATAACACTAGTACTACAAAGAATGAACACCTCAAAAATATACACCACTTGGTCTTAGAAAATAACCATGGAATGGGTGTGAATTAATGTAAGATTTTTTTACTATGTATGGCTTTAGTGCAATTTAGAGTTTGTATTATGTGTTTATAATTTACTATGGCTTTAGTGCAATGTAGAGTTTGTATTATGTGTTTATAATTCACTATAAAATTTGAGAAATGTTTAAGAAATTTTCCATAATGACATTTAACCATGGATATTGAGAGGAGGTTATATTATATTCACAACTAGAACAAAGAATGTTATCATCATGGTTTTGGGTATAAGTGTGACATGTAATTAATGTAGTTCTCCAAGAATCATGTTTTTTTAATTTTTTAAAGGTTTGAGAAGTTGAAAGAATTAGAAAAGACTATGAGCTTTAAATCATGGGATGTGACACCCTCCTCCCACATCTACCCAAGTAACCGATCAACCAAGGCAAACATGTGATGAGAGCCTACTATAATGAGATTCAACCTCGTAGGTGACCTTAAGGAAGTGGAATTGATGAAAACACAACATACATACCATGTACATCATCAATGACACCCCCACGAGTTAACCCAACCATTCAGGCCTCTCACCCCTGGGTCACACTGACCTTTTAACCTCTTTGAGACATAGACGTAGGCACATACTTGCAAGCCAACATCTAAGGGGCTATAGCTATAGGAATAACGTTGCATCCCAACATCTAGGGCCCCAATTACTTAGTTTTTTGCTAGCGTCCCCGGGATTTGAGCTACCTTTTCAGACCCAGAACCCAGTGCTCTCCCTAGAACTTCAAGAAAAGTTCAGAGATGATAAATAACAACAAGACAATGATTCATAAGCAATAAAATCATTAAGAACTCATTTGTACCCCTCATAGCCATGACAAGGATTTTTTCAAACATGTCACAAACATGAAAGCTACACATATAAACAACAGAAGAGAGAAAAGGGTTTCTCATACTTATTTGAGAATCACTAAGAATCATTACTCCCCTACATCATTAGCTTCCATACACTTTATTTGACCATAGATACATTGTGCATTAATTTACATGTAAAAACATGGAGAGAGCCATATATCATCACTGTCAACATACATGTTAATTACTAGCATAATAAAAATAGAAATATAGTGGCTATAATAGAAATAGAATCCACACAATAAACAATACATTTGTGCATAAAATACCAAAGTAATGGGGTTCTCATTTATGAATATAAAAACCAACTGGAGATGGGACTTCTACGTTCCACCCGACCATAGATTGCTTGAGCCAAATCTCTCTTCAGGAAATCACCCCCATGCCATATTCCAAGCATGAATGTGGGACTCATAACCAACCAAAAATAACCAAACAAGCATGAATGCTACCGTAGTTCTCTGCCTACACTGTGAGGAATTTTCATGTCTCTTGGTCTCTAAGGCTTTACCACAATCCACAATCTGAATCAGGGATCACTAGGCCCTAAACCGAGACATAATCTCAAGGTTTTATCATACATACTATCCTGGGACTACTAAGCTAAAACAGAGAGCACCTACCTCTCAAGTTTTACCGCAATCCATCCCGTATCACTAGGGCCTAAACCAAGGCAAACCACCTCTAGTATTTACTATATATACCGTCATTCGTAGGTTGATGACTCCTAGGCCCACCGAGGCAACACACTATCTCGCTTTACCACAACCCACAATCTGGTTCAGGGGTTACTAGTCCATGTGTTATATCAATTTGGAGATCCACCTCACTCAGCTTCGAATCCAATTCGAAAATCCATCTCAACTAAAGTACAAGAACCCATCTCATCAAGGCTATCCAGAAATGGCAAGGCTAGGATGAAAACACTGTCACACCTAGAAGAAAACCATGTCAAGACATAAAAGAACCACATGAAATACCTATTAGAGTCAAGCAGCCGAAAAACAATTAAAACACACACAATATTTTTTTCTTTTTTTTTCACGAGGGGAAAGCTCACGGGAAACCCGGGCGTACTTCCCCAGAATTTCTGGATGGTATGCACGGTAAACCGTTCGGCCGACTTTCAGGGCCTAACCCCAAAGGACTCAAGGATCGAACCCGTGACCTCCCTCAACGGAGAGGACCACGTATTGGCTCACTACCACTTGAGCTAACCCTTGGGGCTAACACACACATCAATTAAACATGAGACAACAGATTTAACGTGGTTCACCCAACCAATCTGGGCTACGTCCACCAAACAGAGGTATCGGCAGTCATATTTCTAAATAGGAGATTTACAACAGTAGAGTTTCTCATCTACATTTCTCTTCCTCTCACCTCACATCCCTCATGCTCATTTACCTCTACGGGCTTACATTTTATAGCTGGGAGTAGAAACTGAATCATAAATTCAATCACAACAAAATAGGATGCAATAACTCCACATCAGGATTAGATGCAGTCAATTTAGCAACAAATCCTGTTTTTGTCATATTCATGAGATTTTCTCCAAATTTAATATAAGAAATCTCAACAATCTCCACCTTGACAACAATTAGCCTGATACCATGTTCCATTATTATTTTTATCTTTTCTGCAAGCCAAGAGAAGCTAGACACCATCGTAGCTTCTCTAATAAAACTGGTTTCGTGAACATGTCTACACAGTTTTCCTTTGTATGCACTTTTTCAAGAGAGACTCCCCGTTCAGTGATAACCTGTCTTACAAAATGGTACTTGATAGGTATATGCTTTGATTTACTATGATAGGCCAGATTTTTAGCCAAGTGAATTGCACTTTGACTATCACAAAATAACTTTATGTTGTCCTGCAACCTACCAAACTCACTAAACAAACCTTTCAACCAAACCGCTTCTTTGCAAGCATGTGAAGAAGCTATGTATTTTGCTTCAATAGTGGATAAAGCAACAATGTTTTGTAGCTTTGACATCTAGCTTATAGCTTTATCTTCTGATTCAAATTTTACTTCTATACTTTCTAACTGCACCAAGAGAGTATTAAAGGTATTCAAATGATTAGTAATTGATGTACCTTCCTTCATGCACAAGCTGTACAACTGTCTCTTCAGAAGAATCCTATTGGTTAAGGATTTTTTCATGTACAGCTTTTCAAGCTTTGTCCACAAACCAGCAGCAGTTTTCTCTGACACGATGTTAAAAAAAACATCATCTGCCAAACACAATCGAATGCCACTCAGTGCTCTGTCATCGACGTCACTCCATTCGTCATCTGTCATAGCGAAAGGTGGTTTGGCTTTGCCCAAAAGTGCCTTCGTCACCCCTTGTTGCACGAGTAGATCATGCATCTTAAATGTCCAGATCTCGAAGTTATTTTTCCCATTGAACTTCTCGATCTCAAATCGAGCACTTTGTGTTTTTTCCATATTGAGAAGCTTGTGTCAAAAAATCTCCAACTTCAAATCTTAATAAATGAAGATTTTATTTTAATCAAAATTAGTAATTTTGATAAAAAAAATTCCCTTCCCCTATAAAAAATGCCCTTGGCTCAATATAATGGCATATTACAATAACTTTGATATATAATAAATCGATATTACAATCAATCGATTTAAATACATATATCAAATGAATACAAAAGGCATTTGAATAGAACTCAAATACAAATTGATTTTTTAAAACATTGCAATAATGTACTTTAATGCAATTCGATTTTTAACAATGGCATTTTAATAAACTGATTCTATTGGCATTTCATAAATCGATTTTGAAATGGCATAAAGACAAATCTTCATTTCATCTTTCAATACGAATCAATTTAAAAATACTGGCATATGAATACATGCCTTCACCATTCAATAGCCCACGGTTTTCATTGCGTGGCTGTAATTTGATTTAATGATATTTTAACACTGGTTAGACAGCGGCTCCTCCGCTTGAACCATTGAACCACAAGCCACAAGCCACGCAGATCCAGGCCCAGTCAACGGCTCTGCACATTACTTGCCATCTTACGGGCTGTGGCTCCTCTATTCCGCCTTCACATCGGCTCTCTGCGCTCCTCTCAAGTTACGCTGGTTCACTTCACGCCTTCCACGATGACTGTTTTTCAAGGAAATACACAGAGGTTCTAATACCGCAGGACCGTGCCCTCACATTTCACGGCAGAGTGCTATTGATCCCTTAGCAGATAACTATAACCACGGCCACGCAGATCATGACCACATGGATCTGTGCCATACAATACACTACCACGCAAAACTCTACAAGTCTATTTTAGAGTAAATACACATTACAAAATGCAGTTCTGGTTCCACGCTCACGTGCTATTTATTACGCTATCTCAACAACAGCCTTCAAATCTCAATACCAAGGCTCTGATACCAATTGTTGAGTTTACACAGCAGAAAAAACAAATAAAACACACAGACACACAGCAGAAAATAGAGACAATAGATTTAACGTGGTTCACCCAACCAATCTGGGCTACGTCCACCAAACAGAGGCATCGACAATCTCATTCATCAATAGAAGAATACAACAACAAAATTACTCATCTGCACTTCTTTTCCACTCACCTCACATCCCTCATGCTCAGAAACCTCTACGGATTACATTTTATAGCTGGGAGTAGAAACTGAATCATAAATTCAATCACAACAAAATAGGATTCAATAACTCTACATCAGGATTAGATGCATTCAATTTAGCAACAAATCCTATTGTTGTCATATTTATGAGATTTTCTCCAAATTATTATTAGAAATCTCAACAATACCATGCATGCTAGATCTAGCAAGGAAATCACACATGAAAATTAGTACCTGTAAATAATCCTATTGTAGCTGCTTGATCATGTTATTCCTTGCTTGCTTCCTCCTTCTTCTTGCTTTCTTTCCTTTCTTGGTTCAATGCCAAAATGCTCAAAGAAACTCTAAGTGTCCAAGAGTGTAAGAGAGAGAGAATAGAAAAAGAGAAATAAGCTTTCCAACTAATCCTTAGAAGCCTTTTTATCAATGATGCCTCTATTTTCTTCATTTTCCATTATTTTCCTTCATTTTCCTCCTCACATGCAATCTGTGACCTTTCAACTCCGTTTTCTCCCAATTTCCATTATTTTCATAAATAAATGCCAATAAATTCCTTACCCATCTCCAAAGCCTTTGCCTTTGCCTTTGCCAATTTCCTTAGCCATAATAACTGAAATGAACACCCACTAGGATGTTTTTTCTAAACATTCATCTTAGAATACATGTCCCATCAACCATGGCTATTATTTCTACCTTTGTTAACTTTTATTACAAGGAATTTTCACCAGGGTTGTTACATGGGACATAGAAATAAGGATAATGTTCAAAATGGATTAGTGTTAATTATGGCTTATTTAATTCTCACTTCACTATATTATATTTCAACAACGAAGAGTCTGATAAACCTATTCAAGAAATAAAATTATTGCAAATGATTAAAAAATAGAAACATTGGTACATCCACACACAATATACGCAAGATTTATCTTGGAAAATCATAAGTGAGAAATTTTTCCTAAATGAAAGCCACACTTATATATCTCACTATATTAACTTAACCATTAATAATCCTCAATTAACGCTAATCTACTAACCAATATTAAATTCCACTCCTAATCCATTAGACTACAATGGGTATAAAACAATGTGCCAAAACCACCCATAAATACACCTATGGTGGCCTTTGAAAAACAAAGAGAAAAGAATTCTCCAAGTTTTTCAACTCAAGCCCTGGAAAATTGTGTATGGGTGTGCATTCTATATATATTAAAAGTGCAGCACATCCAACAACCAAGGCAAGAATAATTATACCCTCCTAACAAAATGTCTCAAAGGGAATATGAAATATCAAATGTAAGAGAGAGTGGATGCATTAGGTGAAGCTCAATTAAAATCCTAGAGAAGGTCTTTATTAGCAAATCCCTTTGGTTAGGAAAAATAAATAAATGAATTCTAGTGTTGACATTTCTTTATTTTAGCTAGACGTAACTCGAGAACACAATAAGGAATCAAACATGGCATGAGATTAGATAGGAAATATACTTGCATAAGGGAGAGGAGGAAGGGAATACTTGTGGTTTATTTGGATTTAAGTTTGGAAACTATTATGAAACTATATAATGGAAAAGACACATCAATGCTAATATGGGAAAAGGGAAACAGAGGTAGATAATTCTCAATCAACATGGATGCACAAAGAAATTAGGGGTATCCTTTTAAGGAAAATTAAGTCAAGCATCTTAGTAGTGTGTCCATATGCAAGACAAACAACTAAGATGATTAAGAAAATTGGCCCTTCGTATTTGGTGAAATCTACTTATAGATGGGTTGAGTCTCATGCTGACCTCAATTTGGGGTCACTTATAAAAACAAATAAATAATATGTGAATGCATCCAATGGGAATTAAAAATTTCTAATATTTATTCTGGTATAATGTTTTTTTTTATAAGCTGGGTAGGACTACATATTCATCATCATGTCCAAATACATCACCCCAATTGGGGCAGGGAATTGAACCAGTGATTTCACATCAAGGAGTTCCTTAACAACACACCAGATCACCGTCTATCCAAGACCCCATGGACTATTTTTGTATAATGTTAAATAATGAGAATAGGGAACATTAAAATTATATGTGAAAGAAAATTTTTAATGATTAATATAAATTTTGTGGCAAATGATAAAAATATATGAACTATCAATAATTATAAATAAATATATATTAGGGGAGTAAGTAGATAAGAAGAAGATGTAATAAATTTTAAAATACGAGTAATTTTATAAGTCCATGAATGCATGCTTTTTTAATAATTTTTATTAAGTGACACATGTGCTTATATATTTCTTGAGGCTTATTGTTTCATAGGAATTCATCTTGGATCATCTTCTTATTTCCTTTGGTAGAGATTTTGTATCATTTTATGACCACATTTTAGGTTATGTGTGTTGACCTTGTAATACTTGCATTTTGACTAGTGTCTAAGTTGGAGGGAAGGAAAGTGTGTCTCTGGTTTGAATACAGTAGACAACCTTATCTTACACGTTAGGATAAGATGAGACAATATTATCTTTAACTATCGTTTCCTTCATTGATGCGTCTTTCGTAATCTAATCTAACTGATGGATTCTTCGAGAGAATGAGATTATTGAGCATGCAATTTCATTTAATTCTCATAAGTTATAGCATAATTATAGAGTTGAAAGTGATGCCCATGTAGCAGGGAAACTATGGAATCATGGAGGGACATAAATTATCTATGAATGACGGTTGACATATATTACGAACTTATCTCATTAAATTTATTGATGAGACGAAATGTTAAATGAATTTATTAACTAGAGATGGGAAGTGAAATATTTATCCTTAAAAAAATTAATAAAGCATATATTGATGCATAAGCAAAAAAATATTAATTTAATAAATCCAAAAAATCTAAGAACAATTAACTCTTATAATATAGATTTTAGATTTTAATATATTATTATTAAATCTATTATGATGAATTGGCCAACGGAATATACACAGAAATTTATGAACAATATTGATATCAAAGAAAGTTTCAAAGAAAGTTTCTTTGGGTATATTGTAGGGAGTTGCATGGGATCATATTCGTTTAAATAGAAATTCACAAAATGCTGGCCATGGTTTATTATCCTAGTTTTAATAAGCCTTGAGATATGATAGAAGAGAGATTCACAATACTAGAAGAATAGATTGCACATATTAGCCATAATATGAACCTCCTTATGGAAGATCTAGAAAACAAGCTTGGATTAGAGAAGATGAAAGTTCCCTCCAACATCAGATCAAAGGTAAAATCAGGGGATCAGGAAGAACCTGAGAAGGAGTCCAATAAAGAACCCAAAAGAGAATATCGCTTGTTTGAGTTCCATTAACAATTCATAGTCCTTATTTAAGATGGAATAAATGGTCAAATTCAAATTATACAAAGTTGAGATTGAATATTTTAAATTAAATCATGAATTTCAGTAGTTAGAGGTTTATTTTAGTGTCCCCACATAAAATATAAACATATAATCTATTTCTCTCTCTTGTAACTAGAGGGGCATGCCATAAGCTAGTGGGAAAGCCACACATAAACCCTGAGGTTGGACGAGGATCCCTCAGTAAATAAGTGGGAGGGTTTCAAAAATCTCACAAAGTCCCAACTCTACCCTATCGCATATGTTGAGGACCATTGGATCTAGTGGCATTACTTCAAGCATAGACAAGGGAAAGGTGTACAAGTGTACACCACAAAATTCAGGAAGATGGAAATAATGTTGGGTATCTCTCCCAATAGCCCAGACATACTCCTCAAGTATCTAAGGGGTATACATAATAATCTATGAAAGAAATTGATTTTCTCCAAACTGATAATGGAAGATCAGGCTTGTATATAGGAATAATTCCTGGAAAACATGATCTAGAAGAAATGGAAACTAAGTGGTTTGAAGCATAAGGAACATTTGGAAACTTCCAAATAATGGAAGAAGAAATGGAAAGTGATGAAGGACATAAATATGTTAGCCATGGAACACTAGTTCAAGGATTCCAACAACCACTATAGCCACTGTAAATTGATGTCACACAGAAGAGAAGAGCTGCAACTACATCCAAAACTCAACCTGAAGAACTAGAAGAAGGACGAGAAGAAGAGAAATATCATGGTCACAGATTCAATAAATTAAGTGGAAATTATCTTAGACATGGATGAGAATATTTCCTACACATTAGTGTAGAAGGGGGTGAATTTGAGTAGCCTTCAGTAACAAGAAGAGAAGGAGATGACCAGATTGTTCTACATAAAGATACATGTTAAGAAGACAAACTTTGATGATATGTTTAACTTAGGATCACAAGTGAAACTAATTGTAGTAGAGTTGGTAAAATACCTAGTATTAGACACTCAATATCATCCAATCCCATATGCATTAGGGTGGGTAAATAAGGATGTAGAAATCAAGGTGAAAAAATAGTGTAAAATAAAATTTTCTATAAGTGTTGATTTTATTATTGGAGTAGAATTGGATGTAGTTCCACTTAATATATGTGGAGTGATGTTTGGGTTTCCCTATATGTACATGTGGTATGTAATCTTCATGTAGAGAGCCAATGAATATCACCTCATCAAGGATGGAAAATATATAACCATCGAAAAACATAACGGAAACTCTAAAATTTCATTCGTAAGTGCTAACCAAGCCAAAAAATTGATCAGCTCTAGTAAGAAGTAGTTTTTTTGTTTTCAATAAAAGAGTCATTTTTTATAAGAATCAGTGAGAGAAAATGCATCACTAATATGGTGCGCTAAGGAACAAAAACAACAACTAAAAGAGTTGATATAGGGATACAAGGAAGTAATCCATGACCCTATATAACTACCACCCAAGAGGGAAGTGGAGCATGAGATTCAATTATTTCCAGACTTTTTGTTTCCAAGCATTGGTATATACAGGTAATCCAAGGCGTCACTGGGGGGGAGCAATGCCATACCACACATATTCGTATTGGGGGATATATATTGAGGAGAAAATGACATAATATATTGGGGGATATATATGGGGTAAAGGGTTTTTATATTTGTGGGTATAAAAAATGGAGCTGAATGTTAATGGAAAAATATAAAGGGGTATAAAAAATGTTAATGAAAAAATGGATACCTATAATATCTATTTAAAATAAGGGTTTCTTAAATTGGGAATGTGTATTGGGTTTGTATTGGTAGGAGGGTAAATAATGTGATTTTTAAAGGTATTTTCCAATATGTAGTCAAATTAAGGGTATTTTTTAATATGCCAAGAACACACGTGATATGTCAAAGGTTCATTGAGTGAAGCCCCTGGTGAAAGTGATGGAAATATTGAGATAACGATACAATGTAGGAAAACAAAATATAGGAAATAAGCAACACTCTATGACCACATGACCAAAGGGAAAATGTTCAATAAGAAGGCTAATTACAAGGAACAAGGAAATGCTTTAGTTGAAGAATGAAGGATTCATAGGAACTTCCTAGTATGCCGATTGAAATGTACTACAATAGTTAGAGTGAGGCACTACGTTCCCATAGAAAATTTTAGGGGCGAATTTTAGCCCATGGGCGAAATTTAAAGGTTTTTATATTTTAGAGCGGCAATTTTTTTTATATCATACCCATTTTCTATAGTTAGCTTGAAATATATTTTAAAAATAAATAAATGTTATATTTTTTCCAATAAAAATAACGCAATAAAATTTGTTTTCGTTTGTAATTTTTTTCATAGCCCGATTCCCTGTTTTCACTTGTAATTTTTTTTCCAACCCTGATTGGCCCCAATTCGATTTCAGGGTGGGATTTGCTTCAATCACCCTTGAATTCTAGGTCCTAGAACCCCCTACCATAATCCATTCCTAGACATCGAAGCTTGGTTGAATTTTCCCTGGAGTTTTGGTTGTTGGTTGCATTTCACCTGATTATTGATCACTTCATTCAGTTAGCATTGATCACTATGTTGCAACTTGCTTTTTTTTTGGATCATTGATTCAATATTCTTAGCTTCTCAAGAATTAATTTCTTGTATAGAATGATTTAATTATTCTAGTGTGGATATTGTTCTTGGTTAGGATCATGTAACTTCCAGCTTATAGAGTAGATTAACAAGGAATAATAGAGGAATGGATTCAAAGATGAACTCAACTCATTTGACAGATTGCCCTGGGAGTAATATTTTGTAGTATACTCTATCAATCCTTACAATTTTATTGAATATGAATATGATAATGACATATAGTTTAGTCATACATGGCCAAAGGTATTGAGCCTTATGTGGAGGTTGCATTCTACCACAAAAGTTCTCGAACATTGCTAATAACTGATGTAGCGTTGAATCAGCCACCAGAAACAATCAATAAAGGATCCCTTCTTGTAGCAGCTAAGAATGGATTAACAATGAGACTGTTGAGCAAAGGGAATAATGTTCCAAATGAAGCTATTGTTGACAATAAAGAAATACAAAAGAAGTGTAAGTTAAATTCACCAAAATCTAGATAGGAAATTAGTCCAAAGTAGTTGTTCTTAAAACGTTTCCCTTTTGTCTTTTTTTCCACACTGTTCTACTTCAGAGATGTTTCGTTTGTGTTTCTCATGTTCTTTTCCAATTTAAATGTGAAATTGATAAACTATAGTTGTCTGAGTCGATATTTACTCCACGTATTTTAGGGCCATGATAAGAATATAAAATGTACTCATATGTACTTCTGATATCTTTTAAAGGCCATATGATGAGTCCAAATTATTGAATTGAGTCATATTTTATTTTTCACAATCACAAATATTTTCTTTCATGAACGGATAGCTATAAGCATTAGATTTTGTTACCCAGAGGTCTTCTATCATTCTTAAACTCAACCTTTATCAAATGAATTATTGAACTAAGTCGTGAGTTTTATTTCACTAAAAAGAGGGTGCTTGATCAACTTGTAGAAGATGGAATATTGAATCTTACATATATTTTTTTGTATAAATTCCAACTTATATAAGTAAAATTATGTTTATTTCTTTAAAGATGAGCAATGGGATTCTATATTTGTGGTTTTTGATTTGGAGGTGCTACCATTGATATTCATTGATTTAAATGTTGCTTTGTCCATGCTCGAATGCTTGTTTATTCATTTTGTCCAAGCACTTTGCAGGTTGGGAGAGAATGGTCCTTCAAATACTATTTTTAGGTCCATCGGATCTTCTTGAGCTGCATAGGACATTTACACAGATGTCATAGAAACACATTGTCTGGCCAACTGTCAAAACATTAGTCTTTAGTAAAGTTTCAGAGAATGTTATTTCTACCTCTCTTAAATGTACTCCTATACACCTACACCTGCACATATTTATACATCCACATGTGCACACACCTTGGCACAACCCTACGTGTACACACAGTAAAGCCCCCATAGAATACATATATTTTGAAATTATCATATTTGTGTTATTCTCATCCAAAGTGCACACATCTATAAAAAGCAACATTTCCTGTCTCTTTTTATTCAGAAAATAACACAATTACCTTACTGGTCATCTCTATGAGTAATTGTTAGTCTCTCTTAGTTTGTTTTATGATTAAATTCTTCTTGGATCAAAATCATATGATATGCATTACCATATGAACTTTGCAGGTAAAGAATTGGGCTGACCACATTGTCACCGATTGGCCTTTTAAGAGAATCATTCCAGATCACTTTGTTGCACTTGTATCATCTAGTCCTTTGGATATCAAGGTTGCCTTTCCATTTCAGAATGACCTTTTGGGTGAGAAATGGAACTTGGGCCCTATTCTCTCATTATCTCTAAGCACCATCTTAGGGAGGGTTGCTAGCTACTTTCCTCCCGATGACATGAAAACATTGTCTTCTCTTGATGAGTTCTAGTATCTGTAGGTGCAGTGAAGAAGATGGTTGCAGGAAGAAAGCTATAAGTATGCATATGATTCCTGGCTAATATTCTCCAGACCCTATCTTGATTCCTCTCTTAAAATATTATGTCAGTGTAGATTGGCCATTTCCATTAACAATCTGTTTATTTTAAACCCATGTATCAAAAATTTCATGTTTAACTTCATGACGTTCAGGGTTCCTTAACACAACTTAAATAAGAAACCAGTACTAGTATTAGGCTTGTGCGTTTTATTGCCTCCAAGTAGACCTTCCATGTGACCTTTTCTTATTTCAAAGAAATTATTTTGGCTACTGAAACAAAATTAGGGGTTTCCCTCTAGTTTGAAGCTTTGGAAAGGACTACATATGACTTTAATTGAAGAGCCACCTTTCAGCTTTTGGGCATTCTAGCTATTGTTTTATTAAGCATTTCTTTCTTAAAGGTGGAGCTTGCTTCAAAAGTGAGATCGTTTTGACTATATTTTTCATATAATTAGTCATTGTACGATTAACATGAACCTGAATTTGGTTCAATAAAAAAATCTACAAAGGTACTTGAAAAAATAGATTACAGAAAAATCATTCTATATATATTTTCTGTTGTAGGAGATTATCTCCTCAAGAGACGTGTGAATGATCATAATTAAGTAGAGGGAACTACATATATGTCTTGAATATAAATTTTACTGAAAATAATTCTGTATATATATTTTTTGTTGCATAGCCATTGCTTTGATCAGATGTCATTGAAATTATTATGCTTATCAATAGGGTCTTAACCTACAAAACAACCTCTATCCAAACCCTAGTAGTACCAATCTTTATTCAAACAAGTTTAGGGTAGTAGAAACATGTATATAAATATGAAACCTCTTTCTATTCATCAGTACATGCTCATGTCAGCAATAGTACAAACATTGTCCTCTCGATTAAGGTATCCCTTATATTAGTAAACTCTCAACATCGGTTGCATATATTCTAGCATTTTCAAACAAGGTAGTTTCTTAAGGAAATACTAGGCTCAACATATACATCAATAGTATCAGATTTATAGGCAAACAATATCACATAAATGTGAACTTACTCAACACTCAGCAATAACAGTCCTGTGTACAACACGGTTACTATCTCATAGTATCTAGCTTCAACTCTACACCGTTTCAATCATTATAGCTCTTCTAATGACATTCGACACTCTTCCTTGCCACAATAGTATTATAAAACTTATTTTCAGTCTCACTGACAATTGTACATATTTATAATATAAATCCTAAAGTGTATCACTCAACTCAAAGATTTGCACCATGTCAATTTGGCTTTCAACAAAGATGTGAGAGTCTAACAACCCTGTCATTGCAAGGATCATGCTTTAAAACTACCTTTGTTGATAAATGCAAGGATACTTCAATGTTTTATCACTTCTTAGGTTCTGCTCTTCAGGGTATAGATTTGACTCTAGGCTTGCAATGTACATAGCATAACAATTAAACAACAATGTAATTTTGCTTCATACTTTAGGAAATTTCAATAGGTCATGTTATAGAGGATGACCAGTTTTAGATAGGCCAAGTGATCTGTCCTTGAATATTCCCCTTATTATCCTTTTGTCACACCCCTAAAATAATGTGAAACTGTGATATTGGTGCATCCCTTCTCTCTGGATTGAAATGGTCATGGAAACACTTCAACTCAGCTGCAATGCTTTCTCAGATTAGGCCTTGAACTTACTCCCAAAACAAGCCTTAACTAAGCTTTCGTATGCAGCCTACGTAGTTGTATTGAGGCTCATGTTTGTGATCTTGAATAGACCTTCTTGTTGGGAAAAATGAGTCTGACAAAATTTAATTTACTGATAAAATAGCCCTAATTTGAGTCACAAAATACCTTTGTACTGAGCTCTTCCTAGACACAATGGGGAATGAATTGAATTTTCATAACTATCACAAGAAGGGGCTGAGATGAGCCCTAGAATAGCCTCAGGCTTGTGATCTTCAATATACCTTCAATTATGACATAAATTTACCCTTCAAATATTCCATAGATCCAACAAATTTTTACCTCATATGTGCCTTTGAAAAACCCTTGAAATCTCCATAGAAAGGAGGCCAAGATAAGCCTCAGGACTGATGTGAAATAACTTGTAGGAAGATGTGAAAACCAGCCTAAGGAGGGCCTTAGCTAGACTCGGAAATTATTATGATTAGGCCTCAAGGGGGGGGGGGGGGGGGGGGGTGCGAATTTTCCTTAGGAAGATGGAGGCTTGAGTGTCAAAAAAAGCCCTTAAAATTCCCATGAAATAACCTCAAACATGTGAAAAATGTTGATGAACGTAACTAGTGTTGATCTTCATAATTTCATTTAAGTCTTGATGTAATTGTATTTGTCAAAATAAAGAAAAATCAAATTTTTTTGTAAAATAAATTGACTTATTAGATTAATTAACTTATCACTGCTTAGGTTCTTCTCTTGAGGGTATAGATTTGACTCTAGGCTTGTAATGTACATAGAATAAAAATTAAACAACAGCGTAATTTTGCTTCATACTTCAGCAAATTGCAATTGGTCAAGTTATAGAGGATGATCAGTTTCAGATAGGTCAAGTGATTTGTCCTTGAAGATGCCCCTTATCAGCCTTTTGTGACAACCCTCAAATATTGTGTTTCTGTGATATTGGTGCACCCATTCTCTCTAGATTAAAATGGTAATGGAAACACTTCAACTCAACTGCAATATTTTCTTAGATTTGGCCTTGAATTTACTCAAAATAGGCCTTAACTAATCTTTCTTATGCATGCTCTATAGTTGTATTGAGGCTCAATTTTGTGATATTGAATAGACCTTGCCTTGATTTGAGTCACAAAATACCTTTGTACTGAGCTCTTCCTAGCCACAATGGAGAATGAATTGAGATTTGATAATTGTCACATGAAGGGGCCGAGAGGAGCCCTAGAATAGGTGTGAATCATAGAGCTAGGTCTTGAAAAATATCTTGAATAGACCTCAGATTAGTTTGAAAACTAACCTTCAATTAGGACATCAATTTATCCTTTAATCAGTCCATAGATCCATCAAAATTTTACCTCATATGTGCCTTTGGAAAACCCTTGGAATAGCCATATAAAGGAGGTTGTGATAATCCTTAGGATTGATGAGAAATAACCCATAGTAAGATGTGAAAACTAGCCTCAGGAGGGTCGAAAGCTAGACTCAGACATGATTATGATTAGGCCTCAAGGGGGGGGGGGGGGGGGGTGGAGGGTGAAATTTCCTTAGGAAGATGCAGGTTCGAGTGTCAAAACAATCCCTTCAAATTCCCACAAAATAACCTCAAACAGGTGCAAACTGTTGATGTAACTAGTGTCAGTCTTCATAATTTCATTTAAGTCATGATGACATTTTATTTGTCAAAAGAAAGAAAAATGAATTTTTATTGTAAAATAAAATAACTTATTAAAGAAATTAACGTATCACTGCTTAGGTTCTACTCTTCAGAGTATATATTTGACTCTAGTATTACAATGTACATATCATAACAATTAAAAAAAAGTGCAATTTTGCTTCATACTTCAAAAAATATCAATAGGTCATGTTATATAGGATGATCAGTTTCCAATAGGTAAAGTGATTTGTCCTTGAAGACGCCCCTTATTATCCTTTTGTCACACCCCTCAAATACTCCATTTGTGTTATATTGGTGCACCCCTTCTCTCTGGATTAGAATGTTCATGGAAACAATTCAACTCAACTGCAATATTTTCTCAGATCAGGGCTTGAACTTAATCTCAAAATGTTCCTTAACTAAGCTTTATTATGCAGTCTCCGTAGTTTTATTGAGGCTCAGGTTTGTGATCTTGAATAGACATTCTTGCTAGCCAAAATAAGCTTCCTTTGATAGATATTAATTTACTGATAAACTAGCCCTGATTTGAGTCACAAAATACCTTTGTACTAAGTTCTTCCTAGACACAATGGGGAATGAATTTATATTTTATAATTTTAGATGAAGGGGTTGAGACGAGCCCTAGAATAGGTGTGAATCACAGAGCTAGGCCTTCAAAAATTTCTTGAATATACCTCAAATTAGTGTGAAAACTAACCTTCAATTATGACATCAATTTAGCCTTCAATCGGTCCATAGATTTGGCAAAATTTTACCTCATATGTGCCTTTGAAAAAACCTTGAAATATCCACAGAAAGGAGGCTGAGATAAGCCTCAGAACTGATGTGAAATAACCTGTAGGAAGATGTGAAAACTACCCTCAAGAGGGCTTTAACTAGACTCAAACATGATTATGATTAGGCCTCAAGGGGAGGTCGAATTTTCCTTAGGAAGATGGAGGTTCGATCATCCAAACAATCCCTTCAAATTCCCACGAAATAACCTCAAATAGGCACAAAATTTTGAAGAATTTAACTGGTGTTAGTCTTCATAATTGCATTTAAGTCATGATGTAATTTTATTTGTCAAAAGAAAGAAAAATGATTTTTTATTGTAAAAGAAATCAACTTATTAAATAATGGGTTTCATGCTTGGGTCAATGGTCAATAGGTCAAAATACTCCATTGAAGGCTTCTAGGTTTTAGTCATAATTCCTTGCTCATGTCATAAAATTTTAATACCCTTCTTGGGCTTTGTTGGATTATATGTTGGAAATATGATGCAGAGTATTGTCCTTGATGGCAACCCACTTGATAAAGTTGATGGCAACCTATTTGATGAAGTTGTTCTTGATGGAAACCTATTGTACTTGATGGAAACATACTTGATGAAGTTGTCCTTGATGGACACCTACTTGATGAATTGTTGGTAATACACGAGTGTTGTCCTTGATGGCAACCCACTTGGATAAAGTTGATGGCAACCTATTTGATGAAGTTGTTCTTGATGGAAACCTATTGTACTTGATGGAAACATACTTGATGAAGTTGTCCTTGATGGACACCTACTTGATGAATTAAGGAGGAGATTGTTGGCAATGTGATACAATGTGCTGACTTTGATGGAACCTTCTTGATGAAGTTGTCCTTGATGGAAACTGACTTGATGAGTTGTTAATGATGTAAATCTAATGTATCTACAGATCAGTTTAGAAGTAGCAGAAGAAAGGAATTCAGAAAGTGCCAGAATAATGTTGAACAAGGTATGTCACAAGGCATATGCGAGTTTGTTAAGGAGAAGTCGCGTATGTACGCGGAAATGTACGTGACAAGTAGCGTATGCCCATTTGCGCTCTAATTTATAAAACAAGGGGACTTTACCATGGTATTGGTCCATTGTATTGAGCGCTGGATGATCTATTTGATCCCGTCCAAGAATACCATCGGAAGTTGTGTGGTTTTGGCTCATGGTATTGACAAATGCTAAATCTATATAAGGAGAAGAAGATGATAGTGCAAGTGGGTGAATGAGTCTGGGTTTTAATGAATACTTTACTCTGAAGTATATCTGAATGGTATGGGTAAGAGTTTGCTGATAGATCTGAATTCATAATGCACCTATGAAGAAAATGATGAAGAGGGATCTCTAGATCTGAAATGTATATGTATTTTCTAGATCTGAGATGAGGCAAATGTTTCTCTGAAGTAAAGGGTAAGATCTGAGCCATTTGTTTGATCTGAAGAATTGCGCAGCCCTACAAATGTCTGAAGATCTATACGCAGGTTCGTGGAAGAGAAAGCACGTATATACGCGGGTTGGTCTCAACAAAGGCGCGTATGGAATGTGAGGATAGCCCTGAAATATGTGCAGATGTATACGCAGTTTGGTGTTTATTAAAGCGCGTATATATTCAGGTTCAGTGAAGTAAAATCGCGTATGACATCTAGGGTTTTGCTGAAGTATGTGGAATGAAATGTTTGATCTATTCTGCTATTTTACTGCTATCTGTTAATGATGTATTCATACAGATCTGGGTTGTTTGAATGTTTATTATGCTGCTGATGATATTGATTAAAGAACAAGTTGTTGGTTGATTGGCTGGTGATTCAATGAATGAATTGATGAGGTTATAAGTTTTAGTTTGATGAATGTTGAGCTTAAATGTGTGGAGTGGGTCCAGTCTGAAAATCTGATGAAAAGTGGCCTGCAAGTTGTGTTATGTTGAAGATATTGGATCAAGTATGAAAATTGATGAAACGTGGTCCATGGTGGTGCTGAGGGTCGAAGCCTTCAATGAGGGGGTTGTAGCTTCCTTCCAGTGGTAGCTAGTAAACGAGAGCAGGGGGTAGTAGCTCCCTTCCAGGAGAGGTTGGTAAAAGAGAGAAGGGGGTTGTAGCTCCCTTCCAGGAGAGGCTGGTAAATGAGAGAAGGTTGTAGCCTTCTGTAAGTGGGTGCCTACGTGCTGGTATGAGTCTGCACCAGTACATTGTTGTAAGATGTTTTCTTTATAATAAAATATTGAAGATAGAGACGACGACATCGGGGGTTTTCTCCCGACTTGGGTTTCCACCTTAAATCGTGGTGTTCATGTGTGTTGCTTATCTATGATGGTTTATTCTGTTATTACTGCACATTCTTATAGCTAACTAAACATATGATGAATGAATGATGCATAGATCTAAGTAAAGAATTAAATGCATAATATGATCTCTGTATATACGCGAGTTTTATGAAGGATATCTGCGTGTATACGCGAGTTGGGTTCAGTAAAGTAGCGTATGGGTTTTTGAGAAAGAAAAAGTAAAGAAAATTGTTGAGTATGCCCTAAATACTGATTCACCCCCCCCTCTCAGTATTTTTCCCAACAATTGGTATCAGAGCAGGTCCTTCTGCAGAAGCTTAATCGCTTGAAGGAGATCTGTCGCAATGGGAAGTCATGAAGGAGTATTGTCTCTTAAGCCACCTCTATTCAATGGAAGTAATCTGTTATTCTGGAAGATACGAACAAAAGCATATTTGCAAAGTCTTGGTGCAGAAGTATGGGCAATCGTGGAAGAAGGTTATCAGTATCCAGCAAGTATTCCTACTGATGCAGCAGAAAGGAAGAAATATGAAATCAATGCCAAAGCAGTCAATGTTTTATTAGGGAGCATTTCTGAACCAGAATTTGCTAAAGTGATGCAGCTAAATTCATCAAAAGAAATATGGGACAAAATCATTCTAAGCTATGAAGGAGATACAAAGGTAAAAAGTGAAAAACTCCAAACTCTCAGAATTGAATATGAAAATTTAAGGATGCATAGTGATGAGAGTATTGCCAGTTTCTTTTTATGTTTAGATGATATTGTAAATCGCATGAGAAATTTGGGTGAAACCATAACCGATACTACTCTGGTTGAAAAAGTCTTAAGATCTTTGACTTCAAAATTCGAGTCAAAAGTATCTGCTATTGAAGAAAGGCAAGATCTGCAAACTCTTACTATTGTTCAACTACATGGTATTCTAAGTGCTTTTGAAATGAGAAAAGAAGGTCCCTCTCAAATCAGAGAAGTTGCCTTTAATGCATGTGCAAAAGGAAAAGAAAAGGAATTTGTCAAGGAATCAAGTTACATATCAGAAGAAGAAGAAGCAAATTTTGTGAGAAGACTCCAACCAGGTACTGGAAGATTCAGAGGTAAGCTTCCCTTCAAGTTTTTTAATTGTGGAAGATTTGGTCATTATGCTGCTAAATGTCCTTATGAAGAAAATCATGATAAAGGGAAACAATTTGAAAAGGGAAAGAGCTATTATACAAATGAAGATAATGATGAAATGTCAAATGAGGATGAAGAAGATTCTAACCAAGATATGCTAGTGCTCATGGCAAGGAAGCAAAAGAAGAAGGCTACTCAAAAGGAGATATCTCAGAAAACATGTGCAGCAGAAAATGAAGAAGATAAAACAGGTACTGATTGTTGTTCTTGTGATTCACCTTCTTGTGCATGCAATGGTGAAGATAGTGAAAGTAATGTTATGGATCTAGAAGAAGCTCTCAAGATTAAAGTTGAAGAACAACAAAGATCATCCAATAAGAAAGAATCTATCTACAAAGAGATGATCTCTCAAATGAAAGGACAGATAGAAACAATGAATGGTCAGATAGAAATGTATCAAAGACGGATAGAAATATATCAAAGACTACAGGATAAAGCAACCTATCAAAATAGAAGACTTGAAGCAAAAATCTTCTTTCTCAATACAAATCTGGAAAAATCAAATAAGAAGAATGAAGAACTTCTACAATCAATTGAAGAAGAAGGACTTAAAGCAGAAATCATCTCTCTGAAAGAAGATCTTGAAGAATCAAATAAGAAGAATGAAGATCTTCTACAAACATTTGAAAAACAAGAAATGGGTTGAAAGAAGAGATTCTAAAATTGAATGATCAAGTAGAAGAAGGAAGAAGGAAAGAAGAATGTATGAAGAAGAAATGCCAACATTTGGAGGTTGAGGTAAACATTCTAAAAGGTAAATTAGAAGAAAAGGATAAACTTTTGAGGTTTCAAGATAGTACTAAGATTCTGGACAACATTCTTAGTAGTCAAAGGTCTCCCTCTGTTAAATTTGGTCTTGGTTTTCATGAAACTATTAAAGGAGAATCTAGTTCACAAGGAAGTGCTAAAGATTCAAAGGATATCAATGCAAAGCCTGAAGTGTTGAAAGAAACAAAAGGTCAACCGACAATCATGAACTCTCAAAAGAAATAATTCCCTCCTAACTATAGAAGCATCAATAATGTTGAATGCTTTAAATTTCATAATTATGGGCATGTTGCAGCCAATTGTAGAAGCAGATTTCTTCAGTCACAAACAAGCAGATTCTACACAGAAAGGTACTCAGGTTTCTTTAAGGGATATTGTTTTTCATGCAGCGAGTTTGGTCATAAAGCAGCTGATTGCAATAGAAGAAAGAATAGAAAAACACATTATGATCCTTATGCTTATTTTTCTGGTCACATAAGATGCTATGCTTGTAACAAGTATGGACATGTAGAAAAGGAATGCAGGATGAATACATCTGAGAAATTGGATAATTTCTAGCACATAAAAGGAAATTTCAAGCAAAGCTGGAAAAAGAAGGAGGACCGGTCAGAAACGTAGGGAACATTGACCCTACTGCAGTCATCCGCTTCTAAAGTTTACTTCTCATAATGACTGCAGGAGAAATGTGAGATACATTAGAGGAATCTGTAATGTATCATCACAGGGGGAGCGATGTATGATGATTCTCATGTGTGTTTTGGTAATTCTGGTTGTGTTCATTTCTGACAGTGCATTTGATGTGACAAGAAAAGACAGGTACGGGTGGTATAAGTTCAAGGGGAGATATTTTCAGTGTTTCACTTTCCATATGCGGGTTGCATGAACTAAAGCCGTGTATACACACAAGTTCCAGCAGACACAGAAGCGTATGCTTTTCTGATAAGAATAACAGTAAGACAGCTAAAAATCGGGAACACAGGTTCAGAGGGAGCATCAGTCTAAATACTGATGATTGCATTGGTGGCATTGTATCTGCTTATTTCTTGGTTCTCATGCTCAAATGATGATGACATGATACATGGTTTCTTCTGATGAAATTATGGATGAGCCTTGATGAAGAGTATCTTTTGTTTTCATACATGAATGAGATGGAAGGATTATGATTCAGAGATAAGGATAGATCATGCAAAGTTTGTTGCTAATGACTTTTGTCACAATTGAAACCTTTTATACATAATTCCTACACATGTTACATCATGATAAATTAGCGATCTTGGTGATATCAGATCACATGGATAATTGCTTGACACATATTGTCTATTGAAGAAGTTGTTATGGTATGATAATTCCTCTTGGGAAGAATATATTGATGCTACAAAGAATCTGAAGACTTGGTTACTGATGTGCTTATGCTACAACTGTTGGATGACATTTGAAAACATAGCTACATAGTCTATATTCTCTCATATATTCCGGGGAAGCGTTCGAATATCTCAGACAGAAGCTAGGAGTAGTCTCTATCATGCAGAAGATCAGATCTGATTAAATTCAGAAGATTAAATTGGATACGTGGTTTTCCTAAAGGAAAGTCGCGTATATACGCAAGTTCATACACATCAAACTGCGTATGGTTGGTTGTTGACAAATTTTGTTTGGGGTCTGCATTCTTTAGCATAGCTGCAGTGCTGTTTGATATCTCTGATACTGTATGGTATCTCTGGTGATGTTTCAGCTCTTATATTTCTGTTTCATTCTCTGATATTGGGTGAAGATGCCTTGATGATTGGCCGTTGAAAGTGTTCAGATTGCACAAGCTAAGAAGGAGTTTTGGTCATATGGAAAGGATGCATTGGAGGCACAGTTTCAGGGGGAGCATTATCCTTGTTAAGAGTAATGCATTGTTGGCATTATGATGGTTCTGAAATATGATCTCTCTCTTGAAGTATTTTTGGTCTTAGTTATAAAAATTCATATTTGTAATTTGATGAAAAGGTTATGTTGAGACCTGTGATGTAAATTGTAATATTCAGTCATGTAAAAGGCTTGTTCAAATTTGTAAACCCTCTTGGTTGGGTAGTTGAGTCAAAAATGTGTAAACCCACTTGGTTGGGTACATGAGTCATATATGTAAATCCACTTGGTTGGATCTTTGATGTAAGTATGAGTCCTTGGTTATAGATTCATGTACTTCATTGAAAAATATGTTTGAAAATTCATCATGAACTCAGGGGGAGCATGGTAACTTCAGTGCACATCAGATCTACAGAGCTCTTCTTTATACAAGGGAAGATAAACCTTGTCTTGGTTCTGTTCCGCCCTTTGCCCTTGATGTCAAAGGGGGAGAGTAACATGGTGTTTGAATAAGGGGAGAGTATGTGTTTGAATAGGGGGAGAATATCATGGTGTTTGCATAATGGTTATAATCAATGTATCTATCTGTTGTGATGATCAAACACCATCATGGTTGCCATCAAGTCCAAAGGGGGATATTGTTGGCAATATGATGCAGAGTGTTATCCTTAATGGCAACCCACTTGATAAAGTTGATGGCAACCTATTTGATGAAGTTGTTCTTGATGGAAACCTATTGTACTTGATGGAAACATACTTGATGAAGTTGTCCTTGATGGACACCTACTTGATGGATTGTTGGCAATATGATGCAGAGTGTTGTCCTTGATGGCAACCCACTTGATAAAGTTGATGGAAACCTATTTGATGAAGTTGTTCTTGATGGAAACCTATTGTGCTTGATGGAAACATACTTGATGAAGTTGTCCTTGATGGACACCTACTTGATGAATTAAGGAGGATATTGTTGGCAATGTGATACAATGTGTTGACTTTGATGGAACCTGCTTGATGAAGTTTCCGTTGATGGAAACTGACTTGATGAGTTGTTAATGATGTAAATCTGATGTATCTACAGATCAGTTCAGAAGTAGCAGAAGAAAGGAATTCAGAAAGTGCCAGAATAATGTTGAACAAGGTATGTCACAAGGCATACGCGAGTTTGTTAAGGAGAAGTCGTGTATGTATGCGGAAATGTACGTGACAAGTAGCGTATGCCCATTTGCGCTCTAATTTATAAAACAAGGGGACTTTACCATGGTATTGGTCCATTGTATTGAGCGCTGGATGACCTATTTGATCCCGTCCAAGAATACCATCGGAAGTTGTGTGGTTTTGGCTCATGGTATTGACAAAGGCTAAATCTATATAAGGAGAAGAAGATCATAGTGCACGTGGGTGCATGAGTCTGGGTTTTAATGAATACTTTACTTTGAAGTATATCTGAATGGTATGGGTAAGAATTTACTGATAGATCTGAATTCATAATGCACCTATGAAGAAAATGATGAAGAGGGATCTCTAGATCTGAAATGTATATGTATTTTCTAGATCTGTTTATGGAATAATTAGATCTGAGATGAGGCGAATGTTTCTTTGAAGTAAAGGGTAAGATCTGAGCCATTTGTCTGATCTGAAGAGTTGCGCAGCCCTACAAATGTCTGAAGATCTATACGTAGGTTCGTGGAAGAGAAAGCGCGTATATACGTGGGTTGGTCTCAGCAAAGGCGCGTATGGAATGTGAGGATAGCCCTGAAATATGTGCAGATGTATATGCAGTTTGGTGTTTATTAAAGTGCGTATATATGCAGGTTCGGTGAAGTAAAAGCGCGTATGACATCTAGCGTTTTGCTGAAGTATGTGGAATGAAATGTCTGATCTGTTTTGTTTTTTTGCTGCTATCTGTTAATGATGTATTCATACAGATTTGGGTTGTTTGAATGTTTATTATGCTGCTGATGATATTGATTAAAGAAAAAGTTGTTGGTTGATTGGTTGGTGATTCAATGAATGAATTGATGAGGTTATAAGTTTCAGTTTGATGAATGTTGAGCTTAAATGTGTGGAGTGGGTCCAGTCTGAAAATCTGATGAAAAGTGACCTGAAAGTTGTGTTATGTTGAAGATATTGGATCCAGTATGAAAATTGATGAAACATGGTCCATGGTGGTGCTGAGGGTCGAAGGCTTCAGTGAGGGGGTTGTAGCTTCCTTCCAGTGGTAGCTGGTAAACGAGAGTAGGGGGTAGCCCTTCAAGAGAGAAAGCCGGGTAAAATCAGAGCAAATGGGGTTGTAGAGTTCTCTCCAAGAGAGGGCCGGTAAACGAGAAGGCGAGTCACAGTGGGTGCCTGCGTGCTGGTATGAGTCTGCACCAGTACATTGTTGTAAGATGTTTTCTTTATAATAAAATATTGAAGACAGAGACGACGGCAGCGGTGGTTTTCTCCTGACTTGGGTTTCCACCTTAAATCCTGGTGTTCATGTGTGTTTCTTATGTGTGATGGTTTATTCTGTTATTACTGCACATGCTTACAACTAACTAAACATCTGATGAATGAATGATGCATATATCTAAGTAAAGAATTAAATGCATAATAAGATCTATGTATATACGTGAGTTTTATGAAGGATATCCATGTGTATACGCGAGTTGGGTTCAGTAAAGTAGCGTATGGGTTTTTGAGAAAGAAAAAGTAAAAAAAATTGTTGAGTATGCCCTAAATATTGATTCACCCCCCCCCCCCTCTCAGTATTTTTCCGAACATTATAAAAGAATCAAATTTGTATGACTATGCTCCTACACCAAGTCAACCTGCTCTTCACATCAAGTCGACCTCATAAATGGCAACCACCACCTTGAAAAATACTATAAATAAAAGTGTGTTCAACCTATTGGATATCATCAACTACCAATTGGCTCTGAAATCGTTAAAAAGTTAAATGAAATCGTTACCAAGGAAAAAATAAATGTGGGTAATCTCTTTCGAATCGTTGCAAAAGAAAAAGGAAATGTGAGTAGTTTATTTGGAAGCTTTTGAATTCGTTGCAAAGGAAAAGGAAAAGTGAGAGTTCATTTTTGGGAAGGACTTGTCATCACATAAAAATCGATGATATAACACAAGCTTCAGAAATTACATGGGTAGACCGAGACTCTTGTTGAGGAGTAGGGATGTATTGAAGTTTGACTTGAGAGGTTGACTTGGTGGAGAGAAGGAGGTCACTTGTTTTGGTCATAGGTTCTGTTTGTCTCAATTTTATCTAATGCTACTAGTGGAAGAGTTTGACTTAATTTTCTCATTCTTAGGGGTTTTTCCCTGCCCGAGTGCCTACATGTGTTGAATATATTTGGTTAAATGTACTAGAATACTCTATTTATTTTTGAATATTTTATTTGGGAGAAATTTAATGAGCTATTAATTTGTATATTTGAATGGAAACAAAGACAAATAAAAGGTAACATTGAGATAAAGTTTCCATAGAGATTTAACTTTCATTGTTTATATTAGTAGCTAAAATAGCTTAGGAAGAGGAAAGCAAGAGAAAGGAAGAAGAGTAAAGGGTTAGAAAATAAGAGGAAGAATTAAAGAGAATAGAGGAGGAAGACAAGAGATCAGAGAAGAGCAAGAGGCCAGAAAAAATGAAGTAGCTCTTAAGGCTTATCAAATTGAATATGCCTACCTCCTTAAGAGCTTCTTCATTGGATTACCTCCTTGGATAAAGACCTATCTCATAGGATATCCATTTTCATCTAACTATAATTCAGAATTATTTTGCAAGTTAGGTAATGTTAGTATTAGCACTTCACTAATATTTTTTATTTTATTTTATCAAAATAATTTTGTTAATTCTTTCCTTACTAAAAACGCTTACCACTAGTTGTTATGGCCTGGAGTGGCACAACTATCAACGAAAAGCATGTTGTGAAATTTCATAGGTGCTACACTACTCCAAAAAATCTCCTAACTTAAATGACATTAATAGAAAATCACCACTTGAGGATTACCTCCATTTTCATGAAATTTATCTTGAGTTTCACTCCACTGATCATATAAATAAAATACACCATAAAGGTAAAGTAAAATCACATTCCTTAATATTAGGAAATATTTTATGTTTTATTAAGTCTTTAAAATATATATGATATGCGATATTTTCTCTTTCCAAGTATATCTATAAGTAAATATGTGATCTAAATATATTATTACAAATGAAGCTAAATAAGATGCAATACATCATTTATCAATCACATAATGTCATTTGTGCATTACATAAACCAAAAGGCATGAGTAGTCAGTCATATATACCTTGCCTTGTCTTGAATTCAATATCCTAGTTTTCTTACTTTTTAACATGTACTTAATGGTATATCAATTTGAGATCTAACTAGGTGAAGTAATTGGCGAGTTGTAACTAGTCTAACAAATTATCAATTATAGATGGAGGGTATCAATTCTTGAGTATGATCTTGTTCAAAGTTTTGTAGTTGATACACATTTTCCAAGACACATTTTCTTTGGGTACTATGGTGATAGGTTACCCATAAGGTGAGGTGTGTGGTTGAATTACTCCATATTCCAACAACTACTACAATTGTGTCTTCACTACATGTACTTCCAAAACTAAATATATGTATAACCCAATATTTAGTAATAGGAAGTGAAGTGGAAATTGCATTTCATTTTCTACTTCACTCTTGGGTAGTGAATATTTCTACTATTAGAACACTCTATATACCTTAAAAAAATCCTCTAAGTAAGATTTTTTATATTTAGTATAACCCTGCAGGGATGCCTAAACTAGCATCAGTTCATAACTAGAATAATTTTCTCTTAAGAAAAGTAATACATAGTTCTTACTGGAACTAATCAGTTTTTTTTCTTGGCCAATTCTTTTCTAGATAGATCATTTAATTACCTTTATGTGCATTAATGATGTAATATTCCCCATCCTTCATCAAGTGGTATTGGTTTCCGCTCATCAATATGTTTGTATCCCTCATATACATGTAGAGACTTATAATCACTACCCCACACACATCAAGGGGAACTACATCTAACTCCACTTCATCAATAAAATATACACTTAATTTCATCTCTATAATATTATTCACCCATCACAATAGACATGGGATAGTATGATCATGATCTTCCATCACAAGTTTTTTTACTAGACAATCAACTGTGAGGTTGGCATGTGAACTGGAATCAAATAGAACTTCCACCTTGATCTTGTTTACATGGATCTTAATGTGGAATATTTTTTTCATATCCTTATGTTCCTTATGATGAAGGATAATCAAATTCACCTCCTTTTTCTATGAGGTTAAAAAATATTCTCATCCACATGTGGGTTCCTCTCTACCAAGTTGCTTGAATCCATGGCTACTAGGTTCTTATTCATGGAATCCTTCTTACTATTCTTTGGATGCAACCCTATACGTAGCTTTCAACACTTATATTTGGTGTGTCCATAAATATTACAATGTTTTTTTGGATCCTTGCATTAATGTGTAGTGATTTTTATTTTATTGTCTATTCCTTTCCACTTCATCTTTCCCTACTTGGAAGCATCTTTGTGGTTTGTTTACTTATTTATTTATAAAATTTTAAACCACTTAGCTATCATTTTTTGTGGCCTATATTTTTTAGGTACCATTCTTTCGTAGGTCCCAGGTTTGAATAGAATAAGTTTTTTATATAGATGCTTGTGTAGACCATCGTACATCTAAGCTCTTACTAGTAAATATACATAACATAATTGTCATTTTCCTAACTTTTTGGTGTGCTATTATATAGTGTGTCTTGTATATCTCAAGTGATTCCAATGGATTCATTAATCCTTTAAATACCCAGCAGGGTAGAACTAAGGGTTGATAAGAGTTTTAAGAACCTTCACTTAGTTACTAGTGGATAACCCTCTAGCTTAAATGTCTTGGTGTGGATTTTACAACATGTTAATGGATGGTCCTCTACTTGTAGTTAAACAAATGAAATGTTTTCATCTATATTATCATAATTGAATTACACTTCTAGTTGTTGAAACCTTGAATAAACTTAAGTACATTGTTCTCACTTGGTATGGCTTAATGTCCCCTTTTGGTTCCATGCAAAATAGAGGTTTTTAAGGAGTGATCGCTATGAAACTTGCTTTCTATTTCAAGGGCTCTTTTTTCTCCACTCATTTATGGGTCTTAACTATATGATGGTTTCGCAAGCGATCCAACTTCTGAGTTAGAGCCACAAATAACCCTAAAAGGTCGAAACTTGTTGGCTATAACCACCATAAGGAGGGCCGCATTAGAAAAGATATAATTGACTTTACTCTTCTAACCTTGAAAAAATCTTTTCTACTACATCCCAAGGGTTGTTATGAATGGGGTTATCCCCCATGGATAGGGTTCTAAGACTTCTTAAGTGAACTCAACCTACAACATTCCAAAAATATGATAAAGAAAACTAATATGATACCATTATGTTTTTTAATGTAATGTGGATATTCCATTAGAACAAGTCATCACAACATGTCTTGTCTTATGCTTAAATATTTTATTATGCAAGTTTATTTCCTTGATTTTCACATTTGTTAACACAAGATTATTGCTCAAATTTATGAAAATAACTAAAATACAAAAGAAATAAATGAAAATAAAAAATTAACATGCCATCCACACAAATAAACATAAGATGCATATTAGAAAACACTAAAAAATGAGAATATTGAGTTTTAAGGTGACGCTTATGCTCTATTCTCTTTTCTTCAATATGAAACTAAAAATATGAAGAAAATGACACTCGCTTTGAAGTTTCATTTGACATTGTAACCTAAATGGATGCTACATAATCTTCTTCCTCCTATTTTATGCTCTTCATGCAACCCTTAGATTGTCTACTCAACTATTGAACAAGTAGAATGTGAATCGAATTGAACCCCCTCTCCTTTTGGCAACCTAGTATTTAACATAATCTTCATCTAAGGTTAGAGTTTTTGCATAACACAAACCTCAATTATCTTTAGGGTTTTGGACCTTCTAGAATCTTGTTTAAAATCTACATATGACTAGTCCCACACTCACAACCATAATGATCAACAAGGTAGGTCAAATTGCAAGTGTCAAAGCTTCTGCATACACTAATCCTCACTAACATTATTTTCACACCATCCAAAAGGTTTAGCTATGCAAAATAAAAAGGAGGGATTAAGAGTTGTGCTCACAAATATTTGACCCTAGTAAGAGTAGTTTGATTCCTCAAAAAATATTGAAAAGGTTTCATACCAAAATTTCCTAATTAAACCTTCTTGTGTAATTCTTCCAATTTTTCCATAAAGAAAATATCAAAATAAATAATAAGTTATATAATAAACCATTCCTAATCAAAATATAATAAAAATTATATATACATATACATATACATATACATATACATATACATATACATATACATCTATATATATATATATAATTTAAACAACATTAATATATAATTGGGTTTTTGCAAAAGTTGTGGTGATCATGTTAGAAATGTGTAAAAATTTGAGGGATTTTTCATCAATCGATAAAGCTTGAATTTTAATTTCAATCAAATTTTAAAAATCATTTAAAAATATATTTTTTAGATTACCCTTATAAACAATACATGATTTTCAAATGTATCTGAAACTTCAAGCAAAATTTGGATAATATTTATCGAACACCTCGAATATTTCGAAAATGTAATTGGTACGCTGACATTAGAACATTGTACGCCGACTACTAGAGTAGGCATCCCAACTCGCGAAGAAATTTAATGTTAAAAGGATGACATAGCTAACGACATTCCAATCATTTCATCAATCTGGATTTTCAGAGGAATAACTTTAAAAATTTATGGAATAAGCTAACAGGTCGACGAAAGACCCTTAGGTATTCGCGGCCCCTCGCCGCTAGTGAGGCCCTTCCAGTGAGCGGGTCCCATTCCTGTTAATTTTAACATTAACAGCTCCATCCCCAATGTTGGCATTAACAACTCCGTCTCCAATGTATGTTTCCTCGCAGCTATGCTATGTTTGGTGACTCCCATTTTCAAGAAAAATCTCATCAGTTATGACGCGACAGCTCGCCTACTCCCATAGCCACATGCCCTGAATTCCAGTCCTACCTTCATTAATATGAATTTGGGAGCCCCTGCATCCTCAGGTAGACAAATTTGAAAAACTACGCAGAACTCAATTCTGGTTAATTTGCATACACAGGCATTGTTGATATTGTAAGAACAATTAATTTACCTTCGCAAATGCTTCATAAATAAAGTATACATGTTTGGTAACTCGACGGAAAGAATCATGTTTGGTAACTCGATGGATAAATTTCAAAACCTATGCAAATCCCAGGTCTAGTTAATTTTCATACATGGGTGTCATTGATATTGCAAGAATAGTAAATTTACCTTTGAAAATGCTTCAGAAAAAAAGAAGGCATGTTTGGTAACTCGACAGAAAGAATCTTGTTTGGTAACTCGATGGAGAAATTTAAAAACATATGCAGAGCCCAGGTCTGGTTAATTTGCATACACAGGTGTCTCTCATATTGTAATAATAGTAAATTTACCTTCACAAATGCTTCAAAAATAAAGAAGACCTGTTTGGTAACTCGACAAAAAGAATCTTGTTTCCTCCCTCAACCGTGATATTAAGAATAAGCATATGCATTTTTGTTTTTTTGTTGTTTTTGATGGTGCTAGTAAAAACCCAATTTTGATACCCATCATCCTCCACATTACTAAAACACCATTTGATGGACCATTAATCCTTGACATTACTAGAACCCAATTTATTCACATTATTAACCCAATTAGGAGAGCACCAAAAATAGGAGAGCACAAGTCAAATCGTTGGTCAAATATTACGACAACACGATGGTCAAACATTGCGAAAAATCGGTGGTTAACTATTGCAGCAACACATTGGGTCAAAAAATGGTAAAGCAAGTCAAAATGGAAAAAATCATTTCCCTTCTAGTGCAAAACCCTAAAGAAAATATCATTTTTCTAGAATGGATTTTGATTGGTCTGAAGTACAAGGAAAACACATGGAGTTCAATTGGATTGAGAAAATCCCTTCAACTAGAATTGGATACTTTACTAGAGGAGAGGAAATGAACCCATATGCTCCATGTTCTTTCACCTGGGTATAAAATAAATGCTCAAGCTCAAGGCCTATTGCTTCGTTGCTATATGAACTATAAATTTTTTATAGATACATTGTTTAGATGTTGGTATTAATAATGATCCATAATTTTTCATAGATTCATATATATTAAATTTTCAAAAAACATTATGTAGTTATGCTTGTTCATATGGCCCCGAGGACATAACAGGACACGATGAAATGAAGCAAAGGTACTCATTTGTTAAAAAGAGGGGCTAATTCAATTCCATTTCATTGTAAAAAATATGGATCAAATCCATGAGATATTGATAATAACGTATAACATGTATGAGCATGTAGATAGCCAAAGATGGCCTTGTCATGGCCAACATGACACTTTAGGTCATGCTAGAGCCCTGCATCAACCAAAGTTATCAAGGGACACGGTTTCCTATGTAGAGAGTTGGTTCTTCTTGGAAGTGATATTTGACTCGGTTTGCAAAATGCATGTTAAAAAATATGTTGAAATGGATGTTGCAACTCGAGATAGGGTTTTATTTTTGTGTCGGAAATTTGTTGTTAACGTATATGATCATTTAATGAAATGAAAGTACTAGTTGAAATGAGTGTGAACCTTTGGTATAGAAAACACCCAGATGATTTTTTATTTTATCAAATCCCAATAGTGGAGAGATCCCTTTTATAGTTGGAATTCAAATGAAGGGGATGTTAGAGACCACAGTGAAGCTCTTGAATAATATCCTAATATTCATGGATTCAACATTCAGCACAAATAAGTATGGGGTGAGCGTATTAAGAGTGATTGATCTAGTACAATAATTTGATTAATAATGATTAATAATGATTGATGAGTTGAAGTTGACTTCATATGTTTTTTGAATGTGATAGTATCAGTTGTACACACTTGTGGTGTTTGATGAGAAACAAAGTGGGGTGCCAGTTGCATGGGTGGTGGCATCACGTAATATATCACATAACATTTCACTATGGTTGGGGCACCTCATATATAGGTGTCACCAAGTTGATCATAGTTCGAAAGTTAATGCCTTCATGGTTAATGATTCAATGGTTGAAATCAATGCTTTAAGGTAACTTCAATCTTCTTATTTTACAATACAACTTGTATTTATTACAAAAATAACATGCTTGAAATGAATTGAATGTGGCAGCAGAATCACAAGGTGAAATGTTATCTTGTTTGTTTGGCATGTACGTCAAGCAAGGCTAAAAAATGTGAATCGATTGGTTAGTAGTATGGAAATAACAAAAGAACGGTTTGGTGATTTTGGCTTAATTATGAATTATTGTTCCATTTTTTAAATGAGAAATGAAATTAATGCTTTCTTCAACAAATTTGCTAATGAGGAGAAGTTCCTAGACTATTTCCACAAGAATTGGGTTGCTGGTGATAAGATTTGTAAGTTGAAAAACTCTTTCTTACATTTCTCTTTTTGGTTTTCATACAAATGAAATATCTTCATTAACCCAAATTTTATGTAATTAGGGATGTGGGTAAAAGGTTTTCGGTATTTTCCCCATGCAAATCAGGATACAAACAATGTTGTGAAGTCATATCATTGTTGTAGGTTTTTACCTTGTATAGAAATTACATGTAAATGAATTCTTAAAAACACAAAATAAACAATGGTGAGAACATAAACATGAAACACATATATAAAAATATTTTCCCATGGATCCTAAAATCGGGACTACCAGATTGATTTTTCATTATATTCCTTTCAATGTTACAATACATATATATACATTTTGAAGCATTCATAAACCCCAATTCATTAACCTTGGATTAGAACGTAATCATATTTCCCTTGACCTGGTCTAAAAAATACCATGGAAAGAAAACCATCATGCCCAAAACATGTGCAAAAACCATGCACAAAACCATAGGTAGGTTCGCCCACCTAATATAGAGTCGGAAAAAATTTCTTGGGGCGCTGCCCCAAACCCTGTGTATAGGTGCTACCATCCCCTAACAAGGGAGTTATGCCCCCACTGTTGTGCCCAGTGAAAGAATATAACACACAACCAATAATTGTTACCTAAAGATAAAATTTCTATCCGATAGAAGAAATAAATGTTCTCATAGGATGGTTTGGTTGATATATGTTCTTCTAACAAATGTTGAACCCCATTATCAGTTTAATAAAATTCTAAAAAAGGAAGGATTTTTTAATAATTATAGGAAAGAGAAATAATTTGAATCATCAAGTGAAAAAAAAAAAAATTTCCAGATAGTGATTGCAACCCTCATGAGAAAATGTCTCATTCTTTTTGGGTGAGGATTCAATCTAAACCTAATAATCAATATCTTGTAACTTTTCATCGCACAAATTTCATATCTTGTGATTTCCCATGGTCTATTCATGGAAAAAATTGCAAGCATGCCATAAAGGTGGGTTGGTTGTCTTCTCGTTCAATGGATTCAAACCAATTACTAAATCATAAAATCACAAATGATTCATGCAATGACCCTCCTGAGATAAATATAGAGGCAATATCGACTCTTGGTGAAGATGCAAACACATTTACCATGGATAGTCACAATGTCGATGTAAATGTTGAAGGAATTGAATTGGCCAAAGATGAGTTTTTTGGCTACAAAGACCTGGTTCGAAAAAGTACTCTTGCTACTTTTACCAAGATTGAACAGTTGATTTCTTTGTTTAAAAAATGTTGGATGACACTAAAAATATTCATATTATAGATTATGAATTCATGTGTGGTTTGGATGCTTTTGAGTCATCTTTGAAGAGGAAGAAGAGTTTCTTGAGCCCCAAAAGGAGAATAAAAACAAGAAAAAAAAATGAAATATTAGAAATTGACTTGAATATCGCGGTAGATAAAGATGAACCATTTGAGTTTGAACAACTCAACAACCGAGGTTACCCTCGCTCCAACAATGAATGGGTTTCCAGGTTTCTTGTGATGCATTTATTTTCAATTTGATTTTAATATTTATTCTTGTATTACATGTATTTGATGTATTACTGTTTTTTATTATGCTCATGTATGTTTGATAGGTGGTGAGGATATGTTTTTTGATTTGTCTAATTTTTCGGAATTTTCATTTAAGGTTAGTAAATAACTCCACGAATTTACACTTAGACTTTCAATACATGGATTATTTTGTATGTTATGGAAGATATATTTCAAGTGGTTTTCCATAATTTCATTATTCTTGCATATATTGGTGTCTAAGCATGAATATGATATATAAATTGGAATAAAAACAATGAAAATGCAACAAAAATTATAGAGGAAATGCAATGAAATTGTAACTAAACATGTAAAACACAATTTTACCAGTTTTTTATAATTGCTCAATGCTATTTTTGAGATATTATTGGAGAATAATATATATTACAACATCAAATATTATGCGTTTTCGATCTATGAGTTTTCGTACTAGTGATCCAGTGTGTTAGCAATGGTGATCCAATGTGTCAGTAACGGTGAGACAGTGCGTCAGGAACGATGAGCCTTTGTGTCAACAATGGTGAGCTAGAGAATGCCAACAATAGTGAGGGAGTGAATATCAGCAACAGTGAGAGAGTGAATATCAACATCAGTGAGGAAGTGAATATCAACGAGGAAACGGGTCAATATGAATCTCAGAATGAAGGGGGTTTTTCATGAATATTGATGATACAATAATCACTTTTTCCTACTTCACCAGGACGAAGATACAATCCTATTTCCATAATTACATTCCATCATTCAAACTCAGGGAGTGAATATCAGCTACAGTGAGGGAGTGAATATTAGCAACAGTGAGGGAGTGAATATCAACAACAATGAGAGAGTGAATATCAGTAAGAACACAGGTCAATCTGAATCTAAGAATGAAGGGAGATTTTCATGAATATTGTTGATAGAATAATTGTAAGAATTTACAAGGTAAGCTCCGTAGATCAAGAACCAAAGGTCACCGCTCATAAAAAGATCACAAATCAGTACACCAGTATAATCACATGGTTAAAACCCTCAAAAAGGGAAACAGTCCACGGCCTGAGCCAACGCGACCACTTCAGGCAACTTATTAATATAAAAAGAAAAGTTACATATGTTTCTCTCATAAATGGTTATCGGAAAAATGACCCTACATGCTTTTTAAATAGAGATCATGGACCAATCAGGTGCTAAGCCACGGATCAAGTGTCGTCAATACCGAGGTGAGAGATAACTGTCGGATCACTACAAATTGTGACCGTCGGATTAAAAGTTACAAATGTACATGGTAAAGAAACACACTTTACCTAACTCTACATCTAGACTAAGTTATTCTTAACTATTTCCTATGTGTCGGAATGTTCTAACATCCCCCCTTAAGAACAAATTGGGATAGGATTGAAGGATTTACAAAGGTGACACAAAAGGAGCCTATTTCCTATGTGTCGAAATATCCTAACATCCCCCCTTAAGAACAAATTGGGATAGGATTGAAGGATTTACAAAAGTGACACAATAGGAGAAGAAAGGAGGCATTAGAGCCTACCCCCCTTTAATGAAAACTTTCCAGAACTCCAAGCATGGATCAAAGTTTGGTAAAATTCACTTCTGTGAGAGCCTTTGTAAAGATATCAGCTACCTGATCATTGGTTGGACAGTACTGCACTTCAAGAACACGATCATGAATGAGATTTCTGATGAAGTGTATGTGGAGTTCAATGTGTTTCATATGATGCTGCTGAACTGGATCCTTACATAGCTGAATGGCACTCTGATTATCACACCAAAGTGTAGTTGGATGCTGTTGATGGAGACCAAATTTAGACAGGATCTGACGAAGCCACATGGCTTCCTTGCTGGCTTCAACTGCACCACGATACTCTGCTTCTGCTGAAGAAAGAGAGATGGCACTTTGTTTCTTACAAGACCAAGTAATAGGTCCTGAACCAAGAGTGAATACATATCCTGCATTAGACTTTCGATCATCAGGGTCACCAGCCCAATCAGAATCAGTGAAACCAATCAACAATGGAGATGCTCCTACACTGTAATGAATCCCAAACTGAATTGTACCTCGAATATATCAAAGTATTCTTTTAGTTTTTTTCTAGTGACTTTCATGAGGTTGGTGCATAAACTGAGCAACAAGACCAATGGCAAAGGAAAGTTCAGGATGGGTATGGGTTAGATACAAAAGTTTACCAACAAGTTGACGATATAAGGTAGCATCAACTTCAGGGGTAGCATAGTTGAATAAAATCTTGACTTCAAACTGAAAGGGAGAAGGGGATGGCTTATAGTCTTCCATGTGAAAGTGGTGTAGAAGATCACATGCATACTTGGACTGAGAGAGGGTAAGGCATTCCTTGGATTGTAAGACTTGAAGACCAATGAAATAATGCAAGTGTCCTAAGTTTGTCATTTCAAACTTCTTTTTGAGGCTAGACTTCACATGGTTTATATGGTTTGGATCACTACCAGTAAGGATAAGATCATCAACATAAAGAACAAGGATGGTGAAGGAATAACCCACTTTGTTGGTGTATATAGTGTTGTCAGAGTGACACCTAGAAAAGCCATTATCTAAGAGAAATCTATCCATTTTGGCATACCAAGCCCGAGGAGCTTGTTTGAGACCATAGAGAGACTTCCTAAGGCAACAAACAAGGCTGGAGTATTTTTCGATAAAGCCAGGGGGTTGTTCCATGTAGATTTCTTCATGAAAATCTCCATGTAAGAAGGAGGATTTATCATACATCTGATGGACTTCCCATTTAAAGGAGGCAGCAAGGGAGAGAACAAGGCGGATAGAATTCATTTTGGCAATAGGGGAGAAGGTTTTAGTATAGTCAATGCCTTCAACTTGTGAAAATCCTTTAGCAACAAGACGAGCTTTATGTCTATCCACTTTTCCATCTAGTCCAAACTTGGTTTTGTAAACCCATCTGCATCTGACAATTTTGCTTCCTTTTGGAAGAGGAACAAGATCCCAAGTATTGTTTGCCAATAAGGAATGATACTCTTCATTCATAGCTTCATCCCAATTTGGATGACCGAAGGCTTCTTCAAAGGTTTTTGGATCACGTTTTTCTGGAACTTGAGCCAATAAGTAAGAGGTTCTTTCAAACTGAGAACGTGTATGTCATTGATTGGCAGGGTCACCTGCAAGAGAACCTGTTGCATCTTGAGTAGAGCGAAACCATCTTCGAAGCGGTGGAGTGTAAGGAATAATTTCAAGAGGTGGAGGAGGATTGTCATCCTCATTTTCATCATCTGAACTAGAAGGAATGCTATTAAGGATGGAAGAGAGAGAGAGAGGTGGCACATATGCCAAATGAGGCTCGCAGGCCAAAGGTGGCACACTTGTTGAACTAGGCTCGCAGGTCGATATATTTTCATCAAATTTTACATCTCTTCTAATGATAATATTTTTGGATTTTGGTTAAATAAGTCTATAGCCTTTGACATCTTCAAAATATCCAACAAAAATACATTTTTCACTCTTAGGTTCTAAGGCTTTATGCTTCACATCTAGAATATGGGCCCAAGCATCACTTCTAAAAACACGAAAGTGACTTACATCTGGTTTGATTGAGCTCCAAGCTTCTTCTGGAGTTATATCCTTTAAAAACTTAGTAAGAGTGCGATTTAATATGCAATTTGCACAGTTAATGGCTTCTGCCCAAAAATTGAGACCAAGTCCTTTAGATTGAAGCATACGATTGGCCATTTTTTTTAAGTTGCGATTCTTCCTTTCAGCTACACCATTTTGTTGTGGAGAATATGGAACAGTATGTTGCAATTGAATGCCATGCTCAGTGCAGAAGTTGATAAGTTTTTTATTAACATATTCTCTGCCATTTTCTGATCTTAACTTAAGAATTTTATATCCAGATTGTTTCTCAACAAAGTCCTTAAAGACCGAGAACTTGTTAAAAACTTCACTCTTGAGTTTTAATAAATATACCCAAGTGTGTCTCGAAAAATCATCAATGAAAGTTAACAAGTACTTGCAACCAGAGAAAGAAACAACAGGAAGTGGACCACATAAATCACTGTGCACAAGATGCAAAGGGGCAAAAGTGTGCCAAGAGGCACGTTTGTCAAAACTATCCCGATGATGTTTTCCAAGTACACATCCAGAGAAAACACCATCTCGACAAGATACCATAAAAAGGCCTGTCGCCATATTTTCCTTACATAGAGTTTGAAGAGAGCGATAGTTTAAGTGACAAAATTGCTCATGCCAAAGTTTGCTCACATCATCATTATGAGCAACAAAAACAGAGGGAAGAGATGATGACCCAAAGTTGTCAAAATTATACAACCTTGTGGAATCATCAGCAATGCTAGTAGCTAAAATATTTAGGATCTTTGAGGTCCTTGATTACAACATCATGAGGTGAGAATTCTACTATTTTCCCTTCACTTGAATGAGTTATCTGATAAACAGATAGAAGGTTGCATGACAAGGTAGGAACACATAGTACATCATTAAACTGACCATTATCTAGATGAATGGTTCCAGATCCTACAACACTAAGAGATCTATCATCACCAACATAAATATGTTTGGTGTTACAATCATTTAAAGAAGAAAACATGGATTTATTTTTAGCCATGTGGTAAGAAGCTCCAGAACCAAGGAGCCACCCATGAGAAGGAGAAGAAGAAGATACATTTAATGCATAACCAGATCTTGATGCTTGACAACCACAAGCAGAAACTGCCATTCCTGAAGATGAAGGTGAAGAGTGCTCCAAATTGATGTTGTGCTTCTTCATTGCTGCTTCTAAGGCTTCCATCTTCTTAAAACATTTGGACTCTATATGGCCATCCTGATTGCAAAAGTTGCAATGTCTATCTGTCTTCTTCCCTTTGTTTTGATTTGCCTTATTATTTCAGTGAGTTGATTTTTCAGTTTGCGGCTGAAATTGCTTAGGGCCCTTGTTTGATTTAGGACCATATTTTTTAGGATACTGCTTCTTGGGATTCTTTTGATATGGTTGTTGTTGGGCTGCTAAGGCTTTCTTAGAAGTGTTTCCAGCAGTGATAAGACCAAGGTGTAAAAGTTTTTCTTGTTCTCTTATCAAAGAATCACAAACGACATCAAAAGAGGGATTCTTGTAGGTGGTTCCTAAAGAAATGATGGCTTCTCTAGTGGAATGGAAGGCGGAAACAAACACAGAGTATGCAGGGCCAAGCTTAGCAAGAATGCAATAGATGAGGCTACCATCGTCCTTTTTGTTCTTATAACCTTCTAAAAGAATTCTGAGGGTCTTGAATTTGGACAAAAAATCTTCAATGGAGGAGAAATTATTGGGGTCCAAAGTAAGCAACTCATTTTCAAGTTGGTGGGCCTTGATTTGACTTTGAATGTCAAAAATAGTTTTTAGCTTTTCCAGGGCTTCATCAGGGGTGTCAATGTTAATGATATGAAATCGAAGATCTTGAGCAATGGACATTCCTATCAACCCTCGTGCTTGATCTTGTTTATTTTCCCATTTAGCAGCTTTACCCTCATCGGAACATTTAGTTTGTTGTCCTGTGGCTATTCTATAAAGCCCTTTACTTCTAAGTATATCTACCATGTGAGGTAGAGATTGGAAATAATTGGTGTTGTTAAGAATAACCGGGCATGCACTTTCCATTTAAAAAAAAAATGAAGCTGAGAAAAGCTACAACTAACTGCTCCAATGGAAATATCTCAAAAAATTAGGCCGTTTAAAAAAAAACATCTCAAAAAATGGCTTCCGGATGAAGAATTTATGCCTTTTGAAAAATCTGAGTTGTAGATGCCGAATAGTTACGGGAATGGGATGAAGTGCGGCTTTTAAAAAAAAAAAAATCCGCCGCTTTGAACAAAAACTTTTTACAAAAAAAGCTTGAGAATGAGACTTGAACCCAAGACCTCTATTCTCATAAACTAACCCCTCACCAAATGAGATAGTAAAAGGATCATGTTATTGTATGACAGGCAAAAGGGTTTTTTTTTTTTAACTCTTTGGTGTGTGTGCCTTTTCCTGCACAAAAAACACAAAAAACCGAGCAAAAAAAAATGAAATGCAAAGGGTTACGGAAAAATGTTAGATTTTTAGTTAGCCTTACTGGAAACTATCACTTTTTTCACTATTTCTGATTTCCCGAGATCGCACAAAGATGCTGGGAAAGAGCATACGTAGCAAAAAAAATCCCTTTTCCCGTTTCTGATTTGCCGAGATCACACGTAACACACAGAAAAGAGCATACACAGAGAAGAGGGTACAAATCCGGCAAATAAATAAAACCTAATAACCGAAAATAAAAAGAGGAAGCTGAAATAAGAAGAACTATTAACAAATATAGCTGCAAAACAGATGCTTTATACCTCCATATCTAAACTGTCATAACTTGGGCAAACGGAAACTTTTTCGCATGAAACGAAAGGTGTTCCTCACTATAACAAATGCTCCGAACACAACCGAGCAGTTCTCCAAGCCCAAAAATGTTCAGAAATACTAGATCTACAAAACGACATTTGCATGCAATCAAACCGGCTTCAGCTTTTGATCAACAACGGACGCAACCCTCAAAATAGCTTTGATACCATGTAGGAATTTACAGGGTAAGTTTTGTAGATCAAGAACCAAAGGTCACCACTCACAAACAGATCACAAATCAGTACACCAGTATAATCACGTGGTTAAAACCCTCAAAGAGGGGAATAGTCCACGGACTGAGCCAATGCGGCCACTTCAGGCAATTTATTAATATAAAAAGAAAAGTTAGATATGTTTCTCTCATAAATGGTTACCAGACAAATGACCCTCCATGCTCTTTAAATAGAGATCATGGACCAATCGGGTGCTAAGCCACGGATCAAGTGTCTTTAATACCGAGGTGAGAGATAGCCATCGGATCACTACAAATCGTGACCATCGGATTATAAGTTACAAATGTACATGGTAAAGAAACACACTTTACCTAACTCTACATTAGAATAAGTTATTCTTAACTATTTCCTATGTGTCAGAATATCCTAACAATAATCACTCTGGCTTGCTTCACCGAGATGAAGATACCCTCATGTTTCCATAATTACATTCCATCATTCAAACTCTTCTCATTTCTTCAGGGTATAGGACTTTTTATATATCCTTGTTGGAAGCCAGATCATTGGATAGATAAATCTAAGAACGGTCCAATTATTCCCACACTGTTCCATGGAAATATACTGAGCAAACCTTGTTAAGGCTATCTTTAAGTTTAGTTAGTTAAATGGATACTTATTTTGGTTTTGTTTTACTTGGGCATCCCACCTTGATTTACATCCTTGTTGTGCAGCAGTTTCCATTATTTGAATATGGGTTACGCAATATGCAATGGTCTACTGCTCTTCTTGGAGATATACTCTGCTACCTCTAAAACATTGGCTATCTTTTGTTGTTATTTTATCACCTCCATAGGTATTTCATATTCTCCTCTAACCCACAGAAGTCTCTCATAATCACGTTTAAAAATTTTAAGAGTTTCCACCAAACTGGCCTAATTTCTCAAATACGATACAAAGGCTCTCAATTGGAAGTCCCCTATAACAGTGTTGGGATTCCATATTTTGTTAAGAGATACCAAAAAATTATGTTGGTATAGTTCATAGGGAAAGTATTTCTCTAGATTCATGCAGTCCATATATCATTCTATGAAACCATATATGTATTCAACCTGGAAATGCTTATTTTTTATGATAGCATTCTTTTTAAACATCAGTAATATTTATGTCAAGTACACATTGTAATTGGTTGAAGGAACCCTGCAACTAAGCACACCATCCATTATCTCTCTCAGTTGTTTCTTATCATTCTCAATCTTGGTTACCTTCCTTTACAGCTTAGCCACAGTGTTTTTATGTTATCCTTAAACTTTGTTTATATATTCTTCCCGTGTCTTGCAAAGGTCATGAATTAAGTTTTCGAGCAAATGGAAAGGTATTATTTTTTACTTATATAAGGGTACACATAGGACTACTTTATCATTTGGTTCCACATCCTATGTTTTCACATCAATGTATTTGGTCAGTTTGATCTCTAGTTCCCAATCCTCAATTAGTTTCATATATGGTTCATGTTCCTCTATTTGTACAACCATTTATTCTGTTAGTTTCATTTTTGATTCATGCTCCTTTGTTTGCACAATTGTGCTTTAGGTAAATTTCAGTTCCGATTTATGGTTTTCACAACAATGTCATCAGTCTATTTTTTTCAAAGGGGTATATTTTTTTGGACCCCTGGAGAAGGTATATATATGAAACCAATGGGTATGGACTCTGCAACTTAGGCCAAGAAATTTAATCTATAAAAAGTTTCTTTTTGTTTGAGCTCATCTGTTAGGGTTTTAGCTTTGATTTGTAGTTGTTTATTTTTCATCCAGAGAATCATATTCTTCCTTAATAATGACATATAGAAAGGAATATTTGTAGGGGATCTTGCTGTTACAACGTGCATCTTTTTTAATTCTAGTGGTTTAGTTGGTTGGTCCTCCTCGACATCCCCATACAAATTTGAAGTTGAGGCAAGGCCATTAATTTTGTACTCATTCTTTTGCGTCAGCAAGGTTTCCTAATCCTTGTTCCATGAACACTTGTTGCATGCATCCTTGCTCCATGACTCCTTCTTCCATCAATTAATCATGTGGATGCTCTTTCTCTTTCTTTTAATCTTGTTCTTCTATTGTTTCTTCCGGGAGTTCTTTTGTAACAATGGGGAGGGCTTCAGCAGCTGGAGCAAGACGCCCTCTCTTTCTCATGTTCTGCTTGGCTTTTGGCGCTACTGTCGAGTGTTTCATGTATCCTCTCAATCTTCTGGTAGCAGGTTTACTCCCCAACATTTCTACTTCATCATAGTCATCTTGTTAATCTTCTTTCTATGGGGATTTAGCAGCAAAAACCTTAGGAACCCTCATAGTTTGAACATTGGGAGGCTCAGTTTCCATATGGAAAGTTTTGTGGGAATTTTTTCTGATGCAAGGTCATGGGGCGGAGTTGCAGCTAGGGGATCATGGGGAGGAGTTGCAGCTGGTAGGTCATGGGGTGGAGTTTCAGCTATCAGGGCATCCTATGGTGGGGTAGAAACTTCAACATGCAATGGCCTTCAAATTAGTTCATCCAATTTCTCCCTTCCCATTGCAGCGCAACAACCACCAAAATTTTAATGAGGCAATGGTGGGATAAGATTTCAATCGACCGCTTTGATTTCTGCACACCTTGAGCCATATGCTCTAGGGGTTTTCCAATAAAAAAAGGCATGTTAACCAACCTTCTATGACACAATTGGTCTAACAACCAGAGGTGCTGGTAATAAGTAATGACATACCTTCTTTTGCACGTGATAATTTTCTAGATAAGAAATGCATCATATTTCCAGGGTTTTGGTAATGACTTTCTATCAAATCATGTGTCTATCTTGAGCAGATTTTTACCTACCTCATGGAATTGTCGCACAACATCAGGTTGGGGTTTACGGGGTGAAAACCACTGTTCTCCCACTTAGGGTAACCCTGTCACTTCTGCAATCAATTTTTCTATCACATCCACCATTGTCCTTATTACCTAAGATCTACCCTCCTTGTAATGCATGGAAAATTCTAGGGCTATGTCGTCGTTATACCCCTGAAACATGTGAGTATACTCTATCGATCTGACCTGTTCAAAAAATGGTTTAACGTAAGGAAATCTGTCTAGAAATTCTTCGCCACATTCTTTGTGTACCCTTGGGCCTCCCATCTTTAGTCAGAGTTAAGAGTGGATATGGTTGTGTTTGTTCTCTACAATAGTTTGAATGTGGGACAACGACACAATGGAAGAGTTGGGGTAATGATTCCAGTAATATCACGTGCCATTTTCTATGGCGGTGACAATATGCAGTCACATTTTTCTGCCCATTTGGCACCGACAATTTGTTGCTGTCATGGTCAGGGTATATTTTTGTTTCTGTTGTACGAAGTCAGGTGTTTTTGCAAGTGTTGCAACCCATTTGGCAAATATTGTTCATCGTTGTCATGGTCAGGGAATATTTCCATTTCCATTTTATGCAATCAGAGATTCCCCTTGTACCCAGTCAAGAGTTGCTGCAATGGTGACCATTGGAATGGGGGGGGAGTTGCCATGGGAGGGACATGATTTTCCATCATACTAATCTAAAGTTTTATTAAGTGCAACTTTGTGGGCCCATGCACCATTATAGTGACTCCTTAAATTACTTGCCTTAAGAAGTATTGGTTATAGTTTATTAGTTATACTTGAATGCATATTATAATTTTGCATGATTATCAAGTTAAATGCATTGATTTGCAGGTTGTTCCTATTATTTTCATTGTGTGCATGCTTAGTTGTTGTTGTTGTCATGTATGTCAGAATGTGCTTCAATTCAAATCACCTGATATTGTGGTTATAGATGTTGATAATGGATAAATTCACATCAACTGAATTATTTGTTTGTATATTACAATTATGCCCCTTAAATGAGGTTGGAGCTATGGATTGAAAAAATGCAAGATATCACAATTTCATTTTGCATTGAACCATGTATAAAGGGAAGATAATGATTCATTTATAAGCTATCTTGATTGGATTGTAACCAAGGGTATCTCACATTATTTTTTATTGAAGGTGCTTCTTTAATAAATCGACTTCATTAGACTTTTATTAGATTTTAAATTCTGGATAAAAGAAGGTGCGAAAATTTCCACGTCATCCTCTTATATTTGGCGTAGTATGATTAGGAATATACATTGGATTTTTGCACGACTTTGCTAGGAGGTTGGAAATGGTAATAGTAACGAGGTTGGCTTGGTTACTATTAGAGGATTACAGGGTGTGCATTCACTATCTATACCTCCTCTTCTACAACACTTGCATGGTAGAGGTATTTATCTATTCTCTCATATTGTTTCCATTCAGGTTCTTTCTCCTAATATTTAATCTTGGCTTCGGGCAGAAGACATTGATCTCTCTGGCTTCCTGGCTACAGAGTGGAACTTATATATTAGGCAGATTGAGGCTGCAGACATCTTTATCTCAAATGAGATGGATAAGATGAGTTGGGCTGGTCAATTGCATAAGATTCAGATTGTGGCCAACGATATTTATAAATTCATAACTAACTCTATTATTTCAACAGAGGGCTATTCTTCGTTTCATAAGTCTTGGAAATGGGAGTTTCCTCTGAAGCTCAAATGCTTTAGTTGGTTGGCCTTGCATGATAAAATCCTCACTTGGGGGTTGGTTGGCCTTGCAGGAAAAAATCCTCACTTGGGGGATTTTATCTTGCAGACGATTCATCAGGCCAAGTATATGTACATTGTGTATGAAACATTCGGAGGATGTTACTCATCTTTTACTGAGTTGTCCTATTGCTACTAAAATATGGAATTCGGTACTACAAGGTTTACTGATTGGTGGTGACTGGAATCAACATTCACTAGAGACATGTTTCAAAGATTAGTTTGTGACTCAACATGAATTTGGCACCTTGCCCTTTTATATCATCTCAGGCATTTGGCATTGTAGGAATCATAAAAAATTTTAGCACAAGAAGGTTGATATAAGACATTTTGTATTGGGGATTGTGTCATATTTCTTTGAAATAGGTCCCAAGAAACATGTTATAAAAGCGCCACAGTTTTTTTCTACAGGATGCCTGGCATAAGTGCCTGGTTGGTTTTTTCTATGGGGCCTATACTAATAGTCAATGCGGATGTGGTGTTTACATTGTCAATCAACCTGACAGCTATTACCATTTCTGGTGGGAGGGTGGCAGAGATACCAATAACAAGACCAAAATCATTGTTTTGTGTAGCGTACTTTTCACTACAAACTAGCTAAACATCAATGAGCTTCAGATATTCAGAGATTCTAAAGGCTCCATAGACTGAATCAAGGGGCTCTCTCGCTTTCAATCTCCTATATTGGCGTATTGGATGAAGGGGATCCGCATTATGAAAAGATCTTTTCAACACATCGACTTCAAACACATATACACGAAGCAGAACACCTTTCGAAAAGAAGAGTTTCAACATCACCTGGGTTATTCACTATGCTAAATACAAACATGACTCCACGTCTGATTCTCGCATCATTCCTACTTCTTAGGTTATACTCTTGATATTTTGTAATGAAATGCACCTCGCTTTTTCGTTTTTTCAATATTTTGATCAAACAGATGAAGGATTAGCAAATGATAGGATAGCAGCCGCTTATACAAGACTTATATTTTCTCATATTTTGTGGAGACTAGTTGAAATGAACTCTGAATTTTTTTTATATAATTGTACTTTCTGTTCTAATACGCACAGCTAAACGGTTAACCGAGTTCTTTGCTTACGGCATAGCCTTGATTTTCGTGCACATATCACTTGAATGAATCGTCGAACCATGCGTGAAGCTCACGGAACACGCTACCATTTTGTTTACGATAATATTATCGTGGCATCCGCCATCATCATAGCAGTATCACGAGGAGGTCGAACAATGGGGAGTGAGCCCTTCACACTTATCGATTACCGAGTTCTATGCCTAGGGCACACCATTCATTTGGTGAAAGTACGAGTTGAATGAATTCATCGAAACAGACAGAGAAGCCCACGGAACACGCTATCATTTTATTTATCGTTATATCATCTTGACATTTGCCATGATCTATTGCCATGATCTAGTCTGGAGGTCGTCAGCTTCAAGGTGTCTGGGACCAGATTTTTATGTGCGCGGAGTACGGTTCACGGCGTTGCAAGTGTTCTTCATTGGCGTTCCCTCAATCACATGAGATTGACTGTTTTGAGTAAGTCAACCTTGTTATGCATATTAACTTCTTTTCTCATTTCAAATTGTTATTGATTTGGCCCCAGGTTTCGAGGTGGTTGGTTGCCCAACCATGTCCAAGATTCTCGCAACGGGTATCTAGTTCCTCCCCAGCTCAAACTGATCTATCGACCTCGAACATTTAGAATGATTGGATCGAGAAGATGACAAGGGTGCTTACACCTTGTGAAGTAACCTTTCAACTGGTTTGTATACAATAGAAAACCTAACGAAGAAAATGTGTAACTGTAGTATTGGTATATTTATTTTCTGACTATGGTGAATAAAATGTGTGATTGTAGGATCGGTATATATATTTTTTCTATGGTAAGTCTGCTGCCAACTAAGGTAATTTGGGCAACGTGTAGGATTAAATTTGCCCATTGTCTCTGAGCCCAATAACATATCCGACTGCTATTGAATCAAATATATCAACAATTTAATTTAGTAAGCGCAGAGACATTACAGGGGTGGGGTTTTTATTCTTAACAAAGAGCTAAATATATCTTTTGGAATTGGACTCTGATGAGATGAGAGAACAAATCATGCTCCCAATTAGTAGAACTATCAATCCAAGATCAAGATAAGTATATATGTGTGGTTTAATCTTTATCAAGATCAACTTTCAAGGCATATCAAATTTAAAAGTTGCAATCTATTTGTTAAATGTTTTGGATTTTTGATGGGCATATTTTTTAGAGGGATTTGCCCAAATTTGATAAGGATTTGTTGGATTCAGAAGTTAGAGTTGTGAACTCTCTAGAATCCAAGTTTTGAAGGTGCCGAATCAATAGTTACTAGATTTAAATTCCAATTTCTACTCTCTAAAATTTAATATGAGGAAAAATTGACAATATACATTTTACACCTATTCAAGCGTAAAACTATGTCAAACAAAAAAAAAAACAAAAAAAAAAATCCACCTTAAGATGACCTAGAAATGATGAGAAACAAAATGTATCAAATTTATTAATATTACAAAATGGGTCAAAATGTGAAAGGAAATTCTAAACATATCAGTAACAAAATTTCTAAGTTGAGAGTTTAATGTAAAGATTGGGATTTTGGATATCAAAAGTAGACTTGAGATATTTATGTCTCAAGCATTAAACATGTCTATGTGGAGCTAGATTAAAGTCATTTACAAAATTTGGCAAGAATAAGAATCAACAAACTAACATTTTCTATAGTGAACCACTGAAAATAGATCTCACTAAGCAAATCATACACCAATGCTCACAATTTGACATTGCGAGCTATCCTTAAAAAAATGTAAAAAATGTGTTGATAAACCAAAAATGAGTTTTAAGTTTTACCCAATATTTTATCAAAATGTTGACATATCCTATTGAAATTAGAATTAATTTTTTTTCTTAATTTTTAGTTCAGTTTAATCGAGTTTGGTAACTATGAATGAATCCACATATGTAAGAGGTTCAGAAATCGTTTCCAGTGGTTTTGTTCGATGGGGCAAGCTCAAGGAGAGCATGTTGGTGTGGAGCAGTGATTTATGTAGTGGCCAAAAAATCCCATCATTTATGGTGGGAAGCTGGCAGGGGGACAAATAGTAGAGTACAAAGCATTGCTTTATGGGGCATGTTGATTGTGGCCAAATGGCTTGGTATCCACCACTTACAGGGTTTTGCTGAAGCTAAAGAGATCATTGAATGGGTCAAGGTAAGTAACATTTTCAACCATCTTTTATGGGGTGGGTTGATTGCGGCCAAATGGCTTGGTATTGACCACTTAGAGGTTTTTGGTGATGCCATAGGGATCATTGAATGGGTCAAGGGAAGTAACGTTTTAAACCCTCCTATATTAAAAAACTAGATGTCACTTATCAAAATTTTGGTAAAACACTTTCAAAGTGTTAATTTTGATCATTTATAAATAAAACAGAATTTCGCTGCTAACATGCTTTCTACGAGAACCATCAATACGGAGACAAGTAAGTTTTTTTTTTTTTTAATCTTTTGACCATGGGGTATTGATCAATGCAAGTTAATAAATTATTCATGAACTAAAGGGAGAAAAAGATATGCACCAGAATAAAGGAAAATATGAGAAGGCTAAATTGAGCTTGCTGGAAATGATTTTGTTGGAACAACAGTAGAATAGTTTTTATATTAAAACATTTTTTTGATACCATTTTCATTTAGCAGCACAAGAGATTATGTGTAGCAAATTTTTGATAAGCTACAGGATGTAATAGTTTTTTGAATCTATTTGTGATCCTAGTTTTTAAGAATATTTTGGTATGAATTATGTAAAAACTGAAGGGAAGAAAGTTTCAGGATGTTTCAATTGATTTTTTTTTTTAAAGAAATGCAGTTTAAACAACAAAATACAAAATATGATGATTTGACTAAAACATGATTTAATCAGTAAGCCTAAAACTCCAACAGTTATAATAATTAAACAATGCATATTCAGATACAGAATGGATCAAGGAGGGAACATGTCATATTGAAATAGGAAATGGATTGAGGATAGAACATATCAGAAAATATATATTTTTTTTTTTACACTACCAAGTTAATTGGTAAGAGATAATTTCAAAATACCAGGACCCTTTCCTGTGAAATTTACAATGTGATGGTGAACAACTTAACTAGTCTAAATGTAACTGTATTATATTTTGTTTATTAGTTGACGTTTCATTTTGAACTGGACCTCTTGACGCAGAGGATGGTCGTTCCTGTATCATGTTATGGCTATTAGTTTTTTTTCCAGAAAGAAAAAACGTTGTTTCTATTAAAAACAGTACATATACACTAACATTCATTTCCAGCTACCAAAAGATAGCATGGTCAATACCATGTGGCATATTTTAATTATCATCCTCTGTGCTGAGGAGGAAGCATAAAGCTTAAACATCAACACATATAACTGCAATAAAAGAAAACCTTAAATATGCATCGTATTGCCGAAGAAACATGTTCTATGCATCATTTCCAAACAAAAGATAATACCACCCCGCCCATAAAGGTCAAAACAGAAAACCTCAGTACTCCATCCACCACAGGATATAAAAGTAAGCGCATCATCCTGTATCTAGGGAATCAATAAGCAGAGACAATCGAGTACTGGATTTGAAAAAACCATCATCATGAACCTGGGGAGTCCAGGTATGAGAAAAAAAAACAACAAAAAAATTGAAAAAAAAATGTCGGCTCGCTTGCAGAAGATCTTGTGGTTGAACTATGGCAAAGGAAAATCAAAGGACCTGATCAACTATGAGTCCTTGAAATGGGAAATCTGGATGTTGTCGTAGGATAGACTAAGGCATTTTTTTGATAAGATATCTGCACGAGAGTTATTCTCTCTATACACATGATTCAAATATGCTTCAAGAAACTTCGATAATAGATAATTGAATCTATCAATCCACCCCTGCAAACCATGAATGCGAAGAGCATAAACAACATAATTTCCATCGATAATAATTTTTGAGTCACCATATACATGAATATTTGGCAGATTAAGATAATAAGCAACCAATATCCCACTCCACAGTGCCATAAGCTCAGATTTGTTGTTCAAAACACGTCCACCATTCCAGCAAATATGATACCTTTCTACCTCCTGGAGCTTGATCCATGCCCTGCAATCACAAACTCCATCTTGTTGTGCCCCATCAAAATAATTTTTCAGGACAACAATAGGATGAGGCCGAATACACTTGGACAAGTTGATCAAGATCCCCAGAGTAGAAGATTGACCATCCAACCACGACATAATAGATCTAATAATCAAATATATGTTAGCAGCCATTCCCTAAAAAATAACGTGGTTTTGTGCACGCCATATCTCCCAAAATAAATAAACTGACATCGTTTTTTATTTTCTATTGGTAGCCCGCCATGCTAGGATGGTGTTGATGCATTCAGCTGGTCTCCAAGCAGGATCCAAATGATAACATGTAAAGAGTGACCAAATACTGAGAAGAAAAGAGCAGAAAAAAATAAATTGATGTAGATTCCTCATGAACAAGACATAAAGGACACCTCGTCAACCCCTGGAACCCACGTTTTTTGAGGTAGTCCCATGTTAATGTTTTGCATTTCCACAACAACCATGGAAATAGAAGAATCTTAGAGATGATATTCCAATGCCATGCTTGATAGAATTGAGAAGGAGAGCTAGCAAGATGCTGTTGAATAATGATATAATGATATATCTCCCTAACCTGCAAAGCATCACCCACCATATGGCCATCCCAAATCAGGTGATCCCCTCCCCCATGCAAGGTCATACCTGCAAATTTTAACCCATGCATCACATATTTCCATTCAATTGCATCCCTCCCAGTCAAACCCAACTAATCAACTGATTTCCAAATCGGAGATCCAAGGTTCCAACACAAGATAATATGTGCTAAGGAAGAAATGCCTCGGTGACTCAATCTGTGGATTAACCTTGGATCTATGTGAAGACCGCCATCCAGTCCCAAAATCCTGTCGAAAACCAAAATTAGTCTTTGCCCATTTTCGAATTTCCACACTAACCTCCGCGCCATGATGGGAATGATTTTTACAAAACTTCTCCAAATTTGAGATTGTAACTTTTGAGAAGGAAAAAAACCACAGTATAAGGATAAAATCGGATCTCCCACAATTTATTTGCATCCAATAATTTGGGACCATATCCCAATGGCTTTTATTTCCTGCCACAGAGACTTGATAAGGAGAGCGATTGAGAAACTTTGAAGATTTAAGAGACCCCAGGCACCATATTTTTTAGGAATAGTAAGACAGTCCAATCTACATAGGTGAATTTTATTTATATTTTGAGCACCATACATATAAAATGTGATATAATGGAGTTGATTTTTGCTACCGTATACTCAAGGAGGTAATACAAATGTGTCTAGTATATTACAATCTGAGGCAATACAACTTGTACCATAATATATCAACCTTCCAGAGACAAGAACTTGTTAGACCACTTCATAATTATGTTCTTGAATTTGTCAACCAGCCAGGTCCACTCCATAACCCTATATGCACATGGCTTCAACCGAAAGCCCAGATAAGTAAACCCCTTCACAATATGATTTTTTTGCACCCCCATAAAATCTTCTATAAATTTGATTTCATCCATATATCCAGATTCATAAATTAAAAAGGATTTATCTTTCTTGATGCATAGGCCCGATGCATCTCCAAAATAGATTAGCATAAAATTTAGATAAAACCATTGATTCTTGAGTAGCCTACCAAAAACCAGTAAATCATCAACAAATAAAGAGTGGTAAATGAAAATTGTCGGAGAGAAATATAGCCCTTCGAAATATCCAACATTTTTGGCCATTTTCATCAGATTGCTGAAACCGTCCATAATAAGGATGAATATGAGAGGAGATAATGCAAAAATTTCTCTGAGGTCCCTCTCGGCAGTAAAAAGGTTTGATGGAAGACCATTGATTAAGACGGCATATCTTACAGAAGATATACAAGCCATGATCCATCGAATATTAGGCATTGATATGCCAACCTTTAGAAAAATAAGCCTAATAAAGGACCAATCAGCAATTGAAACTTGAATCCATGACCCTAACTCTGAGATCACCATTCTAACTACTAAAATCCTCTTCCATAATCAAGAACAAGAGGGGAGACAAAGGATACCCTTTGTAGAATCCCTATGATGCTCGAAAGAAATTTGATGGCACTCCATTGATCATAACCATGAAGGGAGTAAATTGGATACAACCCATGATCCAATTGACAACTTGGAGAGAAAATACCATTTGGATGAGGACTAGGCATAGAAAAGTCCAATCCACTCTATCATAAGCCTTTGAAAAATCCAATTAGGATGGTCACTCTCAGATTTGAAACTTTCATAAAGTGAAAGACCTCTTGTGCTACTCTCCCCACATTGTGAATGTTCCTATTGTGAAGGGAATTAAAGTGGTCTTCTGAGATGAAAGAGCAAAGCACAAACTCAATCCTCTTGGCGATGATTTTGGAAATCATTTTATAAATTAGATTGCAACATGAAATATGCCGAAAATCCACAAAAGATGCTCCATCTTGAGATTTTGGAATAATGAATAATAAAGATGATTTGAGGGATCCCAACACCTTGTTAGAGGATTTAGATACTTTGATTGTTTTTAGTTGTTCCTCCTTTATTAGCTCAATGAAGCTCAAGTAAATATCCACATGAAAGCATCCAACCCTGGGATCTTGGACTTTTGCATAAAATTTAAGGACGCTTGAACTTCCTACTTTGTGACTTCCTCCAAGAGAAAGGAATTCATCTCATCATCAGGGGAAAATTTATGGATGGAAGTTCATCTTAAATTTTAGAAACAATAGCGAATCTTACTAGTCCCCAATATGTAAATTGTAAATTTTTTTATGATATTTTTGTAAAAACAATTAGGTTTCTAATTATTATATATTAGTAGATATAATTTTTTGGCGATTTTTAGGGTAAAATAATTTTATACTATAAAATTTGGGCGAATCAATTTTCAAAAAAGGGAAATTGGCAAATCTTTTTTTTTGGAAAAGGCATGGAAAATTAGCCCACTTGTGAATATTAGCCCCTAAAATTTTCCCTGCTCATTAGATATGACCTTGAGGAATTTCGACACCACTTGTAAGATATCCTGAATTGGGAAGCCTTGGGGAGCCTCAAAAAGAGATTGAAAAAGATTAAATCCCTTCGCTGCTTTATCTACAAAAGAGTGTATTGTGGTTCCATTAGGATCTGTAATAATCCATATGGTATTTACTTACTTCCTCGTATTGGCAAAGTGATGAACAATTTTGGATTTATTGTTACCTGCAAAGATCCATATGGACCTACTATTAAGTCTTCACCATTCTTCTTCCTCCAACAACAGAGAGTGGCTTTCCTCCTTAAGAGATTTCAAGATATCAAATTTCTCAAAAAATATGGAATCGACATCCATATGAGATAAGGCTCTTGCGATTCGATCTTCCACTTCATTCAGTATCACTTTATTTTCTACATACTATTCCTTGGCCCACACCCTAGAGGCCTATTTAATCGATGTTAAATTATTCACAAATTGTTCCATGTGCAAGGAGGAACCAAAAGGACTTAATTTTCTCCAATGGATGGAAACCAAGGTTGGTAGTCATCTTCTTCAAGCCATGATGGAATGAATTAGAAAGGGATTGACTTTGATCCATCATGATGAGCAAATTTTAAGATTATATGCCAATTATTGGAGAGCCCTCCAAAAACCACCATTGATCTAAAAGAAAAAATTGAATTCAATAGTGATTCCAATACTAGAAATATTTTGAGTTGCTTGAATACCTCACTTCCCCTTAAGAGACCATTCATCCAAGTGGGAGAGAGACTAACTAGCTAGAGATTTGTAAGATTCTTTTAATCAATAGATCAGAAAAAAAATGGTTAAGCGGGTCCAGGTGGGGACTAGGCCCCCAAAATTCCTAAAGGACCAAAGTAAAATATAGATCACTACCTATGATAATATGTTGATTCGCTAGAGCTCCTGCAGTAACCAAATATTCCAAGTATGTCTCTCTGTCAATGTGCTGACCATTTACATTTAAAAATGAAACAAGAAGAGCATAATCTTTGAAAGAAATCCAAACCAAAATGGTAGAAGGGAAAGAAGAAGAGGATATGGCCTTAACATTGGGGTTTCATCCTGAAATTGACCACTCTAAGAAACCCTCTGAGTCCACATGACTAAAGGACTAGATGTTAACACCCCCTCAAGCATTTTTCAGGCTTTGATCCCAGAACACCTAGTCTCTTGAAACATTATAATGTTGGGTTTAGTGCATGGAAACAAATTTCGAAAGGAATGTTTTTATGAGCAACCCCAATTCCCCTCACATTAGAAAAAATAAGAATCATAGAGCATCACTCTATAGGGATACGTTTTCTCTAAGGGCCCCAATTATAGATGTCAATTTTCTTTTTTTAATATCTAGCTTAGCTTTTTTCTATGGTTTTTATAGCTTTTTATCCTATCAACCAGGAAGGATATGAGAGGGTTCATTGAAATCCCACCATAGAAAAGAGGAACCTTTTTGTGATTCCTCATGTGATGCAATGAATAACCCTTTTTCTCACCTAAGAGAAGGAAAGGGAGGAGGAATAGGGATGGGAATTTAAGATGAAGGGGAAAATACTCTCAAGAATAGAGGGCTCTATAGAGGCTAAAATAGAGGCCCCAAAGAGTGAGGAATAAGTGATAGGAGAGACAAAGGAAGGCCCAATAATACAGGGAGGGCTTTCTGACTAAGAGTAAGAAACAAGCTTAATATATAAAGAGCGGGAAGGGAGCATAACCTTACCACATCGATGAAAACCTTCCAAAATATTGTGTATCGGGGAGACTTGTGAAACTGATCCAAATAAAAACCCTTCGATCCTTAGGGGAGAGGATATTCGTTAGAAATTATTTATTGTTGAAGAGGAGATTGAGTCAAACCCAAGGGGCCCTAACTATGATAATTCTTCTGAATTTGCCTTATTTCATGAAATCGATGGAACCTAAATGGGAGCTTCCAATATCCCACCTTATACACCCATACCAACCCATTCATTGTGATCTCCATATCTAAAACCAGACCACTTGAAAAGCACACATCAACTTGAATCCAAGCCACTCTATAATCTTCCTTCTCCTACAATCCTTCCTCTCCACCAACAAAGGTGTTGATATTATTCTTGATGACCTTAAAGAACTCAAAACTCCATAGGTGGATTAGTATCCTAGGAAGTAAGGCCCAAACCCTAAGGTTATCCATGGGATCCCTTATGGGGTCAAATTCAATATTCCATGGTTTTAGTAGTAAACCCACCCACCCCCAGCTCCAATTGAGGGTAAAAATACATGAGAAATTCACTTTTGATTGGACAAAAAAGGTTATCCAACCTCTCACAAAAATAGAAAGAAACAGAACATACTTTAATAGAGGCTTGCAAGATGAGGAGACATAAGATATCATGGATGCTACATAGAAGGATTTTACTCCAAACCTTCTAACCTATGTCTTCCCTACATATTACATAACTCTGTCAACTTTATTTTCCTTACCAATAGTTACACTAACAACTTCTCTACTCCTATAAAAGCACCATCCCCTCTTGCACATCAACTCATAGTTGTTAGGCGTGGAAGGAGTGCATGTGCATGGGGGGCTAAAACTATGGGCAAAGAGGTTGGCACAAAGGTGGTGAAAGGGAGATAGAGGGAGAGATGAAAATGCACAAAGCCATGGAACATGGGACATATAAACCTAGGACAAGGGCATGCATGCAACAACTTTCTTTTACCAAAGAATCCTTAGAAATATATGGGTTTCCAACTACATAAGGGATTGGTGAATATAATGGGGGATGATGGTTTTCCATTTGTATGCGGATGATGGACCCACATGTAGGATTTATATTATAGTCCACCAGATAAAATACCTTGTTATTCATCTAACAAAAGAGACAAAAAAATTCAATCCATTGACTGGTGGGGGAAATGACTAGCGTGAAACACCACCAGTGGATAAAATAGGTCGACATGGTTATGGATGAAAGAATAAAAAGGAAGGAAAGGGCCTTGTCTTGCTAATATGTATGGAAATCTAATATTGAGTTAGCGAGATCCATAGTTTTGATTTAGAAAAAAACCATAAATAAAAGTCACAATCCCACCTTCACGACTACTGAGAAACCCATCTCTTGTTGCAAAGCTCCAGAAGTCCTAATTCAACCATTATCAACTTGCATAGATATTTTAAGAAACCTACAAATCAAATATATATTTTGTTTGAAAAAAGAGAATATAAAAAAATAGTAATATTTTCAAATTTATTTATTTATTTATTTAAAGTTTTAATAAATATATCAATTTTAATTTATTTAATATGAAAAAATTGTTTTTTGGAAAACTATAAAGTATATGTCTATATTTGTACAATATTTTAGTACCTAAATGAAAGAAGAGATATGGTGGAAAATGAAACTAGTTTTGATCTTCATAATTGTCATTGTACTTATGTCATTATATGTAAAATGTAAAAGAAGAAAAATAAATATTATATTTTAAGCATGGCTTTCATGCTGAAATACTACTTTTTTATTTAGATAAGCATGCTCGTCATGTTTCTAGGTTTGCTTGAGTCAAAGAGTCAATGTCCTATTTTCACCTATAAAAAAAAAATTAATAAAAAATAATAATTATATATTTTGAGAAAATTTCCCTCTAGAAGTCAAGTCAACCATGCCTGTCATTTAGGCTCTACCCTAAGAGACATGATTGTTCGCACCCCTCTGGACAAGTATAAATACAAGAAATTTGGAGCTCATTTTCTATATACAATTTGAAGTAATATGATATGAAATTTCGCAGAGAAAGAGGAAGTAAGAAATCTGAGCAGAAGAAGGGTTTGACTTGGCTTCTAGAGGATGAAAGGGTATTGGATATCTCATTTGATCTGATTTTATAATGAGAGAATTTTATGGGTTTTCCCCATGGAGGGGTTTTTCCCTAGCTTGGAGCCTATATCTTGCGTTCTTACATTTTTTGTGATCTTCATGTTCTTAAATTATGGTAATTTCTTGATGAAAGAAGAAAAACACTATAATAATAATACCCAAAAAACTCACAAATAATTATCATGAAGGAAAATCTATCTTAATCTACATTTATCCTCATTTTCCAACATGGTTTTAGAGCTTAGTTTTGTACACTAAGGCTTGAATATCACATTATTTTTGGCATTTGGATCGAATCTCTATCTATGGTTTTTATAGATAAATTCCTATATATTTTGTCTCTATAGAATTGAGAAAATTATGGGAAAACATCAAATCTAAGGCTTGCATTAACCACATGTTTTGATGGTTTTCTATATTAATTCAATCATAAATCTTTGTTCCTGGAAGCATTTCTATCATGGTTCGTATGAATTACACTTTGAGGCTCGCAGAGTGTATGTGGCTCTAACTATAAATTACATTGTAGCTCGTTTCTATATCACAAAATTCTTGGTGGATCCTTGGCTCTAATCAATTCTTAAATTCCCTCATTAGCATCTCCATGGTTTGATTTCACTGTAAACGTTTGCAGTATCATATTTAAGGATCGTAACATCACACTCTTATGGCACTGAATTATATTGTGGCTTCTATCTTGTCACCATGGCCCAAAATTGACATCATACTTTTATACTTGCATATTTTTCTTGGATGTACTTGGTAAGAATTGTAGATACATGATGAGGGCTATCAAAATGATAGAAGTGGGATGAGAAGGATGGAAAGAAAAAGTAATGTAAGGTTTGTGCTTGATGATGACTTCTTGACAATAGTGAGCATAACGGAAAGAGGGAAATATTGTTGTTCATAAAAGATAAGTACTATATCTCTCTTTTCGTACTATTATTGATATATTTAGTAAATATATTCTCTTGATTTATTTTCATTACTTGATTGTAACTATTCTTTTGTCATCTCCCTAAATAGGATTGTGGGTACATGTTGAAAATTATCTAGTCTATAAAAATTAACAGTATAAAAAAAAATTGTGACAATTCTTGGATATAGAGAGAACTTCAGAGGGAGATTTGAACCTTGAAATAACTATGGATTCAGAGGAAGCTTTAGATCCAGTGAGAACTATGATTTTAGAATTTTTTTATTATTCAAAGCGAGCAATTCAACTCTCAATTTTTAAGGCATGTATTTACGTATTATATTTAAAATATTTAAAGACTAAATATATGACAAGCCTTTGTCCTCGATGAAGTACATGCACTTTAGGGACAAGATTGGAATTTTTAAGATAAGTTCTCTCAGTAAGAGGGAAAATTAATAAGATAACAATAGGGGAAAATATTCTCCATATTTAGAAAGAATGGACTAGAGTAAGTGGTCCCTAAGGCCCAGTTACTCAAAAGAGTAGTTGCCTTTCTGTGTTGGATCAATCACTCTATAAGATTGGGTGCCTTTATTAGTCTCAATTATATGTAGAGTAATCCTTTTGGTTAGAGTGAGGCCTCTAATATTAGGATTTTTCCAAGATAATGACAACCTTGTGATGTAAGGATCCTTAAAGGTTATGACCTTGTGGTGTGAGGATTTAAATATCGTGTAAGGTTTTTCCAACCCTGCATAGTTGGAATGGATGATCCTAAAGGTTTTACCTTAGTAATGGAAAACATGTACTAGCTTTTATACCATGAGGTTGAGGCATAAACTGGATCATGGTGACTAGTTGTTGTACCTTAGGTTGAATAGCTTGCCTGATAGTACTTAGGTTTGGTACCTTGGTAGTAGCCTATATAGTACTTAGATCCCTATTAGATGGCTTGGTACCTTGGAAATAGCTTAGATGGTACCTTTATCCATGTAATATGGGCTGGTACTTTGGAAATATCCTAGATTGTACCTAGATCCCTATAAGATGGGCTGGTACCTTGGAAGTAACATATATGGTACCTATTAGGTCCCTATATTACTAGTGTAGTCACTTATTTTTGTTAGTGTATCCCCCTTACTGTTATTGTTGTACCCATGTAACCCCCATATTTTTATTATTGCGCCCTTACATTATTATTGTTAGGTCGGCTAGGATTATCTTGTGACCCATTGGACTCTTATATATAGAAAGGAGGTTTTCTCATTTGTATCACCCAATAATTTTTCATTCATGTAATGTAAAGGAGGTTTCCCCCTCGAAATGACTGATTTTTAAGGAATTAATATCTCTTTTCTTCTATTTTTTGAGTTGGTTTCATAACATTTGGTATCAGAGCTTTGGATTTTATGGTTTCGCTGCTTCAAATAAGTCATCTTGGAATTTTCACTATAACTATTTTTCTACGAGGGTTCACACACTAAAAACAAAAATCCATTTCTAAGAAATCTTTTGTAACTTCCAGTGAAAATTTCAGATCTTGGTTCGCAATAGTTTTCGAGATATGATCAGTGGAAATTAGGGTTTTTTACAGACTCCCGAATTTCATCTAAAAGAGGTGACCTTGGGAAAATCATCATAACTCTATCTCTGAGCATCGAATTGGAATTATGTAATAAGTGGCCGAAATTACATAGATATTAGTTTTCTATGTATCAATTTTAGAGCCAAAGGAGGAAAGAGTGACATGTGGCATGCCGTACAAGTTCGCTCTATTGAACTAGTCCATAATTAGGTCATTGTGGGAGATTGGGAATAAATTTGCCTTGAAGAATCCAAATAAGGTCAGAATTGTGGCATTCGAAAGAATATTCAGAGGGCTACTACCAGACCGAATTTTAGATATTGAAGATCCAAAATCACAGAGATAATTCAGATTGAATATGGAGCTCCTCAAAAGAAAGAAAAAGGTGTGTATTTATTTTTCAAAATGCATAAGTCTTGTTTGAAAAATCAGTTTGAAGTGATTCCAAGGAATATTAAAGCATAGCTATAAATTCTCCCTAAAAATAATTCAACGCCCATTAAGCCCTTAGAATACTCTACTATGATTCATGAAGAGGAAGAAGTACAACATGATATATCAAAATTACAAGAGTAAGTGCACCAAATTATGCTCTCACAAAAAGAAACAAAAAAATGAAATGGAATTTTTGAATAAATGCATGGAAGCTAATATGGATGGTTTGAAGAAGGGCATGGAAGATAATATGGATGGTTTGAAGAAGGGCATGGAAGCTAATATGGATGGTTTGAAGAAAGGCGTGGAAGCTAAGATGGGTGGTTTGAAGAATGTCATGGAAGACATGGAAGAAAAAATGCAAGGCAACACGGAAGACATGAAGAATGATCTAAAAGAAGACATGAAAGGTTTGAAGGAAGGTTCGAAAAATTTGATACAAGAAATTGTTCTTGATGTCGAAAAGATAGTATAGGAAACTCATGATGAGAAAAAAATAAATGTTGATTGTGATTTCATATACTCTAATGTTGGATTGAAGACCCACCATATTCTAAAGATCGATACGAGGAAGTTTGATGACAAGGATCCTGTAACATGGATACTATAGATGAAGAAATGCTTTGATCTCAATAATGTGAAAAACACATAAAAGGTACACCCTGAAAATTTATATTTAGAAAAAAATACATTTGTATGGAATCGATGGCTTTGCTCCCGTAAATTTTTTTTCACTTGGTCAATTTTTACAGAGGAAATGATAGCACATTATGAGGATACAAAGAACAACACCTTCTTTATCCAATTGATAAATCTCAAACAAAAGGGTTCAGTGATGGAGCACATTTAGGACTTCCAAAAATTGAATATAAGGGTAGCTGATATTCTAGAGGAACAAAATATTGATGTCGTCATAGGGACTTTAAAGGATAACATCCAACATGAGGTTCCCCTTTGGGAACCTGATTCATTGGAGAAGGCATTCAGGTTGGCAAGAAAAATTGAATGTAAAATTATGGCGACAAGGAAACCTACCACTCATATCTATAAATATGGAAGTGTTCCTACTCATAGACTTCCACAACCTACAAGGTTGACACCACAAAAATTGGAAGAAAAAAGAGAAAAAGGGCTTTGCTATAGTTGTGATAGAAAATACACTAAAGGTCATAAGTGTGCTGAGAATAAATTATTTTACAAAGATTGTGAAGAGGAGGAAGAAAATGAACAAGAAACTTCAAAAGAAGAGGATATACACTAGGAACCAACCCTAGAGAAAGGAGAAATGAGTTTGACCATATCATGTAATGCATTGTCAGGAATTACCATTCCTCAAAATCTTAAGATAGAAGGACATATCAAGAAGAAAAATGTAATAGTGTTGATTGACTCGGGTAGTACCCATAATTTTATTCATTGTAAGGTAGCCAAGGAATTGAATTTCTTCCTATACCCAGCAGCATAATGTCAAGTGATGGTTGCAAATGGAGGAACTATAAATTTCTATGGAAAATGCCATAATATCAAGCTAACCATGGGGGAATATGTATTAAATAGTCCAATTATTTCCATTCTAATGGGAGGTGTTGATGTTGGACTAGGAGTACAATGGTTACAATCTTTGGGGACGATAGCTTTTAATTTTCAAGAAATTTTCTTGATTTTTTTTTAGAAGGAAAGGAATTTGAATTACGGGGTATCACAGGGAATTCGAGAAAGATAATAAGCTCTAATGTCATGATAAAGCTTCTGAAGAAATAACAATGAGACATAATTGCACAATTATTCTCATTATAAGTTCCAACATAAAAATCATCTATTTCTCCAGATCTCCAAAAATTCTTGGACAATCATTACAATGTTTTTGAAACTCCCAAAGGACTCCCACCTATTTGTGATCATGATCATGCTATTCATTTGATTCCAGGAATTGTTCCTCCAAACATTAGGCCTTATAAATATCCTTATTTCCAAAAGAGCGAAATTGAATGTATGATTGTAGAAATGTTAGAGGCTGGTATAATTCAACTGAGTCAAAGTTATTTCTCTGCTCTAATAGTATTGGTGTATAAGAAGGATGGATCACAGTGTAGGTTTCTGGATTATAGGGAGCTCAATAACTCACTATTAAAGATAAATTTTCCATTCCTGTGATTGATGAATTATTGGATGAATTACATTGAGAAATTTATTTTACCAAGTTCGATCTTCGTTCAACATATCATCAAATTAGAATGAAGATTGAATATATTCCAAAAACAACATTTCAAACTCATGCGGGTCATTATGAGTTTTTGGTCATGGCTTTTGGCCTTACCAATGCACCTTCTACATTTCAAGGGTTGATGAATTCCATTTTCAAACCCTTCCTTAGAAAATTTGTGTTAGTATTTTTTTATGATATACTAATCTACAACAGGTCTTGGAAGGATCATGTTCAACATGTTGACATGGTGCTCAAACTATTGGAGGAGAAACAATTATATGAAAAAACCTCCAAATGTTTCTTTGGAGCACAAGAGGTGGAATATCTGGTCATATTTTATCTCTCAAGGGTGTTAAGGTAGACCCTAACAAAATTAAATCCATTAAGAAATGGAAAGTCCCCACAACCATAAAGCGGTTGCGAGTATTTCTCGTGTTAATAGGGTATTATCGCAAGTTTTTTAAGAATTATGGGAGAATAACAACACCTATAACAACATTATTGAAGAAAGATGCATTTTCATGGACTCCTGAAGCAACTAAGGCCTTTGAACATCTTAAAGAGGCAATGTTCCTAGCACCAATCTTAGCTACGCTAGACTTCACAAAAACCCTTATTGTGGAATGTGATGCCTAAAGAAATGGAATTGGTGTTGTTTTAATTCAAGAAGGAAGACCCATTTCTTTTGAAATTCTTCTAATCAAAGGAAAGTATTTACGGAAAGCTATTTATGAAAAGGAAATGTTGGAAATACTACGTGCACTAAAGAAATGGCAACCTTACCTAATGGGAAGACACTTCAAGGTAAAAAATGATCATGATAGTCTTAAATACTTTTTGGAACAAATACTATCTTCATAAGAGTAGCAAAAATGGGTCACAAAGACATTGGGTTATGACTTTGAAATCATCTACAAAAAAGGGAAGCTAAATTTTGTTGTAGATGCATCTCAAGAAAGGATGAAGAGGTGGAATCATTGCTTTGTGCCATTTCTATTATCCAACCAGATTGGATAATCAAAGCAAGGGATGAATGGAATAAGGATGAAGAAGCGTGGATGCTCATTCAAAAGTTGCAGCAAGATCCTCGTACATATAATACATTTAGTTAGAAAAATGATTTCTTATGGTATAAAGACCGCCCATATATTTGTAATAATTCCCAACTAAAACAAAAGATTCTTTTGGAATTGCACACTTCTCCCTTAGGAGGACACTCATGATTTTTAAAAACTTACCACAGGGTGAAGAAAGATTTTTTTTGGGATGGCCTTAAATCTGATATTCAAAATTTTGTGGCGGAATATTTGGTTTTCCAGCGAAATAAATTTGAGACAATTAAGACCCTGGGTCTTCCACGACCTTTATCCATTCCAAGTCAACATTGGGAGGATATTTCAATGGATTTTATCGTAGGGTTACCTAAGTCCGAAGGAAAGAGTGTCATCATGGTGGTAGTTGATAGACTTACCAAGTATGCACACTTTTTTGCATTATCTCATCCATTTAATGCAAGTACATTTGCTAATGCATTTATGGAAACAATTCAAAAGCTATATGGAAACCCAAATATTATTGTAAGTGACAAAGATCCCACTTTTATTGGAATTTTTTGGACGTAAATATTTTTTTGTTTGGGTACTCAACTAGCTCATAGCTCATCTTGTCATTCTCAATCCGATGGGAAAACTGAGATAATGAACAAATGTTTGGAAGGATATATTTTTTGTTTTGTGTCTGATAAACAAACACAATGGGTCAAGTGGTTACCGCTGGATGAATGGTGGTATAACACTTCCTTCCATACTACAACAAAAATGACCCCATTTATGGAACTTTATGGATATCATCCACCATCCATCACATCATATTTAGGAGAAAATTATAAGGTTAAAGTAATGGAAGATAACATCGAGCATCAACAACAAGTTATCCAACTCTTAAAGGATAACCTAAATTTGGCCCAAAACGAATGAAACAATGGGAAGATCAACATCACAAGAAGAGAAGTTTTTATGTAGGAGACTGGGTATTTTTACAGCTACAACCATACAAACAAATGTCCCTCAACCAAGGTAAGAAGGACAATAAATTATCACCCAAGTACTGTGGTCCTTACAAGGTGTTGCAAAAGATTGGTACTATGGCATACAAACTAGAGCTTCATGCTTCTTCTCTAGTGCATTCGGTTTTCCATGTTTCATGCTTAAAGAATATTATAGCTGACAAACTTCCAGTTAAATCAATATTGTCACAAATTGATGAGGAAGGAAAAATAATATTGGAACTTGAAGAAGTCACGGAAACAATAACTCGACAGCTACGAAATCGATCAATTTCGGAGTATCTCATCAAGTGGAAGAACTTACCCACTGAAGATTCTACATGGGAGGATGAGAATTTTATATAGAGCCATCTAGAGCTATTCAAGCATTGAGGAAAACACTTTTTTGAAGGATATGGGCACGTTAGGTCCATATATTACTATTGTAGTCCCTTATTGTTGTTAGTGTATCCCCCTTATTGTTATTTTTGTACCCCTGTAACCCCCATATTGTTATTATTGTGCCCTTACATTATTATTGTTAGGTCAACTAGGACTGTATTGTGACCCCATGGACTCCTATATATAGAGAGGAGGTTTTTTCATTTGTATCATCCAAGAATTTTTCATTCATTTATTGTAAAGGAGGTTTCCTCCTCAAAGTGGTTGATTTCTAAGGCGTTAATATCTCTTTTCTTCTATTTTTGGAGTTGGTTTCATAACCGTACCTATATCCCTGAAAGATGTTGGGTTGGTACCTTGGAAGTAACCTATATGGTACCTAGATCCCTGAGAAATCTTGGGTTGATACCTTGGCAGTAGCTTAAATGGTATCTAGATCTCTGAAATAGCATATGTTGATGTTGATCTGACTCTTCTTATGAAAATATTTCAACTTGAGAAGTATCCTTGTACCGGTTGTGGAATTATGAATACCTCCCTAGTTAAGAGGGATTTTGCAAAATGTAACTAGGTTAAATCTTCATAATTTCCATTGTACTTATTTCATTATATGTAAAATGTAAAAGAGGAAAAAGAAATATTTTATTTTAAGCATGGGTTTCAGGCTCAAAGGTTATTATTTTATTTAGATAAGCATGTTCTTTATGCTTCTCGGTTTTCTTGAGTCAAAGAGTCAAATTCCTCTTTGGACCTATTGTAAAAAAAAAGGAAAAATAATTTTCGATTATGTATTTTGGGAAAATTTCCTCTAGAATTCAAGTCAGCCCTACCTGTCATGTAGGCTCTACCCCAAGAGACATGATCTTTTACACCCCTCTAGACAATTATAAATGGAAGAAATTTGGAGCTCATTTTTTAATATACAATTTGAATTAATATGATCTGGAATTTCACAAAGAAAAATAAAGGTTGAAAATTGAGCAAAAGATGAGTTTGACTTGGCTTCTAGAAGGTGAAATGGTATTGGATATCTCATTTTATCTTATTTTATAAGAAGATAAGTTTATGGGTTTCCCCCTTGGATGGGATTTTCCCTGGCTTGGAGCCTATATCTTTTGTTCTTTTATCTTTCTATTATCTTCATGTTCTTTTATTATGGTAATTTCTTGTTGAAAGAAGAAAAAAATATATAATAATAATGCCAAAAAAACTCACAGGTAATTACCATGAAGGAAAATCTATCTTAATATACATTTATCCTGATTTTTCAAAACGATATATAAAATTGGTATACATGTCAAATTACTAATGCAAGGCTATTTTTTCAAAAAAAAATTGAGATTGTTTTAAACCTTTAATTAATATATTCAAAAAATACATAATTTAGAATGTAAGCATTGGTGAAAATTTTGAACGTTAGATTGTGTGTATATTTGAGACCATTAGGAAATGAACAAGTTATATAAAAAACATTGAAAATTTATAATTAATTGTTAATGAGTTATGGCATAATGGTCAAAAATTTATAATTTGGTTCACTATATTTTTTAATATATGCTATGAGGAAATTAGGATTTCTAAATACTCATGGAATTAGTTTAAAATCAGTTAGTTTGGGAATTCTAATATAAATTACTTATTTTCAAATTTTCCCAATGAGGGTCTACTTAGAAGTGTGCAGAGTGGGTACTCATTAGATGTAGAGTATAATTATTCATCTAATGAGGGCTTACACTTGAAATTTGAGTAAACTTATAAGGATATAAACAAAAAATACAATTAATAAAAATATTTTTCTTCTTTTGTTGAGATTCAACAAGAAAAATTCTTGATTCTAGTGAAAATTAAGCACCTACACTAGGTGGGGCCTCAGGCTATTTTTAGGTGTATGTCTATTTATAGTGCATTCTATTTATAGAATAATTTCTATCTATAGATGCACATATATCTTTATTATCCATTAATTTATATGGACATTAAACTATAATATAATCTCAATGAGAAGTTGAAAATAACTAACTGAAGTGGCAAATCTGTTAGCTAAGTGAATTTCGAGTTAAGTGGTTGTTTGGTGGGACATGCAGGTTGACTTTAGTTGTAATTCAATGATTCGAGTTGTAACAGAGTTGAAAGTGCAGTGGTGCATGAGTTTTGCAAGTTGTAAGTAGTTTAACTCAGTTAAGTGTGTTAAACTCAGTTGTGCTAGTTGTAACTGAAGATACACTAGTGAGAGATCAAGTGAATTAATTATTAATTAATTCACAATTAGTGGTTGTTAATTTTGGAAAAATAGGTCCAAACTCCATGTTGTGATGCTTAGATGAAGATGCCAATATTTTTTATTGGACACCTCTTTCGGAGAGGTGCAAGATCGATCTAAAGATCATCTTAATCCGATGAGAAGAAAATTTATTTTGAGTTTATTCAAAATATGTGCAGGTCAGCCTTAAGGTTTTGTGCCCTAGTAGTTGTGTCACACAACCTCACTGATGGATATAAATTGGTCAACGTTGGAGGAAATTTTCACTCATCTCATCCTCACACATTTCTCTCTCCTCATCTGATTGGTTCAATGACCTTGAAGGCTCTTCTCTCCACACATGGGAAATTTCAGTAGCTATACTTTTCTGTTTTCGGTCTAGGGTTTCTGCAGCAACTTTGACTAGTGTTTACTTTGGTCAATGCAAGGTCAAACAGACCTGAAACTCTCCCAAAAGTTTTATTTTCCAAATCTGCATTTTTTGGCACTATTACCGAGGCTAGACATTGACTTTGACTTTTTTCATTGACCTAGCTATTGTTGCTATTTGCATTGACCGTTGACTGACAATGTTGACTTTTGGGTTGAATTTTGTGTTGACCATTTTGGCTGTCCTAGAGGGTTGCATGACATTGCTGGTTCAATGACCATATTGGGAATTTGTTAGTTGAAGCATCTTGCTAATCGTTGTAACGCACCATCACACTTATATATTTTTTGGCTTGTCTTTTGTTGATCCAATGGTATGTTCTATCAGCATTTTACTTTGTTGTTTATGTGATTACTGACTGATATTGGGATAAAATGTAAAGTTGCGTCAAGCATAGAACATCTACAAAAATTTAAATGGTATCAGATCTAAGGTGAAGACAAAGCCCTAGTTTGTTGAAATCACCGAAGAAGAGGACGGGTTCCTCAAACTACAATGGCTTTAAGGTTGGTGACAAATTGACTGGGAAGGATGAATTCCATGCTTGGAAGATGACATTGGACCTTAATTTGGAAGACCAAGATGTCATGGACTATGTGCAGGGTAAAATTCAAGAGCCTCCATCCACTGCAACTGTTTTTGCCGAAACAAAGTAAAATAAGGGAGAAATCAAAGCAAAGATGATGATCAAGGACTCAATTCATAAGAGTCTGGTTGCCTACATCTCTGAGTTGGGAACATCCAAGGAGATGTATGATAAGTTGGTCAACTTGTTCAAGGCCATCAATGCGAATCAATTCCTATTCTTCAAGAATCAATTGAAGAATCTGAAGAAAGGCAGGGATGAGTCTGTTCAATCATACTTTCTGAAGCTGACCGAGATCAGGAATAATATGTTGGGTATTGGGCAGACAATATCTGATCAAGAGATGGTTCTCAGTGCACTTGGAGGTCTCTCATCCAAATGGCATGTGTTCAAAACTACCATTCTCAATACAAATGTCATACCTGACTTTGAAGAAGTATTGTCGAGATGTGTACAAGGAGAGACAAGGATGAAGGAATATGAAAATGAAGGAAATGTTGCCTTCACCACTCATTCTAGGAAGAAAAAATTTGGTGTTCCAATCAACAAAGGAAGAGCAGGGGCCCAAGGAAATAAGGGCAAGTGTTACACTTGTCACAAGTCAGGTCACTATGCTAGAGAATGCCCTCTCAAGAAGGCTTGTCTCATTGATGATGACAACAACAAGAACCAGAGGAATGGAAATCAAAGGAACAATAGATTAAAGGGAAAGGGGAAGGCTCCCTCCGACGGAAATGGTCAATCTTTCAAAAGTTCGAGAAATCCTAGGTATGAGGAATCAAATGTTGTTGATAAACGAAATGAACTCATTCTTGTATCTGCCCTCTCTGATGCATCTCCACCTAAAACTAGGGATGTCTGGTTGATAGATAGTGGTGCCTCAAGGCACATAATTGGGTTCAAGGAAGCACTTTATGATATGGTTGAGAAGGATACTAATCTAGAAATTATACTTGGAGATAATGCCACATATCCTGTGAAAGGGATAGGTACTGTGACCCTCCACTTGTCTCAAGGTCAAGTCCTCTGATTACAGGATGTACTCTATGTACCTGATTTGAAGAAGAACCTTATGTCTATATCGGCCATGGAAGACAAAGGTTTCAATGTGGCATTCATTGATGGGATGGTGCATATCTGGGAGAAGAGTTTCAAGGAAGCTATCACAATTTGGTTTAGAGGTTATACACTCTATCAGGTTGGAGGAAGTCCACTAGGAGAGATGACGTGTGATACTATCTGACAAATGAAATTATGGCACCAAAGGTTTGGACACCTTCACTACAAAGCCCTTCCCGAATCAAGGAAGGTGGTGATGGGGATGACCGAGTTCTCAAATTATCATGAGGTTGTATGTCAGGGTTGTGCCGAAGGAAAGCATATAAGGGGACCTTTCCCCTCAAGTGTCACAAAGACATCTGATGTCTTGCAATTGATTCATTCTGACCTGTCTAGTATGCTACCCATGATATCCTTGGGAGGATGTTCTTATTATATGACATTCATAGATGACTTCTCTCGCAAAACCTAGATATACTTCTTGAAGAAGAAGGATGAGGCTTTCATGTGGTTCCATACCTTCAAAGCCTTGGTGGAAAATGTGACAAGGAAGAAGATCAAGATACTAAGGACCAATAATGGCACTGAATATGAGACGAACGAGTTCAAAAACTTTTGCAGAGAAGCTGGCATCAAGAGGGAGACCACAACTGTCTATACTCCTTAGCAGAATGGCATTGCCGAACGAAAGAATAAAACCATTTTGGAAGCTCCCCATGCCATGCTATGTGACCAGGGTCTACCAAAGTTTTTGTGGGGAGAAGTTATGAACACTACTGTGTACATACACAACTGATGCCCGCATTCCACTCTGGACTCCAAAACTCCCAAAGAGGTTTTCTCTGGTAAGAAACCTGATGTCTCACATTTTATATTTTTTGGATGTCCTCTTTATTTTCATGTGCCGAAGGAGAAGAGGAGCAAGATGGATGCTTCTTGGAAGAAGGGAATGTTTGTGGGCTATAACAAAATTTCAAAGGCCTACAGGGTCGATGTGCCTGGTCAAAGGGAATTGGAGATATGCCATGTTGTTACCTTTTACAAAGATGCTTCCCTGAGGAAAGTAGTCAATCTTCCGAGATCTGAGGAAGATCATGAGGCGAGGCCTGGAAAAAAAGAACCGAAGGATGAGACGATGCCTGATGTTGAAGGACCAATGGACCCGATTGATCCACCTCCTTCAATGAGGAAGAGACCATCATGGCACAGGGACACTCTCAAGGATGCCGAGGGACATATGGCCCCAAGGAGGACATTCCGTGAAAGCAAGAAGATGAATAGATACCAAGGGTATCTAGCAGCCATGAGTACTATTGTACAATCTGAGCCTGGATCTTTTGGAAGTCGTAAAGCATCATTTTTGGGAGGATGTTATGCACGAAGAGTATGAGTCCATAATGAAGAATGATGTCTGGGATGTGGTTCCAAGACCGGAGGACAAAGTAGTTGTCAACTCGAAATGACTCTACAAGATCAAGCATGGATCTGATCGAAGTGCTTAAAAGTTCAAGGCAAGATTTATTGTCCGTGGCTTCTCTGAAAAGGAAGGAGTAGACTATGATGAAATATTTTCACCTGTGGCCTGATATACCACCATCCAATCTATCATATCCCTTGCTGCAACGCAAGGATGGAGTCTTCATGAGATGGATGTGAAGATCACATTTATTAATGGTGCGATAAAGTAAGAGGTGTATGTGGAGCAACCTCTGGGGTTCAAAGTCCGGGATCGGGACACCCATTTCTACAGGTTGAAGAAAGCCCTCTATGGCTTGAAGCAAGCACCCAGAGCTTGGTACAAGAGGATAGATAGCTACCTGATGAAGCTGGGCTTCACTCATAGTAATGCTAATCCGAACCTTTACTTCAATGTAATATTCCAAAATGGAAATAGCAGCAATACAAGACATAATAATGTAAAACACAAAAACTATGAACATATCATAAGAGGGATCAATAGGCATCCATAATTTTATTCATAATCATCAACAATATACAAAAGGACCTTGAGGGTCAAGCCACTCGAGCAGTAAGAACAATTCTCCCATAATCACATCAATAAGCACACGAGGTGCTGCTACTGTATAGAATGTCGAAAAGAAGTGACATCACTATCTATATCAATGTAGCTACTGTTTTAAACATAAATTGATGGAATATGGATGATAGATACAAAATCAATGCCCAAAAAAGAAGATATGGGCTCTAATACATAATTTATAGCCAACCCAGAAAAGATTGCTAGAAATACCAAAAAAAATATACAATGTGACAAATAACCATCGGGTTGATATGTCACTGCAAACTGGAACTAAATAGAATGAGGATATGTAATATCTAAAATGATAATGTCCTCCTCCAATGGTATTTCTCAATAGAAGGTTGATCCCTCCATTTAGAAATAGACCTTCCTGATGAGCTCAATGAACCCTCTCGGCAACTGCCACTAAAATAATGCAGATCTGGACTAAAACTGCATTGTGAGGGATGGTAGATGGTTGGCTTGATGCCAAAAATATATAAATGTTCCCAGGAGCCCTCCTTTCTGATCCTCCAATGGATAGGCTACCTCTCCACTTTAAAACAAGCCCAATATTGGCTCTATGTGATCCTCTTTTGCTGCACCCTGCAACACAACCCAGCTCTAAACAGAAACTGTGCTGTAGCTGAAGGAGGTAGCTTGGAAAAAAATCCAAAATGAGGAAATGCAGTCCAATGAACCTCTCCTTCCTTGAGGATGACGTAGGGCTTCCCGATCAGGAACACCCTTGTGCTAAACAGCACAACAAATCCCGTTAAACAGCTAAATCATGCAAAGTCTAAACAGACCAATATCAAATAATAATCCAAAACATGAATAACAATGGCTGCCATCCCCTCCATATATATTGTGTGAGCCTTCTCACATTGGGTCCCATCCATACATGCCACTAAGCTCATACAAGTTTTCCTCCACTAAGACTGTGTTGTCTCATCATGAATGCCACTCCTCATGACAGCGCTGTTGATTTGGTCAAAGTTGACTTATTAAACATGTATCCCCTCCAATTCACACCCAAAGGTGCTTAATCCAGCTGCTTATTCTTCCTCCTTTCACATTAGGAGTGTTATTATTCCTTCTAAGGAGATTTATGGGTCTCCCTACCCACTTATTCACCCACCTAGTGATAAAACAAACTATAATATTCCATTTAGCTAAAGGCTAAATTTTTGGAATATTACATTTAAGGTTGATAGAGAAAATACTCTCATTCTGGTGCTATATGTGGACGACCTCTTACTGATAGGTGTTGACCCTCTCATTCATTGGTGCAAGAGGGAGCTCGCTGCTGAGTTCGAGATGAAGGACCTAGGACTGATGCATTACTTCCTAGGCCTGGAGGAAAGGCAGAGACTTGGCAGGATTTTTCTTTATCAAGGAAAATACATTGTGAAGCTTCTGGAAATATTTGGTAAGGTGGAATATAAGTCCGTTTCGACATCGATGGAGCTCAACTTTAAGAAGTTGAGTGGTAGCACTACTAGGCCCGTGCTAACAAATCTTACTGAGTATCGTCAACTCGTAGGGGCCTTGATGTTCTTAGTGAACACCCATCTAGACGTATGTTTTGCAGTGAACACTTTGAGTCAACATATGTTTGAGCCTCATCACATTCAATGGGTTGGTGCCAAGAATCTATTGAGATATCTTCGCGGCACGATAAACCATGGGCTAAGATACACTATCGGGAGCGTGACACTCCATGGATATACTGATGCCAATTGGGCTGGCAGTGTGGTGGATTGTAACAGCACATCAGGATGATGATTCACACTTGTTTCTGCTTTGATATCATGGATGAGAAGGAAGCAGAAGTTGTTTTCTTTGAGCACCATGGAGGTCGAATACATTGCTTCGATTATGACCTGTTATAAAGTAGTTTGGTTGAGAAATCTCTTTATTGATCTGTTTGGGCATGTGCTAGATACCACCATGGTACTCTGTGATAACCAGAGTGGGATTCTGTTGTCTGAGAATCCCGTGTTCCACAATCGATCCAAGCATATTGATATCAGGTACCACTTTATCCAGGATATGGTACAGTGAGGCACCGTAAGGCTCGATCATATAGGAACTGATGATCAGGTCATGGATATTTTCAAAAATCCCCTAGAGAATATCAAGTTCCTAACCTTCCGTGAGAATCTTGCTATCGTGGAATGACCCTATGCTGAGAGTCCTGTTGGACGATGAGCTCTGGGAGCTCTGGGGAGCTTTAGGGATAGATTCTCAGAGCTATAAGCAACCACATCGATAGGCTTGCCAAACCTTGTTGGTGTGCTTCTGCCCTATTTTTGTGATGGTTGAGTTGGTTCACCTCTCATTATCTGTGCCCCATATGCATCCTACTCATTGATTTCATGGTTCATGGGAAGTAACTCTCATTTTGCCAGTGAGGTGGGAAAAGCTAGAGACTAGTAGCAAAGACTGATGGATGCATCAGAGATTGTCGTACTCTCTATATAGGATGGCACGGTCCAACCACTTGATCTGGGATTAATTGTAGTGAGGTTTCAAACCTTCAACTGACTTTGGGTCAGGTAAACCAACTTCGAGTTGGTATGAGACTCTTTGTGAGTCCTATAGAGGTTTCAGACCTCTAGGCTGAATATGTCAGCCAAGAATGATGTCTTTGTGACTGACCCACTTTTGTTTTGAAAAAAGGAAGCCAACAAAGCAAGTTACGACGGGATGAGGCACGATGTTTGGATTGCACAGGTGGATGGAGTTCTCCCTAGTTTAGAGGGAGTGTTAATTTTGGAAAACTAGGTCCAAAATCCATGTTGTGATGTTCATATGAAGATGCCAATATTTGTATTGGACTTGTATATTGGAGAGGTGCAAGATCAATCTAAAGATAATATTAATCTGATAAGTAGAACATTTATTTTGAATTTATTCAAAATATGTGTAGGTCGGCCTTAAGGTTTTGTGCCCCTACAGTTGTGTCATGCACCCTCATTGATGGATATAAATTGGTCAACGCTGGAGGAAATTTTCACTCATCTCATCCTCACACATTTATCTCTCGTCATCTGATTGGTTAGATGACCTTGGAGGCTCTTCTCTCCACACATGGGAAATTTCAGCAACTACACTTTTCTGTTTTCGGTCTAGGGTTTCTGTATCAATTTTAACCAACGCAAGTTCAAACAGACTTGAAACTCTCCCAAAAGTTCGATTTTCCAAATCCACATTTTTTGGCACTATTCTCAAGGCTAGATGTTGTCTTTGAATTTTCTGCATTGACCTAGTTTCTACAGCTATTTGCATTGACTTTGATTGACAGCATTAACTTTTTTGTTAACTTTTGTGTTGACCGTTTTGGCTATCCTAGAGGGTTGTGTGACATTGCTGGTTGGCTGACCATATTGATACTTTTTTGGTTGAAGTATCCTGCTGATCACCATAATGCACCAACATACTTATATATTTTTTGGCTTGTCTTATGTCGATCCACTGATATGTTATATCAACATTTTACTTCGTTTTTTATGTGATTTCTAACTTTTATTGGGATAAAAAGTAAATTTGCATCAAGCATAGAAAATCTACAAAAATTTATAGTGGTCTCACAAGAAACTAAAGATTTACTATTATTAATTGCATGCATGTCATATCTAGTGGAGACCTAGTTGAGTTCTAGGGGAAAGGGAAGTAAACTATCAGTTGTGACATTATCCACTTGCATACATACAAGTAAACACATTGTATGTGCCCATGAGGATTGCACAGTCAAGGAAGGAAAGAAGGCATCAATTCAGGGATTGCGCAGTGGAGGCAAATGTCTGGAGACAGTAAACTGAACAAGCGATTTGCCAATTTTTGTATGACAGTGTGAGACAATTAACTGATGTACTGAGAGCTCTTGTGATTGGATTTTTGTATGTAATTTTTTCATGATCCATGATATAATATACAATAGAATATAATGGGTTTTTTAGCTGTAAGCTTTCCCCAGGAAAGTGTATGATTGATATTTCTTCATGATATTGTAATTGGTGATTGTGTTTTTAATTCCGTAAAGATTTGTAGAAGAGATTCAGTATTTAACTTTAGCATATTGTTAGATCAGGCGAATCCAAGATATACAAGCATATTGTATAATTTCTACATGGTATCAAAGCATAGGAAATTGCAGAAGTGAAGCAGGAGTTGAGTTTGTTGTTGGATAGAATTCAAATTTGTAGAAATACTTTCTTGGTGCTATAGTCGATTCAAGATCGAAATGACTTTCAATGGCTTGAGGTTAAAGTATGCACTTGAGGGAAGCTTGAACTAAATTTATTGGAAGGACAGGATGGAGGCAGTACTCGAATACAATGGCTTGAAGGAATTCATTGAAAAATATGTTCCTAATCTGGATGCTGCAGATGCTGCCAATCTTGACATTGCATGGAAAAAGAGAGTGGAAAAGGTGAGGATGATCGTGTTGGAGGGAGTACGAGACCACATTATCTCAAGCCTCCATGGGAAAGCCAAACCATATGCTATGTGAAAGGCTTTGATGGATCTATTCCAAAGCAACAACGACCACAGGAAATTGGCGCTCAAAGATAAACTCAGGAAGATCAAGATGGAAAAGGGCGACACCATTCCAAAGTATCCCACAAAATTTTTCCAATGTTGGCATGAAATGGGAAGTGTGGCAATAATAGTAGCTGATGATGATTTGGTGAGTTTGGCTCTCCTACGACTTCCTAAGAGTTGGCACAGTTATGAAGGCTCTGTCAAAGGATGGGAAAAATTGCCGAATTGGGAATGACTGTGGTCGAATCTGGTGTAAGAGGAGTTCAGGAAGAACACCAGAGATGGCTCTTCATTAAAGCAGGATGATGAAGAGGATTTTGATTTGGCTTCCAAGGCAAAGAAGGGGAACGAGAAGAAATTCCATTCTAAATCCGATTCTAAAGGAAAGAAGTAGGACATGTCCAAGGTGAAGTGTTTTCATTGTCACGAACATGGGAATTTTGCTACTAATTGTCCACAAAAGAAGAAGAAAAAGAGGGTTGCTTGATCTACAGCTAGTGAGGCTCTTGGCTCGCAATTTGAGCTTGACTTCGCCTTAATTTCATGCATGGTGTTAAGTGCATTGGGATCAGTGTGGTATTTGGATAGTGGTGCTTCCTTTCACATGACAGGAGACAAGGAACTTTTCAGTGACTTGGAGGAGAAATATCGCCAGATGCATATTGAGATGGGTGAAGACGGATGGTATAGTGCTACCAGTATTGGTACCATTACCTTTCAAAGGGAGTCAGGTAAACCATTTCAATTAAAAGATGTGATGCATGTACCAGGTCTGAAGAAAAATTTGGTCTCAGTTGCAATATTGGAGGACAGAGGCTATGACGTTGTTTTCAGTGATGGAAAATATTTCCTGAGACATAAAAAAACGGGTCTAGCCAAGAGGATAGGGGTTCAAGTTAATAATATCTACAAGATGGAGGTAGATGGATGCACTGCCATGATGGGCAAGGCAGAAAAAGTGGTGAGCCGAGATGAGGATGAATTATGGCACATGCGACTGGGCCATCTTCATCATGGAGCCTTGAAAGTCATGCAACAAATATCTACTAGACTTCCAATGGGAACACTTGCTCAGTTATATCAGTGCAAGGGTTTCAAAATGGGGAAGTATGTAAATTCCACCTTTCATGAGAAGGAGAATCATGCTTCAGGGATCCTTGAGAGAGTTCAAACGGACGTGTGTGTACCGTTCTCGGTTGCTTCAACAAAAAAACATAAGTACTATGTAATATTTGTTGATGAATTTTCTTGTAACTGCTGGATCTTCTTCATGCAGAAGAAAGATCAAACATTATCTAAGTTTTGTGAGTTTAAGGCATTGGTGGAGAAAGAGTAAGTGAAGGATCTTAAGCGTGATATTGGTGGATAATACATCTCTAACAAATTCAAGAACTTCTGCAGCAAATAAGGAATTCGAAGATAACTCATAGCGCCTCATAACCCATAGGAGAATGGGGTCATGGAGAGTAAGAACAGAACAATCGTGGATGCAACACGAGTGATGCTGCATGATCATGGCCTACCATTGCATTTATGGGTGGAAGCACGAACCACTGCAGTTTATGTGGCACAGAACCGTTTTCGTCATAGAGTACTTGGCATGAGTACACCTGAAGAATCATTCACTGGTAAGAAACCAGATGTTTTACACTTTAAGATTTTTGGCTCATTTGTTTATGTGCATGTGACCAAGGATGCCAGGAAGAAGTTGGAGCCGACTGCTGAAGTTGGGATTTTTGTGGGGTACATAGAATCACCCCATAATTATCATGTGCATTTTCCAACCAGCAAAATGACTGTTGTGCGACGAGATATAAAATTTGATGAGGGGAAAGCCATGTGATTGTCACTTGAGAGGGAGATAGACTTGCATGCAGAGGAGGAACTGCTGGTTCCAAAAAATGAGTCTCTAGATTTGGATCAACCATAGGAGGAGGTCCATGGAGTGGAGGAAGCCACTCATGTAGAGTCATCACTCAGAAAAGGTAGAAGGCGCACCACAAAAGCTGCTAGGCTGAGAATTGATGCTGCACAGAATGTAGGAACCCCTACTTCATAGTGCAGATAGAGACAGTCTCCTGACTAATTTACTGGATAGATGGCTCTCATAATAAAATGTACTATGACTAAACCATCTTCCATTCAGGAAGCAGTACAACAATCTACTTGGGTTGATGCAATGGTGGAGGAGTATGACTCCATTGTCAAAAATAGTGCTTGGGAAATTGTTTCAAGGCTGGTTGATAAATCAGTGGTAGGTTCGAGATGGATCTACAAGGTAAAGCAAGTTGTTGATGGGAGTTTGGACAAATACAAGGCCATATTTGTGGCCCAGGGCTTCTCACAGATCGAGGGGATAGATTATGATGAGACATTTTCACTTGTCTCAAGGCACCTTTCCATAAGGACCATCCTTTCACTCTCAGCGCAGATGGGTTGGCGCATTCATCAGATGGATGTGAAAATTGTGTTTCGCAATGGGATCGTTGAGAAAGAGGTGTACATAAAGTAGCCTGAAGGTTTTAAGATCTTCAACAGCGATTCGAATGTGTGCCGACTCAAAAGAGTGATGTATGGGTTGAAGCAAGCACCCTGTGCTTGGTACACTCAAATAGATAACTATTTCACCGGATTGGGCTACATGAAAATTGAATAAGATGCAAACCTGTACCAAATTTTGGTGGAGGGTAATATTTTAATCATTTTGCTTTAGTTGATGATTTAATATTGACTGGTGATGAATAGTTGATACACTCATGCAAGGATGATATTTCAAAGGAGCTCGAAATGAAGGCTATGTGCCTCCTCATTATTTCCTTAGATTGGAAATATGGTAGCGAGATGGTGAAATTTTTGTGTCTCAAGGCAAGTATGAAAAGGAGATACTGGGTAAGTTTAACATGGAGGGTTTCAAACCCATGGATACTCCTCTTCTAGGAAACTAGAGGAAAGAGGATGCTACTTCTGGAGAGGTAGTGGATGCTACTGTCTATCAAAAGTTAGTGGGTTCACTAATGTATCTAGTGAACATGAGACTAGAAATTTGTTATACGGTTAACCAACTGAGTCAAGCTATGGTTAAGCCTACCAAGCTCTTTTGGAAGGTGGGGAAGCATGTCTTGAGATACCTGAGGGGCACATCAGAATATGGTTTGTGGTACAGATAGACGGATGAGTGAAGTTGCATGGCTTCACAGGTGTAGATTGGGCTGGAAGTCCAACAAATAGAAAGAGCAGATCGGGGGGGATCTTTAGCATTGGATCTACAACTGTTTCTTGGTACAAGAGGAAGCAAAGATCCATGGAACTCAGTTTAACAGAAGCATAATAAATGGCAGCGAGTCAAGCTGCATGTGAGTCTATCTAGATGAGAAATATCTTAGTTGTTTTTTTTTTCTCATATGGATCCGACAGTGATTGATTGTGATAATCAGAGTTGCATTAAAATCTTGATTAATCCTGTGTTTCATGATATATCCAAGCATATAGATATCCATTACCATCATCTCAGATATTGTGTGCAGAGGAGAATTATTTTTCTTCAACACATTCCCAAGGAAGATCAGGATGAAGATATTCTAACAAAGGCACTCACCAGGAGAAAATTCGAATACCATAGAGACAGGATCAGGGTGAAGGATAATCCCTTTCTTGTTGAGAGGGAGTGTTGAGATTCAACAAGAAAAATTCTTGATCCTAGTGAAAATTAAGCACCGACAATAGGTGGGGCCTCAGGCTATTTTTAGGTGTATGTATATTTATAGTGCATGTCTATTTATAGATGCATGTCTATCTTTATTATCACTTAATTTATATGGACATTAAACTATAATCTATTCTCAATGAGAACTGGAAAATAGTTAACAGAAGTTGAAAATCAATTAGCTAAGTGAATTTTGAGTTAAGTGGTTGGTTGGTGGGACATGCAAGTTGAATTTAGTTGTAACTGAGTGATTCGAGTTCTAACAGAGTTGGAAGTGCAGTGACGCATGAGTTGTGCAAGTTGTAAGTAGTTTAACTTATTTAAGTGAGTTAAACTCAATCGTGCTAGTTGTAACTGAAGATACACTACTGAGAGATCAAGTGAATTAATTATTAATTAATTCAAAATCAGTGGTCTCACATTCAACTAAATATTTACTATTATTAATTTCATGCATGTCAGATCCAGTGGAGACCCAGTTTAGTACTAGGTGAAATGGAAGTAAACTATCAGTTGTGACATTATCCGCTTACACATATGAAAGTAAGCACACATTGGATGTGCCCATGAGGATTGTGCAGTTAAGGAAGACAAGAAGGCATCAATTCAGGGATTTCTTTCAGCAGGGATTGTGTAGTGGAGGCAGGTTGTCTGGAGACAATAAATTGAGCAAGTGACTTGCCAATTTTCGTATGACAATGTGAGACAATTAGCTGATGTACTGAGAGCTCTTATGATTGGATTTTTGTATTTAATTGTTTAATTATCCATGATATAATATACTACAGAAGATAGTGGGGTTTTTAGCTATAAGCTACCCCTAGGAAATTATCTGTGTTGTGTGTGAAAGATCTTTCTTCATGATATTGTAATTGGCGATTTTTATTTTTATTTTGCTAAGATTTGTAGAAGCGATTCAGTATTTAACTTTAGCATATTTTTATATCGAGTGAATCCAAGATATACATGCATATTGTATAATTTCTACTTCTTTTCCCTCCAAAATTTTACCCCTAGAGATGACATCATCATCTTGATTCCTATTGCTTCTTTTAAAGTTAATTTTGTCGGTACATTTTGTTTTGAGGCCCATTTTTTACCTCAAAATTTTCCTAATGGTTTCTAAATGGTCTTGAAATTGGTTTCAAATAAATCAACTTTGAATTCTTTTTAGAACTTCTTTTCTGGGACTTTTCATGTTGTGAAATTTTCAGTGATTTGAGGAGACATAAAAAAATTTTATAGGTAAAATTTTAAAATAATATTTTCAAAATTGGATACACGACATGCTATAATGAAAAATCCATGAATGGTATCTTTTGTGGTCTATGAGAATCAAAATTTTTCAAGGTGATGCATTGTGAATCGACAAAATAAATTTGTGAAATATTTGAAAATATCTAAGAAGTCGATGACACAGTTAATAAGGTAAAGCTCCAAACTCATAGAATGTGGTTTGAGAGTTTGAAAGTGAAAGATGAAGAAAATGTTATAACCTATCTCCTTCAGGTGCATGAAATTTTTCAACACCATTATAATACTTGGTGAAAATTTTGAAGAATTGATGATTGTACAAAAGGTGTTAAAGTCATCCCCATTAAAATTTGATGCCAAAATTCCCACTTTTGAAAAAAAGAGAAGGAACTCAATAAATTAACTATTGATGAACTATATGGGGTTTTCATGGCATATGCAATGATGATTGTGAATGCCAAAGAATCAAAGAAAAAGAAACTTTGAAAGCTTCAAAGAATATGAAGGATAGAGAGCATGAAACAGGTAATAGCTCCCACAATGAATTAGACATATAGGAAGCATAGTTTGTGATAAAAATCAATAAGGTATCTACAAAATACAAAGGTAAGCTACCCTTTAAATTCCTTAATTGTGGAAAAAACATACATTTTGTTGTTAAGTATGCATATGTGAAAAATGAAAGTAGTGATGATGAAGAAGACCATAACATAAATCAAGGAAGCAAATGTTATCGACAAAGAAAAACAAAAATAGGACAAGTATGAACATAAGAACTCTTATAAGTAGAAGAGGAGCCTCTACTAAAAAAGGGGCTAGTGACTCATTTAAAGAAAGCAGTGAAATAAGTTTTGATAGTGATGAAGAAGAAAAAATATTTGTGGAAATTGAAAAAAAGGTTGATGAATACAACGGGAAAGAATCATTTGACTCATAATGTTGAAATATATGGGGAAGTAGGTCTTGAAGAAGAACTTATTTGTGCATTAAGTGAAATAAATAAGCTTAAGAAAAAATAATTTGAATCAAAAGGAGAAATTTTATAAATATGAAGAGGAGGTGCATGATGAAAAATCAAAGCTTTCAAAGGGCCTTGAAGAAAAACATAAGGTTATTATCATCCTAAGATTCAACTAGAAGAAGAAAAAAGGATGGAAGAAGGGGTGAAAATACAACTAAAGTAAAAGGAAAACATTGCAATAAGTGGGAATCTTAAATGGGTTCCTTAATAAAGGAAATAGAGAAAACAATTTCTCAATGGAATAGAAGCCTGACTTTTGAAAAGAATGATGGCATGAAGAACACCACTCACTAGTTGGAAGTGAAAACATTGTAGCTAAATAATGAGGTTTAAGCTTAGTAGGACATCACTAATGAGCTTCATGAAGAAGCTACTCCACTTCATGTATATAACGTCTACATGTCTAGTGCATACCAAGCATTGAAGGAAGATAATGATTCCTTACTGTTATAGGTCATAGAAAAGTATGACACCATTTATCAATTATTTCATGATGAGGATAAGTTTATTGAATGAGATGCCAGACTCACCTATTTTTCGTACAAATATTTGTGAGACAATTTATGTATCTCCTTTTGATTCATCTCAAGAATTACTAGTCACCAATGTGTTGATTTTTCCTTTGCACTTTAGAATCAGGTCTATGTCTAAAACACGATAAAAAAAAACACTGAAATACCACAACTCCAAGCACTTTTCACAGTGAAAATGTGACAACGATGAATCAAAAAAGTACACAAGAATTTATACAACAAAAAACTTGCTTGTATTACAAATTTAATGCAACAAGCATAGGGCTCTCATACCAAGGATCATGGCCCTTATAATTAGCCTTGATAACAAAAAATAGGGCTTAATGTCAACAACACTTAACTATAAATCTACCCAATAACATGAACAAACTTGACAGACTTGTTGGAGGAGTGCTTACACCGACCCTTTTAGTCCACTTTCCTTGAATACCTAGTAGGTCCTTTTCCACCAATGCACACAAAGAATATTATTTCTCCAATACGTCTTCCTTTAGCTGCTCACAAGGAAGTGTTCACCTTTATATTCACTTGCACCCATCAGCTCAACAAACGACCTTCACACAATGAAAATTATCCTTCAAGGTTGTTGTTCTTAGGCTCCAAAAAGATGGCTTCTCTCAGTAATTATGAATACCAAATAACTATTGACTTAACCTCTAATACACTACAACTTAGTGTAACAACCCTGGTGAAAATTCCATGTAATAAAGTTAGAAATAACAACCACGGTTGATGGGACACTTATTCCGAGAAAAATGTTGGGAAAAAAATCCTAGGGGGTGTTTATTTGGTTTATTATGGCTAAGGAATTTGAAAAGGAAAATGCCTTGGAAAGGAAAAATGGCATATTTGGCACATTTATTTATGAAAATAAAGAAAATTAGGAGAAAATGGAGATGAAAGGTCACAGGTTGCATGTGAGGAGGAAAATGAAGGAAAATTATGGAAAATGAAGAAATTAGAGGCATCAATGATAGAAAGGATGTTGAGGATCATTTGGCAAGATTTTTCTCTCATACTCTTGGAAACTTAGAGTATTATTGGATCACTCTTGGTGAGTGTGGCATAGTTGGAGATTTGGAGCAAGAAGGCAAATATCAAGCAGGGAAAGGCAAGATCATGCAGCTACATCGGGATTCTTTGCAGGTATCGATTTGCATGTGTATTTTACTTGCTAGATTTGGCATGCATGGTATTGCATGTGGTTATTTATTTTCTTGGCATGGGTTTTTCCAGGTGTGACAGTGGTTTCAGCATAGCCTTTCCATTTCTCAATAACCATGGTGTTTTGGAGTTCTCATGTTTTGTTTTAGCTATATTTTCGAATGGATTCGAAGTTGAGTGGGGTGGATCTTTGAATTGATATAGCACATGGCCTAGTGGTACCTGAACTAGACTATGCATCATGGTAAATCCATTGGACTAGTAACCCTTGCGACATACTGTGGGTTGCGGTAAAGCTAGGATTGTGTTTCCTTGGATGACCAAGGAATCCTCGGTCGGTGAATGGATGGATATATGGTAAATCCTAGAGGTGGTTTGCTCTCCATTAAAGCCTAGGAATCCTAGGTTTGGGATTGCGGTAAATCCTTGATAGTATGTCTCAGTTTAGGGCCTAGTGACCCCTTATTCAAACTTTGGGTTGCGGTAAATCCCGAGAGACTAGGAGACAGGAAAATTCCTCACGGTTTAGGCAGAGAGAATCCAGTTATATCCATGCTTGTGTTGGCCTAGTGATCGGGGTAGATCACGATAAAGTCGGTTATGACATGTTTATCTATGAGGGTGAGGTGGTTTAACCTCGGGATGACCTGGTTGTTTCTTTCAGTTCAAGTCCCACATTCATGCTTGGAATATGGCACAAGAGTGATTGGCTGAAGTAGATTTGGCTCAATCAATATATGGTTTGGTGGAACGTGGAAGAATTATATCTGGTTGGTTTTTTACATTTAGTAATTAAGATTTCATTTCTTCAGTATTCGGTATAAGAAGTACTACTTTATGTATGGATTTTATTTCTATTGCATCCATGGTATTTATGTTGGTGTTATGTGTTGGAATTATGATGTAATATGTTGATATGTTGTCCTTGATGGAAACCTACTTGATGAGTTTCCTTTTGATAAAAACCTATTTGTTAAAGATGTAAAAACAATGTATCTACATGTCATTTCAGATGTGACAGAAAAAATAATTCCAGTTAGTGATAGAGAAATGATAAAGGTGATGTTTAACAATGTATACACAATTTTGATGAAGGAAACCCATGTATACATCCAGAATTAGTGTATACTCAGTTTTGATGAAGAGAAGTCACTTATACATGTGGGTATGAAGACGCCAAGTCGCGTATGTACTTACGCACTCAGTTTATGATACCAGGGGTCCTCACCATGGTTTTAGCCCACAGTATTGAGCGTTGTGTCATCTATTTGATTCCATCCAAGAATACCATCGACACTTATGTGGTTTTGGCTCATGGTATTGGGAAAGGCTCAAAATATATAAGCCTGAATAATATCATAGTGCAAGGTGTGCATGCGCATGGGTATTGAATGAATACTTCACTCTGAAGTATATCTGCATGGAATGGGTTACATTTTATTGATATATTTGAAATAATGATGCACCTATGGATACAATGATGGATCAGGATCTCGAGACCTGAAATGACTATGTATTTTCTTGATCTGTTTATGAGATTTTTAGATCTTTGATTTGGTGAATGTTTTTTGAAG